>WOFM01000426.1:121395-667098 GCA_011428145.1 Ericerus pela
TGATAAAGAAATACATAGGGTTAAATGAAACATCGCTGAAGCCACTGTTAACAGGCGTTCTTTTTACAAAAAACGACATTTGGTGATAAGTGAAAGTACAAACACTAGTGAAACCTAAAAGAATATCGTTCTCTCACTGCTTATATTGTTAGGAGTCACGAAAATATAACTGAATACAAATTCAGTTTTCACACAAAGTACCTTTTTTGAAAAGTAACGCCTGCATTCTTTGGCTTCAAGATTTTATTAGTTCCTGCAGTCCATTAAGCTATATAGTCAAAGGTTCTATCAAGTGTTGTAACGGAAATCCCACCTTCACTCATTCTTCATCATCATCATTACGATCACTGTATATATATGTCATACGTACACTCTCACCACGAAGTGCTTTCCCCTACTACTTTCGATCGTACATTGCTGTTGCTTCGCCATTTCGTATTCTGTTAATAATGTATTTTTCATTCGTGCAATAAACCTCAATATTACCACAAGTCTCAAGTTCTTTCGATCCTCGTTCTGTACGCCTCACATCATGGTAGCCATCGCTGCGGTAGAACTATGAGGAGAGACTTAAAAAATTTTAAATCAAATGAAATAATCTGTTAATTTATTTTACTGTTGCGCGAAAATCTTTTCATGTTTTCTGTCGTGTAATATATGAAGAATTAATTGTTTTTTCTTCTCGAGAAATTTAAACTCAAAATTTAATTAATTTTAATTTTTGAAAATTCAAAAAATAAATCGTAAATTTGAAGCTGAAGTTCCCGACTTAATAACGCCGAACCTGGAAGTCATCGAACGCTAAAACCAAGAAGGACCGCCAAAGAGATCGAGTGAACAGCCCAAGGAAAACTGCTCCCGTCGTCGAGGACTCATCGCAGATCCACAAAATCGAGGACCCAACTTTTCGGACAACTCCAAACAAAATTTAAGCAGCCAGTACAACGGTCAACAGCAAAGAACAGAAAACTGGGATTATTCGTCAGCGCAACAGATGAAGTAAAGTAAAATATTTTATTTTTGTAAAGGTAATATTTATTGAAGTTGGTTATTTTTCGTGGTACATAATTGTGTGTTTGAACTAGGTAGAATAATAATTAAATTTTTATGCCCCAATAATTAGTCTGTACGAAGGAAAATTGGGTGAATATAATATTAAAGAAGAAGAATTGAAAGAATTAATTAATAAATTTGAAGGTGAAAGAGTTATCGATATAAAAATAGAAACTTACGATTTACCCTACGTCACATATTTCACAGGGGAAATAATATTAGAGTCCTTTGTAGTAGATATTTCAGGAAGAATAGAAAATATTAGTAGCCTAAAATATATAAAAATTGCAGAATCCTCAGTAAACTATTTCTCAAATAGAATTTATAGTTCAGAAAAATCAAAAGAAAAATTCATGAATAGATTTTTCTAATTGAATAAATTAAAAAAACTGGATAAAATAGAAAATCGTGAAGAGAAAAGTTTAATAAAAAAATTAGAAAAAGAATCAATCGAAAATAAAAAATTCGCACCTATTTGTAATAAGGAAAATAATTTGTTAGGTTTTGAAAAAATAGAAGAAGAAATGGCATCCCCAAACGAAATTAAACCCATACAAGCCCCACTTGGAAAAGTTTTTAATGGGAAATACTATTTAGATTGGCGTAGAATGATCATATCTGCTATCCGAGGTGCAGGATACTATGATATTTTTGGGGAACACGAATTTTTACAGCCATATATAAACAATATTGATGATTTAAATTTTCGGCCAGATAGAAATATGATAAATTACTGTAAAATGCAGGATAACGCCAAAGCGTTTGTTTTAGAAGAGTATCTAATGAAATAACAAAACAAATACGAGATTGCAATACAGCAATTCTTATGCTAAAAAAATTAGATAATATTTACGGCACAAAAACTTCTGTCACTGCAAATATGGCAAAAGCAAAATGGACTGAATTTAGATTTCAACCAGGAGGAAATATGAAAGGTTTCTTAAAGAAATGGGATGAATTAGTAACCGACGTGAGAGATAGTGGTAAAGAAGTAACCGAATCAGAGGAATTAGAAAATCTACAATTAGCCTTATGTTACGAACAGGCAATTGCGAAAATCCAGTATGAAAATTTACCCTTAAACGAGAAAAACTTAGACAATTTTAAAAGAATATTAAGGGAGGACTCTGATCAAAAATTCAGAGATCAAACTCTAATGAAACAAAATAGTAATAATAGTCAAGTTAATAATAATTATAAAAATAATAATAACTATAATAGGAATAATTACAGGGGAAGATATAACAATTATAGAAATAGAAATAATTATAGAGGAAACGGAAATGGTCGTAATGGTTACACTAATAGTAATCGAAACAATTTTAATAATAATGGCAATTTCAATAACAATGGTAATGGTGTCAATAATGAACCAAATCAGAATAATAGTTCGAATAGTAATGGCAATACCGGTAATGGCAATTACAGAGGAAATGGTTACAGAGGTAACTCAAATTATAGAGGAAACAATTATAGAGGTAATAATTATAGAGGCAATAATAGGAATGGTAATCAAAATAATAATCCAAAATGTTACAAATGTGGGCAATTTGGCCATATAGCGCAAAATTGTAATGGTAATGGTTCACAAGAAAATAATAACAATAATAATTTTAATAATAGTCAGGGAACATATCCCCCTAAAACTAATACAAGCCAACCGAACTCTAATAAAAAAGAGAATTCGGATCAACAGGTGAAAATGTCCTGTATGGTAAAAAATTTAATGGAAATAATAATGAATGGTTAATGAACGAGCTAATAAATAATAATAATAATAATAAAAATGAAAATTATGATATATTAAATCATAAAGCAATTTTGGATGGAGCTGCAGAAGTGCATTTAACATCTGACTTAGATAAATTAGTCGATGTTAAAAAATTCGTGACTCCAATAAAATTGCAATGTGCAGGAAAAAATACTTTTTTATATGCTACCCATACGGGAAGAATGGTGATCAAAGTCGAGAATTCCAGTAAGATTCAATCATTGATAGAGTTAAAGGACGTTCATTATGTGCCGGATCTAAATTTAGATATCATCTCAGCCATAAAAATTACGAACACTGGTATGATCAATATAGATCAACAAAAGGATATAGCTAACATATATTTTATTGAAAATGCTGAAATAATAATAACAGCAAAAAAGAAGAGGGAATATTTTATGTATATTATAATATCGAAAATAAAAATAAAAACTATAATAATAATATGAATAATAATGATAATAACATAATATGTGCACCCGTCACTCAGAATATAGATGATGAATGGGATGATTTCACTGTGGAATTAGAAATTCAAGAAGATGACGATAATGAGGAATCATCTGAGGGGGGTGAGAAAGATGAAATAAAAGAGATAATAATGAAATTGAGGAAATACCTCAAAATCCACAAATAAATAATAATATTAATAAAAAATTAATTATACATAGGAGATTAGGGCATTTGAATGCCAGATATTTACAAAAACTTAAAAATTTGGCAGTAGGCATTCCAGATAATATAAATTTTAGGGATGAGGATTTCTTAAATTGCCAAATATGTTGCATTGCTAATAATTCGAGATTGGGTCATAATAGTGTTAGAAATAAACCTACTCGAAAACTAAAAGTAACATCCTCAGATATTATGGGTCCATTTACTCCTTCAGTAGCAAATCAAAAATATATCCTAACATTTATAGATCATTTCTCGAAGTATACGTTCGTGATGCCCATTGTTAGCAAAAGTCAGGTAACGAATGAATTTAAGAATATTATATTATCCATGAAAAATAAATTCCCAGAGTACCCCATAGGGACTATTAGGTGTGATAACGCCAAAGAATATACTGATATAAAAATACTAAATTATTGCAAGGAAGCTGGCATAACGATGGATTATGTGGTACCGTATTCTCCGGAGTTGAATGGTGTTGCCGAAAGGCAAAATCAAACTTTAATGAGGAGAGTACGGGCCATGCTAATTGATGCCAACCTGAACATAAAGTATTGGTCTTATGCTGTGGTAACAGCGGCCTATCTAATTAATAGATCCCCCACAAAGGCAAACGAAGGATATAAAACACCCTACGAACTATTCTATGGGATAAAACCAAACCTTAAAAATTTAAAAGTTTTTGGAGCATTGACCTACAGACATATTCCTGTAGAAGTCAGAAAGCAAAATGCCACCAAAGCCAAAGCAAAATCTAAAAATAAAATTGACCCAAAGCTAGCTCATAGAGCCGAAAAAAATATAATGATGGGTTATACAAATACGGGATATTGTCTTAAAGACCCCTACAACACAAAATCATATATTTCATGTGATGTTAAAGTGGATGAAACCCAGAACATAAAATCATTACTCATAAATAATAAACCATTAGTAATAAAATCATCAGATTACGAATACGATTTGGGAATAATTAATCCTGTAATCATGAATATAAATATAAGATACAATAAAATATATATAGAAGATAATATACCTAGAAATTATTCTGATATAGAATCAAACCCTTTTAGAGATGATTGGATCAGAGCAATAAATGACGAATTTAATTCTCTCGATGATATGAATGTGTGGGAAATAGTCGACTATGATCGCCAAAAACTAATAGATACAAGATGGATATTCACAATTAAATTTGATGAATTTGGGAATCCAAAACCCAAGGCAAGGCTTGTAGCAAGAGGTTTTAAGGATAGAACCGAATATAATATTGCGGAAACCCATGGCCCCGTAGCATCAATAGGGACAATAAGATCATTGCTATCTATAATAAATAAAGAAAAATTAATTATGGTACAGTACGATGTAAAAACTGCGTACCTAAATTCACCAATTATTAAACCTATATTTGTACGAAAACCTGAAGGTGTGAATATCAACACAAATCAAGTTTTAGAATTAAAAAAATCTATATATGGATTAAAAACATCTAGTAAGTCGTGGTATGATCTGTTGGACGCAAAAATAAGGGAAATGGGCTTTATTAAAACTAAGAGCGATAGATGCTTATATACACTAATTAATAATAATGAAAAAATATATTTTCTAACCTACGTAGATGACATATTGATCGCATCAAACCTGCAGTCATCAATTACAAAAATAAATGAGGAGCTACAGAAAGATTTTACGATCACCATCATAAATAACCCAAAATTTTTTGTGGGACTAGAAATAAATAGAAATATAGAACAAAACACAATAATACTCTCCCAATACAAACACATAGAAAAAATGCTGAAAAAATTTGGAATTTCGGAGTTGAAAAATACGAACACTCCGATGGAAACGGGATTAAAATTGGATAAAATTGAAGGTGGCATAGATGACACCGAATATAGGTCAATGATAGGTGGATTGCTATACTTAGCGAGACTTACAAGACCGGACATTTTATTCCCGGTAAATTTTCTATCCCGATTCCAAAATAACTCTAACAATACATTAAAAAATTATGCAAAGAGAATTTTCAAATATATTAATAATACGAAAAATTACAATATAATATATAAATCAGAAGGGGATGGTATACAGGCCTATATTGATGCCTCGTATGCACCCCAAGTAGATGAAAATAATATAGACATAAATAATTTAGGAAAGGGAAAATCCATAACAGGATTTATGATATTTTCTTATGGGGATTTAGTAGAATGGAACTGTGGTAAACAAACTATTCACGCATCATCTAGCACGGCAGCGGAAATAATCGCAGTTTATGATGCACTAGATACTATAAAAGTCACACAAAATATGAATTATGAAATTTTAGGTGAGAAATTAAGCGTAGATATAATGGAAGATAACATTTCAACGCAAAAAATATGTTCAGGGGGTAGTCAGAAAAAATCGAGAGCCCTAATGATCAAATGCTACTCAATTTTGGAGGCATTTGAAGAAAAAATAATATTCTTTAGAACTGTAAGCTCCGAAAATCAGTTAGCAGACATTTTGACAAAATCACTAGATCGATCAAAATTCGAAAATATTGTTGTCAAAATATTAAACGAAACGAATATTTACACATAATATAATATAAAAATAATTCGTTTATTCCAAAGTCATAATATATTTCAGAATTCATCATCATAATATAAAAGTCGTCCCAAGTCCAAAATATAAGTCGTAACATGAAAATAAGTGCTTAAATATAACCTTCAATTTAATGCAAAATTAGTACTCAACAATACCATTTACCAGAAAATACTTGCAATAGATAAATACTTCAAATCTCGAAAATATTAACAAAGAAAAAAGCAAGAAAATCAAGCAAGTAGAAACCCTACATTTCGAATAATAAAAATTCTGTACATTTTTCAACAACCGTGAGAGAAATACACGTAATATTCCCACACGAAGTAATGAAAGGTAATTCTACGACAATAAACACAATAGAGATTAAACCCATTACATGACCGCAAATTAAGATAAGTCGAAAACGTTCCTCTATCATATAAAATGTTGTAAGCGCCAGTTCAAACACAATGATGTACTCGAAAGATAAAGAAGCGATGCGATGAATATTATTCTATAATCTTTTCATGTCATGTACAACAGATAATACCTGTAAAACGTAACGTTTCTGATAACCGATCGTGTGCCTCATAAACCTTTGTCAATTTATTTAATCGTGATTATTTTTTTTTTCTTTTTTTCCTTTCTTCAATTCTTATATAGACATAAATGTTCGAGAATATTTTCAGAGCACACTTCCGAATATATTTTATATTAGTCATCAATGTATACGAAAAACTTTTTGCATGTTACCATTTTTATTTTTTTTATATATTTTTATAATTATTAATATTTTTATTCGATGCCATATATTATTCAGCATCACATATTAACCTACTATTGCATGTATTTTACCATTTATTTATTTATTTATTTATTTTGAATTATTATTCTCGAAGCACAGCAAACCAAATTTTTTTTTAGAAACATAGAGTTACCATAATATTTAAATTAATACGATGTCAACATTTTTTTTGAAAATATTTTATTACGTATATGTCATTTTTAATATTAACATTTTTTATATAAACAATAATAATTTTACTTTCAGCGTCGAACATGATGAAGAACTCATTCGATAAGATTTCAGGGGGGTGTTGTAACGGAAATCCCACCTTCACTCATTCTTCATCATCATCATTACGATCACTGTATATATATGTCATACGTACACTCTCACCACGAAGTGCTTTCCCCTACTACTTTCGATCGTACATTGCTGTTGCTTCGCCATTTCGTATTCTGTTAATAATGTATTTTTCATTCGTGCAATAAACCTCAATATTACCACAAGTCTCAAGTTCTTTCGATCCTCGTTCTGTACGCCTCACATCAAACAGAGCTATTGATTTTGATGTCGCATCATAGATAGGGCTGCAGACACCAACATGTTTTGTTTCCTGAAAATCTGATTGGAGGAAAATATCGCCACTTGCATTTGTAGCTCTGTTTGATAGGACTACACCAACTTCACCAACCTACACCATGAGGGCGATACCGCAAATGTAGGAATGTTATGTGACTTTGTGCCTAGTTTTACTTAAATATTTGTGGAATATCCCTACCGGTGTAGGTTGGTGTAAGTTATAGTGTAATCCTATCAAACAGAGCTTGTTTGTGAGCACTGGCATATAAATTACCCCATTCCTGAAAATCTTATTATTCTGATTGATTGATGTCGATTGATGAGAGGTAATTTGTACGCCAATGTACACGTGCTCTGTGGAGATGTTAACGACAGTCGATCCCTTGAAAAACAGAGCATGTCGTTTCTATCACATATATATCCTCGAAGATATTATCATGTAATAATTTTCTTATCCTGAAACTTGAAATGCAAAAATTTCTCCCGACCTCTCGTAGTCTCGTTACCAGATTGTGGAATTTGGTTGAATTTGATATATGGATTACGTACAACTCGCCTCTAGAAAACCTAAACTCAAACGAGAGCAGAGTTCAAAGACTCATCAAGTCATCAGTATAAATTAATTATCTTGACGGAAAAATTGAATTGCGTTTCAATTTTTCCTCCAAATCTGAGAAAAATGTATTTGTGTTTTACAAATCAATAATTTATTGTCTCCATTTTTATCATTCATCATTTTATGAAGTCGTATTTTTATATTTTTATATAAATCATTGAATTATGAATTTTTATTTATTTATTTTATCTACCGTCTGTGTTTTAAAACTCAGTAACGGAGAAATTGAGAAGAAATCAGTAATATAATTATTGTCTATTCGATTATCGATCGATATTTTTTGGATATGCTTTCAGTTATTAATTCTTAATTTCTTATTTTAATGATACATTGTTCAGGAAGAATTGAAGGATCGTTCACGATTTGAAAAATTTATCAACACCTATGGAGTATCCTACTTTGATGAAGAAGAACGTGAGCTTCGATTTCGAATTTTCCGAGCAAATTTGAAGAAAATTGAAATCCTAAACGAACTTGAGCAAGGTGATGCCGTTTATGGAGTTACACGATTTACAGATTTAACAAGTATAGTTTTGTTGCAGATCTAAAATAAATTTATCGATGAAATTGAAATATGTGTTCATAATTTCCTATACTATACCGCTTTGTCATGTTTCACAGAAAGTGAATTCAAGAAGCATTTCTTGGGATTGAAATATGATCCAAAACGTATTAAGAAATTATCTTCATCGAATGGATCTGAAAAAGTAAAAACTTCATTAGCGGGTATACCGATTGAATTTGATTGGCGTAATCATGGTGCTGTTACATCTGTGAAAAATCAAGTTAGTCCAAATGATTCTTGTTTGGGTTATTTTAAGAATTAATTGGTCCACATTTCTTTTGTCGCATAATTATATCCGAAATTTTTCGAGATAGAGAATGTATAAAACTGAAGGGAGCTGAGGATTTGGCTTTTTACCTTTCTGTTTTTTTTTTGTACCCATGCTTTTACTATCCTGTTTGTTCAGCTGGAATATTAATTTTGTCGCATGTTCAAAATCAAAAAAGTTAATTCTGAAAATCATTCTAATAATTAGCGTAAATGGAGATTATGGAATTATCTACTGTTTGTCGACCTCTGAATTGAAAAAATTACGTTACTTTATTTTAATTATCTCCAATTTTTTTTCAATACAATGATAAAAATTCAAATCTCAGTCATTTTTTAATCTATCAATGGTATTATCTTGGTATTATACAAGGGATTCTTTGTAAGAGGGAACCCCACAAAACTTAAAATGATATCTTGACGAGGGAAACCCCACCGAATGGAAACTGAGAATGGTAAGTCTTTGACTATATATTCAAAGTGGTAAGGGAATCCCTATCAAATGAAGTAGCCGAATTATAGTATTCTATCTTAACTTTGATGTTTAAACAATACTTTCAACATCTTTTAATCTTTCAGCCTCTCATTATTCCTCCATTCTTATTATTGTGAACATTTAACTACATGTGAATAACACAACATTTTTTTAGCGACTAACCTTGGATGTCTTGTTTTAGGGTATGTGCGGTTCTTGTTGGGCGTTTTCCATTACTGGAAATGTGGAAGGTCAGTTTGCCATAAAACACGGAAATCTTACGTCTTTCTCTGAGCAAGGTGATTATTATTCCAGTCTATTTGTTAGTATATGGTAAATAGAAAGATTATGAATTGACAAATGAAATTTGTTAGAATGAAAATGGACTATATTAATCTGAAACTTATAACCGACAAATGTTTTAGTTTTGAAGTAAAGATAAAATTTGGTGCGTTCTGTGATTTGATTGGAGGCAATCTTATTCCGAAGAAGTGCTTAGAGCGGATGAAGTGATCCGTTATTTTCAAAAGTTTAAAATTTATTTACACCCTGTATGAAGTTCGTTATGTGTTAGAAGAAACGAGAAAAAATACTTGGGATGAGCATACCCTGAATGAAGTTTGATTAGAACCTGGTGGCATAATGTATTTTTCAATTGTTAGACAAATCCATTTATAATTAGGTAATAACGTTAAAATGAATTATGCAGTCTAATATTTTGAATGGAGAAAACTATAAACAATAAAATTACTGTAGTATAACAAAAAAAATCTAAAATGCATTGCTTTAGAAATTAATTATTTTTCACCTATGTATTTTGTCCAACTTTCTGTATTTTATATTTAATATGTATGTGGGCGTCCTTCAATTTTTAAAATATTATATACTAGAGTACCATGTTTGCAAATTTTCTCATCATTAGATTATAATTTATTGAAACGGGTATTTTTCGAAGATAAAAAAAATTCTGTAATTAATGTAACTTATCAGTATAAGAAATTTAAAATTTCTTGTAAATGGTTAGATTGAATGATTTCAGATAGAAAATGTGTATGAGAATTTCGAGAATTAAATATAAATGGCATCAACGTTTTGCAGAATTTCACATGATAGCTGACCTCAGTTATGTTTGTTGTTAATAATAAAAGTTCAATTTTCATATAAAAAAGTTTTAAGGTATGAGTAGGGGGGCCAAGTTTTCTGGTGTATCAGTGTATAAAAATTTGTTATAAAAGTACGTTAGAAAATAGTCTGAATTTAGCCCCTAATACATTGTGAGGAGATGTAAAGACCTCTAGCAAGGTGCTATTATAAGTTTTTGAGCCTTTCCCAAAGACCAAGGGTATCCTTATTTGGATGAAGTTTCCAAATTTCAAGTTAATTGTAAGAAAAATGAACCTTAGTCCAGTATTCATAGTCGAGACTAAGTGTTCACTAATGCTAAGTGTCAGTTTAAAACTACATTTCTCAGGGAAATTATGTTTTTTCATAGCTTTGTTATAGTTTGTCACGAGAAAGCTACTTTTCTCAGCTAAACTATTTTTTGGCAGCTTCACTATAGTTTAAAAACAGACCCTTGAGCTTGATTCACACTTGGCTAGTTTTGTAGCTACTAGCGAGCTATTTGGGATACTATTCTTTTAACAGTTAAAGTTAATTTGCTATTTTTAGCTATTTAAGTTAACTTTATCTTGGCAGATGGTTTTCCAAGAATCTCATTAGAATCTCACATGACAATCTGCCAAGTTGAAGTTGACTTTAAAAGGTTAAAACATCTAATAATTTTAGCGGTTCACATAGTAATACAGCATCATGAAAACTAGCCAAGTGTAAATCAGACTTTAGGTTTGTGAACACTTAATGTCAACTATGAATACCAGTATTAGTGAGTGACAGTTTATGAATGAAGTTCTCCACCAAATGCTAAAAGCCTAAAAGTGTCTACGAAGAACCAGGTATGTTTATGATACAAGATGTATTCATGTTTAAACTATACCTAAACATTTTTCACAAAAATGTTTGTCAGAAAATGGTCTAAATTACAAGGGAGTATGAAGTTGTCTAGCAAGGTACGATTAAACCTTTTTAGGCCTGCCTCAAGGAGCAGGAGTTACCTTGTTTTCTTATGTATTGATGTTCAATATTGGTCATGAAAATTTGTTAGGGAATTATCTGAATTTAGAATCAACACCTAATGCATGATCAGGGGAGCTTCAACTGACATAACTGGCATAAATCATATTGCAAATTTAACATGAGCATTTAGCTTTGAGGATTGAGCATTGTGTAAAAAATTCTCGTTATTCACATTCTGATTAAAAAGTTTGATGCTGAGCATAAGGGTAAGCATTGTCTCTCAATGCTCTTGTCCTTAATGACTGATGATGAGGAAACATATTTAATTTAAAAAACTATACTGAATAAGCCATGCTGTAACCATAAGTTTTTCATAAACTCTGAACATCTGGACTACATTGAACTTTTATCTCTGAGAATCTGAGATTACTTATATTCATAACTTTCGTAAGTGATGACTGCAGTTGTCAGGAGGTGAGGACTAAATTGAATGAGTCTTATTGTAAAAAAAAATTAACCCTAAATTAAACTCTCAACTTCTGGCTCCATTGATTCATATTAAGTAATGACTAATAAGGGATGAATGATAATGATGAAAATTATTTGTAAGGACTGAATCCAACACTAAACTGAATAAGCCATGCTTTAAGCAAAACTGGTCATAATTATTCACAAACCATAACACATGATAGAAATGTGTTTTGTAAGTCTAGAATTTGTATACTGGTAATACTGACTGAAACTTAAAGTTTGAAAAGGTTTTATTCAAGTATGGAATTTTTATACTGGCAACAATGATTGAAACATGCGTGAAAAAACATGCTGCCCCAATGGATTCGTGTGCAATGTGTATTATCTTACCACGGAATTTAAAGTAGTCTAGCAAGGTGTGCCATTGGACCAAATGTTTCCATTTTTCCTAATATATTGATGTTTAACATTGTTTGGGAATTAACCAAATTCCAAATCAGCTTCTAAAACATGGCCACTTGAGCTGAAGTTTCTCAGTTAGGCATAAATAGGCTTATCATAATTTATTATAAAATTCCTAATCAAGATCAGGAAAGACGGTGGAGGGTGGGTATATATACTGAAAGTGTTATTGCCAAAAATTCTGCAAATGAGTCTTTGACTATATATAATTATATGGAGTGAGCTTAATAGGAGTGGCAGTACAGTATGGGTGAAGGCAACATAATAAGTATCAATGGTGGAGAGTGATTTTTATTACAAAAAGTTCAGCAACTTTTCCATTGATTGTATACCAAATAATTTTCATTTTGATTAAAATTTAAAATTACTCTATTTCTCCCATGTAATCGATCTTTCAAGCATTAAGGATGCCAAAAATTGTCGATAAAAAGTAAAATTGGAGTGATATTATTCTTCCAATGATACTTATTTATAACAGATATTCTGCCTTCACGTTCTTATTACTATGCTCAGTCCATATAGCTGTGATTAGTCGAAGGAATAGGTTTTTTAATTAAAATGCAATTATTAAAACTGATTTCAAGAAACAACCTAGGGGTGGGCAAGGGTATGTTTATTCACACAATCTTTGAAACACACATTGATTTTATACTATTTTAACATTCTAGCTACCCATTGCAACTGGATTTCCACTTCCTGATCTGAAACTATGGGAAGAGTTAACAGCTTTCATATATGTATATATTCATATCATCTGTTGACCCCTAAAGTAATATTAATTTGTGATTTGGAAATAAAAATTGTATCGACTAAAGTTTGAAAAAATTCTATTCATGAATGGAATTTTTATATTGGCAACACAGACTGAAACATGAGTGAAAAATGTTAGAGGTGTGATTTTCATATGTGGATTTCTTTTACTGGCAACAATGATTGAAGTATATGAGTTTGCCTAATATGCTGCCTGAGTGGATTTGTGTAGAAAGCCTAGCAGAAGTAAAGTTTTTGTCTTGAAGTATATGAGTTTGATCCTGCTGAGTGGATTTGTATAGAAAGCCTTGCAGGAGTAAAATTTTTGTCATTCAGGTCTGAAAACGTGCTTTTCATGTGTGGAATTTTTATGCTGGCAACACTAATTGAAACATGAGTTTGAAAAATGTGCTGCCTGAATAGATTTCTATGGAAACTCTAGCAGGAGTTAAATTTTCAAGTTCAAGGTGATACTTATTTTAATTTTAAGAATATAGCTGCAGCTTCTCAACTCTCTATTTTCACTTCCAACCACAAACTAAATTTATATAGACTTAGACAACTTGATGTACTCCCACAAAACTAATGTAATGAAATCCTCATTTTGTAGTTGGAATAAATTATCCCACTAAGTAAGAACAAGTATTGTTAATTCTTCAAATTGTAGGGCAGGGGAAGGGAAATGAAGTGCAAACTTCAAGGATACATATATGATGGGGACAACATGGAACAGTTTTAACATGGGTCGAGTGTCCAGACTAAAATGCCGTGTGCTGGTATTCAAAGTACCCTAGACTGAACACCCCAACCGATCAAAATTGAAAATTGGTATAATAATGAGGTACTTTGTATGCCAGTGTTTATAAACAAATGCTTGTTGCAAGATTTTCCTCCAATCAGATATTTAGTTGGAAGTACACATGTTTGTAGAAGCGCTTTCTGTAGGTAGGACACCAAAACTGCCAATGTGTCATCTCCATCATATATATACATACATATATATATATATATATCCTCGAAGGTGCAAACAACATTAGCGGTTACTTAGTGGGATAAAATTTCAAAAATGACTTTTGGGATGTGTTCTTATTCTTGTGTCAACTTGTCTAATCTATATAACTTTATTCCAAACAGTTGTAAGGATTTAGTTGTTTCATTTTTATCTGTTATTTGCAGAGTTGGTTGACTGTGACAAAACAGATCATGGCTGCGAAGGTGGTTATATGACTGATGGATATTCTTTCATCGAGAAACTCGGTGGCCTTGAAACTGAATCGGACTATCCTTACGAAGGATATGATGACACGTGTAAATTTTCAAAAAGTAAAATCACTGCTGTGGTTGTTAACTATATAAATATAACAAATGATGAAAATGTAATGGCTGAATGGTTGTTCAATAATGGACCAATATCAATTGGAATAAACGCAAATGCGATGCAGGTATTAAAAATTATAGTTGATAATTTCTCTGAAGTATTCATTATTTTGCTTGTTGGGTATCTAGTTTTTGCTTCTTGCAGTTCTATTTTGGAGGTGTTTCTCACCCATTCAAATTCTTGTGCAATCCAAATGATTTAGATCATGGTGTCCTGCTTGTGGGTTACGGTCTTCACAGTAAGTATGGCCAGTATGGGCGCATTTTTTAATTTAGATTGGATCTAGCACAGTTAGTGATTAATGGTGCTTTGAATTTTCAGAAACCAAATTCACAAAAAAAATTTTACCTTACTGGCTTATAAAGAATAGCTGGGGATCATCGTGGGGTGAGCATGTGAGTATCTTTAACATTGTTCAGTTTTATTTTTGTGGTATCTCTGTAACAATTTTTTGAACTTTGTGCCCATGTTATGCTTGTCGAAGGTTCACAATAGAGAAATCCAATCCTGGGATATTTCTTTTGTTATTAGGGGAAATTTTTATCATAATTCAATCAATCATATGTGAATTCATCACCATTATGAGCCAAACAGATATCTGTGACATAGTTTTTGCATTGCTTTGTGTGAATATGGTTAGCTCATAATTCATTACACTGTAACAAGCATATAAAAAATACCTTTTAGTCTTTTGAAAGCTGAGTTTCATTTATAATTTTAAGGCTTCAAATGTCTAACATTTCATTGGACCCTTTTGATCTGAAGATGTAGATCATATGGACTTTATTTCATGTAAAAATCAGTGTATGAACTTCTGAGAATTGTAGCTGTTCAGCATATCCCTAAGTACTCGGGACTATAAGAAGTGTTACCATTCATAAATCATGATAAAGTGAGCTTAAGAACCTTTGTTTTGGTGTTCCATTAATCATAATAAAATAACATATTCATGCTTGTTAATTGTAGCTTGATGCGAAAACATTTTTCTATTTCACTATTAGGTTCAATGTTTGACTATGTAGTATTGGACCAGTAAAAGATGGTTTTAGGTTTAAACTCACTTTTTCTATTCTCTTACCATAATCTGTATTCTGTAAAGTATGGAAATTTTGCTTTTAAAGAATAAATGAAAAGGTATCGTATAAACCACAAAACAGTTTTTTCCTATAGTCAACTTTTTAGGTATTATGTTAAAGAGAATAAAACAGTGAGTTTAAAACATCCTTAAAGCTCCATAAAACCAATGTTTTTTTTTAATGTCAAGACATTCCAGTGTAAAAGTAGAAAACTAAAGTGTACTTCATGTGTACTTTTGATGTTTTGCCCGAGTTCACGAATTTAAAATACATTTGATAAAGTTGTCCCTTAAATTCTCAGGGATAACATACATAAACGTAATTCAAAGAACGTCAAGTGGCACACAATGGCTGCCTATTTTGCGCCAGCATGTTAACCAGAAATCATCATTCTTTACTGGTCCAGTTAGATGAAGGTAGCAGTTATGTAACACTTTCACAAAGTCATGTTAGCAGCACTAATGAAGGAAAAATGACATCACTTTTAGGTGCAGTGTAGTGAACAGACCTTATGTTTAAGTTTTTGTGACATGAACCCTTGGTCCTTCCTTTCATTTTATTTTAAAGTGAATTTTGTGTTTGATGATAAACTTAAAAATAATTAACTTGAATTTTGATGCTACTTATTGTGGGAGTGAATTGTCCTACTTCCTCCAATAATTTATGAAGTAATTAGCAAATTTTGTGTATATTGCAGTAGTATTTAATTCCTCTGATTTGATTGTCATTATTTAATTTAAGAAATGTGAAACAATCAAAAATTCAAATTGGCTAATATAGCCAACATTCATAGCGGCTAAGATGCTGCACCAATATCTCATTGCAGAATGATATTTAATTGATTAAGTTTAATGAATAATTGAAATAGGTACATCTTATATAATTTCCTTTTTATTTCTAATTACATTTTAGGGAAATACATTTGAAAGACATATTGTGATTTGATGGACTGAAGAATATCTTTAGAAAACAATTCAAACTGACTTTTTATATTTTTGAAAGGCAAAAAAATAATTCTGTGTGGTTATTATTCAATTTTAATCAACCCATTTAATAAGATGGCCAAAATTAGAGTTTTTATTTTGTTTATCACTTGGTTATTTTTTTTAACAAACATTTAATTAAATAGTAGAAAATGATGCCTAAGGCCTTGAAGTACATATCTGCCAAATATGGTCTTTTTTCAGTTCTCCTATCCTAATCTATTTTGAGTATTAAAAATGTGTAGCATCTTTAACTCCTTTACCTTACTACATCGTCAAAGTATTCAGTATTTTAATTTGTTTAAAAAAAAATTTTTCACGAGACAATAATTAGAACTTATGAGGTGGTGAATTTTTGACTTTATACATATCAAATTCTTTGATGGAGGTTTGCCTGGTGTCAGGACTGTGGAGAGAAAAATTGGACTGGGAGAGAAAAAATTTATGCATCCCCTAAAAAATTAAAAATTGCATATTGGGTACAGTCAGAGACCAAAAGTGATTCAATAACACTTCTACTTTCAACTTTCCTTTTGACCTTGAAAAATTAAACTTGCATTTTTATTTTCACTTTTCACTTTTGGATTATAATTTTTGAACATTTATTTTGTTTTTTACTTTCCAAGTTTTCAGAACTTTTCACTTAAAACTATTTGTTTTCCACTTTTCTTCTTAAAAATGAATCAATAACACCTCAGATTTTTAATTTTTTATTTGACCTTTGAAAATAAAACTTTATTTTTTCTTTTCACCTTTCTTCCAACATTTATATCACTGTCCACTTCAGCTTTTTGCTTTTTTTAACATTTATTTCACTTTTCACTATTGCTTTTAACTTCCTAAATTTTTTGAACTTTACTGCTTTTCAATTTCTTTCCACCTCTAGATATAGTATCTTATATTTATTTTTGGAAGGGTTTTATACTACTGGGGAAGCCTATTTTGTGAGCCAAGCGAGTAAAAATAATATTTTTGAGGAATTTTCCAGTGGATTTTCATAAAAATCTACTCACTTTTCTCCTTATTTTTTAGAATGCTAGGGCCCTAAAAATTTTAGATAGGGGTATTCCCTTCACCCTCTTGTCAGGCCTAATTGGTGTTGAAGTTGGGTGCTTAGTCTTAGAGTTATGGGTTATGCGTTTGAGATCTGTGGACTGTCACTTTTTTGCACTCACAGCCCTGAATGGTGATGTGTTCAGTTCAGTCCATTTGAAACTTATTCTGGTTATCAGAACATTCATATTTGAAAGATCACTATGCTACTTGGCACCAAAATAGAATGCATTTTTGAAGTTTATTCATTTTGCTTTCTTGAGTACTAGCACTGGTAACCTAATAATTGAACGCTATTATTCCTACAGAAAAAATATAAAAATCACTGTCTAAAAAAAATGTGAATTCTCATTCTAGGAAGTGCAGTGTTAGTCAAAGTTGAATAACTTTCTAGTGAAAAGAATACATCTTGATAATTATTTATTTCAACAGGGTTACTACCGTCTATTCCGTGGATCTGGTACTTGTGGAGTTGACAAAATGCCAACATCAGCCATCATCCAGTGATATGTTTTTCACAAATTGCATGGTAGGTACGTTGTCATGTAACTGTGTTTATTTAACAGTTCTAAACAAACAATGATAAAAACTGCTAATTCAGTGAGGATCAAGCATTTTGTGTACAATGTAGGTCTATTTGTAATAAAAATAATTTTTTCTAATGTGTATGAGTTTTTATTTAGTGGTGAATCCTTGGAAGTGCCCGCATCAGTTGGTATCTTCCAAATTATGAAATAAAAGTGAATTGAATACATTGCTGATGATATAAAATCTGGTGCGCTTCATTTCACTTGGGGCTCATTTTTACAGAAAAGAAATACAGATTATGGATTCTTTTATTTTCAACCTTGAAATTTTTTTCATCAGCTTCTTCATCCTCCTCCTCATCATCATCTTCCTTGTCATCGATATTAATTGTATTAATTGAAGTTTTGACTTTTTTTGTTTTCTTTGTTACTGTTGATGGTATTATCTCCTCTTTCTCATCATACACTTGATCCTTAGCCATAAGAGCAGTGAGATACATTTGTGACTGATCTTTCATGGTGATAACTGAGAATTTACTGAAACATAAATTATGAGAAAAAATTGCTGTCTATAAAATATACTCTCAAGGAAAATCTTCTTTTTTGGTATTGCAAAATAAGGTTGCAGTTTCACCAGTTTTTATTTTAAATTTACCAAGAGCTCACTCCAGGTTTCAGTTTTGACTGGCAGCTTTTTCTCAAATTGCTTCATATTAAGTTACTGGTTTTTGTGTGTCTATCAGAACAGAATATGAACATGTTAGCATTAGTAAAAATTCAGAAATAAAAAAGAGGGAAACCTAATGATTAATGGGATTTTGACTTACTCTTGCATCACTTCATGAAGCCAGAGACAATATTGAGGTATACATGTGATTTTTCTCGTACATAACATAAATTCTAGTGTTTCTAGAACTCACCTATTTTCAAATTATTTCTAAAAGATTAACCTACTTTTTCTCCCTTCTTTTTAGACTTGTCTATCTAAAGAGAGAAAAAATATGGGCCAATCAGAAAGTTTCATGATCACCTGATTTGCTTTTTGTTGCTTTTCAGTTAATCGTCCAAACTTCCACATTTTTTCTACTCTTGTTCTCCTTGGTGTGAGCATCTTATTTAGTTTGTTCTAATGTTAATTTGTACTTAAGATTTATTTTGTTTTTATTAATATGTTCAGTTGAACTTACATTTTGTCCCATTTAAACGGTGTTTTTGTATTGTATTGTGGTTTGTAAATCTTTTATTATCGTAATACATGATTTTGTATTTTGTACATGTTGTTTTTCTTTGTTTGTAAAAACAACATGTTATGTTAGGTGGTTAAGTTGTAAGCAAATTCATGTATTTTAAGTGATTTCAAGATTTGCAATGATGTTAGGGGAAAAGTGCTATCTGGGAAAGATTTTCATAGTCAGAATCTATATGTTTTATAAAAATTTGAAATTTGGTTGTTCCAGAATACCAGAATTTGTGAGTTCAGAAGAGTTTGTGAAGTTGTGTATGGTAAAATTTTGTATAGCCAACGAAGTTTTGTTTGTGGCGTGTTACCACCCTGGTTAGCATACCATAATATGTAAAGTGTGAACAATGTTTATAATATAGTTGAAACTCTTCCCCTACACTTTAGTATTGAAACCATAGATGAAAAATCATTTAAGTTGGTTTTTGTTTTCACTTACACTAACGTCACTTTAACCTCCCTTTACTTAAATTTCACTTTAAAATGACTCACTACACAATTTTATCTTGAACAATGTGGTAAAATTTTATTTTTATATTAAAAACCCTTTGACTATGTTATTGTACTAGATCAGTAAAGAACAATGATTTCTGGTTTTACATGCTGGCACTAGGTAGGCAACCATTAAGTACCTTCTAATATACTTTACGTTTATGTACGCTGTCCTTGTGAATTTAAGGGATGACTTTATCAAATGTATTCTAAATTGATTAACTCAAGCAAAACATCAAAAATATACAGAAGATACTCCAGGGTTGCCTACTTTTTCACCAGCATGTCTTGACATTAAAAAATATATTGTTCTTATGGAGCTTTATACCGGTTCAATACTATACATGTAGTCAAAGGAGAAGTCTTATAAGAGAATACAATGTTACCACCCTTTTTAATTCAATATTGTGTGAGAAATCGTTTTAAAGTGAGGTTTAAGTAAAGGGAAGTTACAGTGATGTTTGTGATTATGGGTGTTAGTATAAACTTGGAATACGTGGCCCCTAGTTTGTTAATATGAAAATAAAAAATCTTAGTGATTATTGGACTCTTGATAAGGGTTGTGTGAGACCACAAGCATCTAATTGTCAGATGAGACAGCATCCTACTATGTTAGATTGTAACACTCATAAATGTCTGTGCAGGTGAGAAATTTCTAGTGAAATATCTCTAACTACATGAACACAAGATGACAAAACATCACTATATTAATAGTAATTTGTTCACTCTTTTGTTCATTAATGGTACAATAAAAGTATATTCTTATGCATATCAAACAGAAGTTTATGTTATTCAGATGTGACAGAACTACTTATTTTTTCAATTTGAACTTTCATATGAGCTTAGTCAAGCTTTGAAAAATATTTTCAAGTAGAGCTTAATTTCCCAGGGTATTAGAATATTAAGAAAATAGAAATGTTTAGAAACTACACATTCTTCACTTTAAGGTTATGCTTATCCACCAGATTAATTAATACTTAAAAAACTTAATAAAAATTTGGCTTTTTAATGAACTATTCATTAAAATGAAACCAAGGAAAAAACAACAAATCTATCGACTCTCCGTCCAATATTTATATAAAAAATTTAAAAATATTCAAAGTATTTAATTTCTTAGAAACAGGTTACAAATTGAAAAAAAAAAATTGTAGGAAAAACTACATTGTGTTATCATATGAGGAGGTTGACAAATCTTGGATCACTTTCTTTGCAAAAAGTAATGAAGATGTTAATTCAAAAAGTTGTTTTCTGTTTCCTGAAAACAGTATGGGGCACAGATCTAATAAAATAAGATCTTAGATCATTAGAACATATGAAAAAATGATCTAATTTTAACATCTAGATTGCTATTTTTCAAATGTTTTAGATCTTTAGATCTTCAAATTAGATAGTTTATAATAACTTAAGTACTCTAATCAGATAATCAAGTAATATAATAATAAAAGTAAATAAATAAGTGACTCCAACTTATTGTTCTACTTTTAAATTTGTCATTTTTTTCATTTTTCAATTACTATATTGTGGAAAAAGATGATGGTGAGGGAATTGGGAAATAATCTAATTAATTTTATCGAATTCTAGACTGCCTTGTTAGATTCATCTATAGATTGCCAAGATCTGTAGATTGCAATCTAGATTGCCATGATTGATCTATCACCCCAAACAACCAGAAAACATGCAAACAAACCTATTACCTGAAAATTTAATAATATGAAAACATTTGACTATATAGTACTAAACCAGTAAAGAAATATGATTTCTGGTTAAACATGCTAGTGCAAAATAGGCAACCTCTGAGTACCTTCTGACATACTTTGCTTTGTGTTTATGTATGTTATCCTTGTGAATTTAAGGGATGTACATATCAGATGTATTCTAAATTGGTGAGCTCAAGCAAAATGTCAAAAATATGCATACGGTAGTCTAGGGCTGCCTACTTTTTTGCCCACATGTCTTTACATTAAAAAGCACATTGGTTTATTGAGCTTTACTGGTATAGTCAAAGATGAAAACTAAGAAATATCCAAACTTGTCAGCTAGAGCCATGGCAGCACTGTGGATGTATGGTTGAATTTCATGTTACAACTATGTGGTTTAAATCCCAGACATACTTCAATATTTTTTACAGAATTTTTTCCGTTATATAAACATCAATCTAAGACTGGATAAAGCCAGCTTGAAATACTCTTGAATTCAATAGATCAGACCAACTTTCAGACGAAGTTTTGAGTCCATAAATGTATTTAATTAATTTAAGGCATTAGTTTTCTCTTAGTAGGCAGCTTTTTGGTAAAGTTAAAAAAAATATATGTTATTTGTGAGTTGAGAAATGCTGTTTTGATATCGATTGTAATTAGTTCAGTTTGATAGGATTACACTAACTTACACCAACCTACACCAGTAGGGATATTCCACAAATATTCAAGTAAAACTTGGTGCAAAGCTCTATAACATTCCTACATTTGTGGAATCGCCCTTCAGGTGTAGGTTGGTGTAAGTTGGTTTAGTCCTATCAAACAGAGCTATTGATCTAAAGCATACTTTTTGCAACTGACAAGATCCAATGGATTAACCAGTATTGAACAACCAAGGCATATGTTTGAGCGATTGAATAGCAAGTTAGATCCTTAAATCCCTTAGCAACGAATCTTGCCTTGGTATATGAATACCTGAATTATTAGGCTTGCTGGTAAAACACCAGTTTATATCTACAAATCTCACATTTTCTTCTTTTGAGACAATTTCCCAGTCACCCGTTTTTTCTAAGGATTTCATTATTGATGGCTTGGAGCCAGCAT
The DNA here is from genome assembly GCA_011428145.1 of Ericerus pela. Taxonomy (NCBI): domain Eukaryota; kingdom Metazoa; phylum Arthropoda; class Insecta; order Hemiptera; family Coccidae; genus Ericerus; species Ericerus pela. The sequence goes on from WOFM01000426.1 coordinate 144,064, forward strand.
TCACAAAAAAGATTTGTTTGAATATCCTCAAAAGTTTGAGGGAGACAGTCCTCGATATTTGGATTGCTCTTTGTGTTGATAAGATTCAACAAAACCTGAGTTACCTCAACGTTGTTTTTGTATTCTACAGCTTAATTATATAATTTGTTATTTAATTATTGTTTTATTTCAGTGATGTTTTTTGTTAATCACAAAAACAAGTAAAGTGGGTCAATGAATTAATTAAAAAAAATAATTGATTTTTTGTTACAAAAAGATGAAAAATGAGCCTGAACAATGTATGAAATGGATAAATAAATATATTAAGACTTATCTATTTTGACATTCGTTGACTTTACACCATTGACACAAAGTCCAGATGTTGAATTTTTGTCAAATTTCAAGATGCTAGGCCCAAAAATTGTAAGTAATATGGTGATGTTCAATAAGAATCAATTTTTTAATTGTCATGACTCAGAAAATAAATTCTCCAATCATTTTTAATTCAATTTGTAGGTTTTCCATACCACAGGTTTTTTTTAAGTCAATTGTCTTCTCCAAATTTTTGACTTCAAAGACAAAGTTGGTGCCCAAGAGTTGATCGTCATTCACATTCATTATAAAGAAATTAACAGGATGAAAATAAAACTTGTTAGATTTAAAAAAATGGGCACAAAGTAGAAATTTGATGCAAAGTGAGCAAAGTTTGACAAATGACACATGTTTTCAACAGAAAAATTCACAATTTAAAAAAATTGAAGAATCATGGTACACAACCATTTAACAGAATTTTGCACAGTCTTTCACACACAGTAAAAAAAAATTATAAAATCTAGCGAAGTTTACCACATTTTAAAATTTAAAACAAAAATGTATTATAGGCTCTGTGCTCTGCTAGCATGTTGTGTGAAGGATGAAAATTGTAAGCAGAGAAACAATGTTTTAAGCCATCATATAAATTATTCAGCGAAAGCATACAAGCAAATGTTAAAGTTAACCAGAACATTCAGTTCATAAGAGTAAGGTTTTTTGCAACAAGAAAGTCAGTGACGCCAATGGGGTAGCATGAAAATATATAAGTTTATTTTATTAACAGGTTGTGTCTATGTAATGAATAAATAAAGTGGTGGAGTGAGGTATTGTGTGAGTCATATCCCAACAATTTTTATACATTTTTTAATCGATCAATCATTTTCATGATTAACTCTTCTTTTTTCTTTTTTTTTATTAGAAAATTTCAAGTTTTGTTGGGATACGATTCCCTCACTACCTCACAAACACATAATACCACATTGACTAACACTGTATGTAACATACTATTACACTTATTCGTTTTGCATGTGGCGACACTGATCGCCAACATAATATTCTTTCCGCCACTGCTCGACGGAGAATGTTCTCCATTCATCAGTCGTTGTACTAACGTCGTCAATAAACATTTTCAAGATGGAAGTCCGTACTTATCTTTTCTGTGTAAAGTGATCAGACCTCACCTCAATATGTTAGCAGAGCTGCGGATCAGAGAAATAAGTGTGGTAATTGAAATGTGATTGTGATAATCGTGTAATTTGTTAAAATTTGAAAGTTCGTGTTTCACGCAAAGTGAAAGGCTTAGTGCCGAGTGATACCTCCACGCAAAGTGGTAGGAAAAGTTAAAGTTCGTGAACAAAAAAGTTCGATTCAGTGATTAAAGTAACAATCTTAAAAAAGTTAAATGTTCAATTAAAGTAAATCAACAAATTAAAAGTGAAATAAAAGTGAAATTAATGAAAACAATGGTAAATTCTTGGGCGCCTGTGAAAACGTCAAAGTCGAAAGTCTGGAGAAAACAAATCAGATACGAGAGGATTTTATTGTTTGGTAGACCAGTGCACACAATCAAAAACAGTTGGCAATTGTTCATGCTGTGTTCCAGGGAGTGAAACAGTGGAAGAAAATTGAAAATTTTGAAGTTGCAGAGTAAAAATTGTCGGAGTTTGGTGTCATTTGGGCGAGGAAGCAGATGAAAAAACATCGCAAAAATACGAAAAAAGAACCGAAAAATTAAAGATAAGTAAAAAGTTTAAATTAATTAATAAATAATTCATGTGATTTTGCCCAAAATTAATCAGAAAAAATCAAAATTACAGTAAAATCAAGTTAAATTTCAATACATTTCAGGTAAATTCTCAACCAAATTCCAAGTAAAGTTGAAACTTGAAAGGTGATATTAATATCCTTTCAAACTTAATCTTGTTGGTCGAGAATTGTAGAAATAGGAAATCTTTGTTGGATGAGTTTCATCGAATCCAACAAAAGAAAACCTACATTGATGAACATTGACATTAGTGACAGATTTTTTCCTGTTCACATACAATAAAAGATCGATTCAATTGATGAAGACTGATAAATTATTTTCTTTCAGCAATTATCTTTTTCATACTTGTTAAATAATTTTTACACTGTGTATTAATTTGAACTTTAACGTGTTTAATAGAATCATCGGTATTCTGAAACAAGACTGAAGACTTTGATTAATTTAATTTCGAACATTTTCGACGATAAAAACACAGTAATTCGATCGCTCAAGAAGCAGAAACAACGGCGAAGAGATCACCTCATCGTCGGCAATATATATGTCGTAAGATTTAATTTAGAATATTGACTAATTATTGAATATCATAATATAATATATTTAACTTGCATTCCCTATCGAGCGGTTGAGACCGTGTTGTGCATTATCGTGAGGTTGAGACCGTGTTACCCCCTAGAATTAAGTTCTCGTGTTTCTGAGGTAGGATCTAAACTCCCGAGTACCCAAGATTTAATAATAAAATGTCACGATTTGACACAAAGAAGGTATTCGATGGGAGGAATTATGATGCCTGGAGGACCACGATGGTATCAACACTCTATGCAGAGGGATTGTACCCGATAATGCATGATGTTAAGACCGAAGTGCTATTTTTGGGACAGGAATTAAACATTTTTTTAAACCCTGAATCTGGCAATGCTAGTTCGGCTAACAGGACGGCATATTTCCGCAATCAAGAAAAAGGCAAGGCTTTAATCTACCAGGGATTAAACAACGAATTAATTGAAAGGGTAAAAGATTTAAAAACAATAAACCAAATCTTAAAAGTCCTAGATGAAAGGTATAAAAGCTGCACGCAGGTTACATATATTAACGCGAAGCAGGCCTTTCAGAGGTTGAAATTTAATAGTGATGGGAATATGAGAAGCTACTTAGACGTGTTCTCTAGATCAGCCCAAAAAATAAGGGACTGCGGTAAAAATTTAGATAAACAGGAGGAGATAGAACAACTCCTAATATCACTGAACATGGATTATGACATGACAAGGCTGGAGTTCAATACCTTAAGCCAGGATCAAGAAACTATCAACACTTCATGCCATGTTGATCGAAAGATCAGATAGGTTATATGACGAGAAGAAGTCATGACACTATAATAATAAATTTCGTAATTTCAATAATAATAATAAAAATCAGAGATTCCAATATGTAGGAAATTATAATAGATATAACAACACAAATAGGAATCAGAATTATAATCAAAATGTAGATCAGGGGAAAATGACATATAATAATAATCAAAAGTCAGAAATGCCTCAGAAAAATAATAATAATTATGAAAATAGAAAATATAATAATAACCAAAATCAAAATAATTTGCAAAATTCGAACAATTTAGTATGTTTTAAGTGCCATGGCAAAGGGCACATAGCTAAAGTATGTCCGTCAAATAAAGAGGGTGCAAAACCCCAAGATAAATTAGATGGTCCTGCACAAAATACGAGATACGGACGAAATAATCAAAATAATAATAATAAAAATAAAAAAGAAAATGATGTTCAGTGGTCAATGATGATAAGATACAAGGGCCATGAGCCAAACAAAAACACAAATAATAATAAATTAATAAATTTAATAACACCTAGAGACACGAAATATGAATCAGATCCAGATTATGTCCCTCTTACCAAAAGAATAATGTTAGATGGTGGTGCTGTTGCCCACGTTATATCTGACTTGTCAAAATTGTCTAACCCCATATTGCTGGAAAAGACTATTGAGTTAGAATGTGCCATCCAAGATACATTACTAATTGCCACACACATAGAACTATGTTTATCAGGGTGGAAAATTCAGAGAGGAATCAAACAGTTATAAGATTGAAGAACGTACATTACGTACCATCCCTGAACGTAGACCTTATGTCAGGGATTAAGATAACAGAAAATAGGGCGCTGGGTATAGATCAGAATTTCTCTGCGGTGCATATATACATCTGAGGAACGGACGAGGTAATTTTTTTGGCCCCGAAAATAAGGGGGGTATACATGGTGAAGTACGAAATTGTACCGGAATCCATGGTCAATATTATAGAAAATGAAGATGATTTAAATAAAATATGTCCCTATAATAATGAATCGAATAAATTGGCATGTATGCCCAACATAAATTCCCAGGATGAATGGATGGAATACGAAGTAGAAGAAGAAATTATTGAAGAAAGTCAGGAGGAAAATGAAGAGAATAGAGAGAATAATAATAATAATACACAAGAAAACACAAATAATAATAACGGAAATAATAATGATATAATAAACTCTAATGATGAATATGATAGTAATAACACACAAAATAATGAAATGAATGAAGGTAGTAGTGAAATGAATGAGGATGTAGGTATAAATAATAATAATATAACAAATAATAATGAAATAATAAACGATGATCAAAAAATCAACGAGAATATAGAAAAATTAAAAAATAGATAAAAATATGATATGGCATAGGAGATTGGGACACTTATCAGGAAAACATTTAAAATTCTTGACTAAGGTCTCAAGAGGTATTCCAAACGGAATTACATTTCGTGATGATAAATTCAGTCTGTGTGAGATATGTGTGAAAGCAAACTCTAGGAGATTGGGACACAGTGGAACTCGCACTAGACTGGAACAAAAACTAGAACTCGTTTCATCAGATACAATGGGCCCCTTCTCACCAGGCATATATGTGAAAAGTACGTTTTGATATTCGTGGACCATGCCACAAAATATACTTTTATCTCCACTATTGAGAAAAAATCAATGGTTTTTGAGGAGTTTAAAAAATTATACATGAAATTAAAATCAAAATTCCCGGATCACCCAATAGCTACTTTAAGATGTGATAATGCTAGAGAGTATCTTGACTCGAACATGAAGACATTTTGTGAGGACAACGGCGTGAACCTTGAGCCTGTCGTTCCATATTCACCGGAGTTGAATGCGGTGGCCGAAAGGCAGAATCAAACGATCATGGCGAGGACAAGGGCCATGTTGTTCGACTCCGATCTGGATTTCAGTTTCTGGTCTTTGGCTGTTTATGTTATAAACAGAAGCCCAACAAGGGCCAATAAAGATCATTAGACCCCTTTCAAAATGTTTTACGGCATAAAGCCGGACTTATCTAACATGAGAGTTTTTGGGTCTCTCGCTCATAGACATATCCCCATAGAGGTCCGTCAGCAACAGGCCACAAAAAATAAAAGAAAAAAAGTAAATAGTGAACACCCAAAATTAATTCAGAGATCCGATAAAGGAATATTTGTAGGGTATACAAATAGTGGGTACTGTATAAGGGACCCATTAATAGACAAATCACACGTTACATGTGATGTAAGATTTGATGAAACGAGGAATATAAAACAAATAGATAATAAAAATAATAATAATGAAATAATACAGGATAATAATAATATAATAGAAACCCCTTTAATCTTGAATTTATTTAAATCAATATACAAAAATTACATTGCGGACCACATCCCTCAAAAATGGGAGGATGTCGAAAACAACCCTTTTAAGGAAGAATGGCAACAAGCCATTACTGACGAGCCGAAGTCATTATCTGATATGGGCGTGTGGGAAGTTGTCCCTAGGGAGAGAAATGTGAGGTTAGTGGATACAAAGTGGTGTTTCACCACAAAACCGGACAACCAAGGCGTTCACATACCGAAGGCCAGGTTGGTTGCAAGGGGTTTTAAAGATCTTACTCACTATTCTCTAACTGAAACATATGCCCCGGTAATCCAATATTGGCTGATAAGATGGATATTATCTATCACAAACAAATATAATCTAAATATAACACAGTTCGATATAAAAACAGCTTTCCTCAATTCACAAATAAAATACCCTATATTTATATCAAACCCTAAAGGATGCCAACTAGGCGAAAACAATTGCCTAAGATTAATAAAGTCTATATATGGACTGAAAACGTCTTCCAAGAGTTGGTATGACTTGTTGAATTCAACAATAATTCAAGCTGGATTCATTCAATCAAAAATAGATAGATGTTTGTATATAAAACAAAATAATAGTGGTGCAGTGGCACTCTTAATAGTCTATGTGGATGACATGTTGTTGGCTAGTAACCACGACGAGTGGACACAAGATTTAATAAATATTTTCAACAAAAATTTCACACTAAAAATAGAATATAATCCAACTTTCTTTGTGGGATTTGAAATAAGTCGAGATATACCTAGGAAACAAATCATATTAATACAAAATAGATACATTGATAAGATTCTCCGGAAATTTGGAATGACGGAATGCAATCCATCTTCCACACCCATGGAGACGGGATTAAAAATAAATAAGCCAAAAAATGGATTGGATGATACCGAATATAGGGCTATGATTGGGAATTTGCTATATGTGGCAATACTGACCCGCCCTGATATTGCCTTCGCCGTCAATTATTTATCACATTTTCAGGCATTCCAATAGTGAAGTCAAAAATTATGTTCGCCGTATTATTAGATACCTTAAAACCACAAGGGACTTCTGTCTGGTCTTCCACTCTGACCAAACACAAATTAAAGCTTTTGTTGATGCGTCATATGCACCCGACGTAGACGATTCACCCATAGATATAAATAACTTGGAGAAAGGGTGCTCCACAACCGGCTACATGATATTTGTTAACGGAGACTTGTTAAATTGGGAGGTTCACTGGCAAAACTCGGTTGCAATTTCGTCAACTGCAGCCAAACTAATTGCATTGAATGATGCACTAGACGATATATATGTGATCTGGAGACTTACTGAGAGTGTTTTCTCTGTAATCGACCGAGTGCAAGTCTACGAGGACAATATATCTGCGTCTCGTATTGGATCTGGGGGAGGACAGAAACGCTCCAGGTCTCTAGCGATCAAATGTTACGCAGTATTGGAAGTTTTCCAAAAAAAACTTATAAGTTTTAATGATATTAGGTCACCTGATCAAGTTGCTGATATACTCACTAAGGCACTTGATCGGAGAACCTTCCAAAATATCGTTATGAGAATCCTCCGAACAAGTTAACTTTTTGGCCAATAGTCTTAATTGACATAACCCTCAAAATTTTTTTGATATTTGGTTTTGGACTGCGAATGGGTGTCGGTCTTTTAGCGCCTATCATAAACCAAGCGGTCCATATGTTGTTTCACACTTCACATCACAATATTCAATAGGTTCCCCGTCACTGCTCTGCCTCTCTTATTGGTATCAACATTCCCCAATATATACAATTGATTCCCACAATAGCATATTTATATAAAACCCACACGATTAATTATAAGGACATATGTATAATGATATTATCTCTATACAGATGACGATGAGGAGATATTGATCTCTCCAACCTGCCATTTTTTTATATATATATTTTTTTTAAATTAAAATCACACAATACTTATAAGACATGACACTATAATAGAAGGTTAAATGTATACCACATGTTATTAATTACACGATATATTTAAGATAAAACATTTGATATATAAATCCACACACATTTTAATTGTACATCATAATACTAGTCAACGACATACCTAATATTTTTATTTTTACAATTTTTATATATATAGCAATTTTATATGACATCTATATGTAACAATTTTGACTGCTATTGCTTATTTTATTTTTTTATATGTTTTTTAAATACATACAATGTGTGACACATTTTTTTACTTATATGTTCGTTCGTCCGTTTTTAATCGCAGGGGGGTGTTGGGATACGATTCCCTCACTACCTCACGAACACATAATACCACATTGACTAACACTGTATGTAACATACTATTACACTTATTCGTTTTGCATGTGGCGACACTGATCGCCAACATAATATTCTTTCCGCCACTGCTCGACGGAGAATGTTCTCCGTTTGTCAGTCGTACTAATGTCGTCAATAAACATTTTCAAGATGGAAGTCCGTACTTATCTTTTCTGTGTAAAGTGATCAGACCTCACCTCAATAAGTTTCAATACTCCCAAAATCATGATTATATCTGCATTATGTGGTAACTTATCAATTAGACCTTTTAATAAAATTTAAAAAAAAAGTATCTACAGGCAATGTTGATTTTATCATATGACAAGTAATTTAATTTGCTAAGTATAATATTGGTACCTATTGATTGTATACCAAAGCAAACTTGAAACACATACCATTTCCAATTTTGATGTCACCAAACCAGTTACTACTACACTGGTCACTGACATTCAGTCGAGTGTACCTTATTTGTAGTATATATACCTTGGCTGCCAGGCTCTAGTTAGAGTACAGCTATGTAGACACATGTATGGCAATATGCTATTGATTTAATTTTTGTTTGTAACAGATGGAGTTCAACCTTTGACTATATACATACTGGACTGCTAATTCTGATAAAAAGCTGTGTTCAAAACAAACAGGCGTATCCCTGTTCAAAGTGTTAGTTCATTATCAAATTTATTAATACTTATTGTCTTTTCCTTTGACTAGGTCTCTTCTTACCACAATTATTGCTTTTATAATTACGAATTAAATCGGTAATGTTGTAGTTTTATAAAACTCAGAAGTTCAAAAATTTCAGTTAAATCAATTTAAAATTTGATTTATTGATGCATAAAAATAATCTTTTTTGTTGCTGTATGACAAATGTTTTTATCTACTTGCGAAATATTCTTACAAATATGTCAAATTCTTATTTTTACATAGAAATTTGTAATTAATTCGGTTAAATGCAGATCAGGTAGCTCTATTTTTTTAAACAGCAAACCAGTAAACTAACATTTTGAATGGGGATACGGGTGTCTGACTCAACTTCACCAGTTGTTCATTAGACTCTGTGTTATTCTTATCAATATTAGCAGTACAGTATGTATATAGTCAAAGAGTTCAACTCATAAGATGCTATCATTGCTACTCATTCTACACCCTTATTGTGACAAATGGGCCAATTCTGATGCAGCTTTATTCATTTCAGTAGGACATTGGAATATAATTCAAGAAATTGAAATGTGTTTGCAACCTTGTAAAAAAGCCATGACTAAATTACAAGGAGAAAAAATCACTTTAACTGACTTATAAAATTTGGGAAATTTGTCATTTTCAGACAACGAGTGTTGGTAATTATTATTTTTAGTATGTTTTCCTTGGTTTTTAAGAAAGCATAAAAAAAAGGTTTATTAATTACCTAATATTTTAATTACAGGTAGTGCATTTTTACAAATATTAGTTGACCATTTCAATGTGAGAAAAGCCAATGTTTTTGATAATTCTACTTATTTTGCTGCGATGTATTTAGATCCTCATTTTCAATTTGAATTGGCCGACAATGAAAGGGAGCTTGCAGTGAAGCTCATTGTTAATATTTACAAGAAGTTAGAATGTATGAAAAATAATATAATGATGATATGTTACAAACTCTTAATGCAGATTTGACTACGTTTAAACTAAGATCTAATCTATTTTATTTTCTCTTATAGTTCTTAACTTGAAACAGACACAGACCAAAGAAAGTGATTCCTTAACATCTGATACAGAAACTGTAAATTCTGTTTACAGTATCTCAGAATAAGATGATCCAGATGATAAGTTTTTGAATTGATGCTTCATAATAAGCATCAAGATAAACTTCAACATGACAAATTAGCAGATATTGGTGGGACAGAATTTGAAACAATTGTTAGAACACTTATACCTAATTATCGACTTAAATCGAGTTAAAATATTATTCACTTCTGGGAAACTGATAAAATGATATATTCTGAATTATATAAAGTTGCCATGATTGTATTGACTGTTCCTTATACTCAAGTAAGTGTGGAGCACCTATTTTCTCAGCTGAGATATATACTTGATTCATTGAGGAATTCTCTTAGCTCTGATATTATTGATGAAATTTTATTGTTGAAATCAAATTTCAAGCATTTATAAAAAATGATAATTGTAATGTGTTTTTAATTAACTGCTGTAGTAGCACTGTGAGAATAATAGCAAATTATATTATACGTTGACTTATTATTCTCGCACATCACATGTTGTGGCAACACTGTTTTGTTGTTATTATTAATCTGTGATATTTGTGTTTGTAACTCAACTGTGATTATATGTTTTGTATGCCTTCTCGTCGCTCATAAACCTTCGTAACATCAACATGTCCGCTAATATTATGTGGAATAAAATTCGTGAAATAGTGAATATTTAGTCTTTTTATTTATGTGTTTGTAATGTGTATTTCTAGTCGTCGTTCAATCTTTTCATCGGTGTAGGTTTCGTCGTTGCTTTTCGTGTAGTTCGATCCGTTGGCAGTTCGTATTTTCTCACAGGTTATGGGCCCAGTTACCTGGATGTCAACGTGGTCGCCATTGTTTTGAGTCTTCAAAGTTGTGCTGTCAAATTCTGCTCGCCACTCCCAAGTAGTACCATGCTTTCTAATTCATTTTTCATTGTTGGATATGTTCGCTTCTCAATGTTCCTGTGATCTCGTTTGTGTTGAATCGTTGGTCGGCGTATCTGATAGTTGCTGAAATTGCTGTTTTGCGGTGCAACTGATCGTCGTAACCTGTAAACGAGATGGACGCGAGAAAGAAGAATACAATCGAGCCGTTCAATGGGCAGAATGGTCGAACGTGGAAGTTCAGAATGGAGCTACTATTGGCAAAGGAGTCACTAAGTAATATAATTGTTGATTCTTTGCCTACTGTTCGTAATAGGGGAGATGCCTGGTCTAACGAGAATGCCAAAGCGATGTTCCTGATAGCCAACAACGTGACAGATGAATATTTGGAGATGCTTCAGACATACACTACTGCGAAGGAGATGTTCAACATGCTCACAAACCTGATTGACAACGGAAACGACCAAACACTCATAGATTTACGAGGTGAATTGTACACAAAACGGTATGTTTCTGGTTCTGATTTGCAGAAGTATCTGCTTGATTATCGTGCCCGTTGTAGACGATTAACCGAATTGGGAGACCTGACAACCACAAAACAATTTATATTGGTATTGCTGCGATCGCTGCCTGCAGAGTTTCGTCCGATCAAAGTGGTGATAGAGGATGCAGAAGTCGTCACCTGGGATGCTGTGTTTATGAAGCTAAACAACTTCCAGCGTGAACTATCATCTGATAGTAAATCGACAGTGAGAGGTAACTCTCTGAATTCTGCATCCCAAAAACCTTCATCAGTGGCTGTCACTGGTGAGGAGAACGTGTTTTTTGGTAATCATTACAGTATCGGATGAAATTCAGGTAATAATAATAATAATAATAATAGTAATCGTTTTAATTGTGGTAGGTCCCAAAATCGAAATAATAATCGTGGTTTCAATTGAGGTAGAAATAATAATCATAATAATAATAATTTTTATAACTCATCTTCCAATAATGAAGGTCGTAATAGTAATAATAATCACAATTTTAACTAACAAAGCAATAATAATAATAGTTTTAATGGAAATGGTCGTAGTTCTGGTGCTGACAATGGACATTCAAATATTAAATGTCACTTTTGTAATAAGATTGGACATATAGCACAAAATTGCTATGCTAAAAATCGAAATAATAATAACAATGACGCTTGTAATAGTACTAGTAATAACGGAAATCGTTCTAATGACCATGTTTCCAATAATAATAGTAATAATAGGAGTTCTGCACAGATGTGCAATGAAAATTTTAATGGTAATGACGATTGCTCAGATGTGGGTTATAGTTTCGCAGTAAATAATAATAATAATAATAATAACAAAATTGATGAGTTCTGTAATGCAAAGGGAGATGTAAATTTGATGCCTCGAACCACATTCGTAGTAGACAGTGGATGCACAATTCACATAATTAACGATATAAGCCTATTCAGTGACTACATAGATTTGATTAAACCACATAGTATCTGTGTTGCGAAGAAAGGAGTTTCTCTGTCCGTTACATCTGTTGGTACAGTAAAATTAAAATTGTTAAATGGAATAGTAATTGAATTAAAGAATGTTAGATATGCTCGGGAGCTGCCGCAGAATCTGCTATCGGTAAAACGAATGAGCAATTCGGGTTTTTATACCCTGTTTAAAGAGGAATCTGTCGATGTCATCCAACGCTACAGAGGAAAAATAGTGACCACTGGTGTTAGCGTGAATTCAGATCTTTACACCATTGATTTTTTTAAAATGACTAGTCAATCGTGTAATCTGACATTGGAGGATGAGTCGAGCCCACTGACTGTGTGGCATAGGGGACTTGCTCATCTGAATGTGAACGATGTTAAGTTGTTGTCAAACAGAGGTTTAATACCGAACGTTGACTCCAACCGCAGATTGCTGTGTGAGCCCTGTGTGATGGGGAAACAGAGCCAAAAACCGTTCTTGAGGCATGAACAAAAAACTAGTAAGCCTCTGGAATTGGTACATACTGATCTCTGTGGTCCTATAAATCCTCCAGCATATAAAGGAGCGAAATATTTTATGACATTTATAGATGACTATTCAAATTTTTGTTGTGTGTACCTGTTGACAAGTAAGACGGAAGCCTTTTCAAAATTTAAAGAATATCATGAGATGGTCTCGAATGAATTTGGTTATAATGTAAAGAGACTTCGTTGTGATCGCGGCACAGAATACTTGAACACTACCTTCCAGTCATATTGTACTGAGAAAGGAATTGTGGTTGAACCTACGGTTGGCGGCTGTCCACAGCAAAATGGAAAAGCTGAAAGAATGAACAGGACGCCATGTGAGAGGACAAGGACGCTGTTATTCGAGAGTGGTCTTGGTAAGATATTTTGGTCGGAAGCCATATTGTGCTCCGCCTATATCGTGAACAGATGCCCCACAAACAAGGATTTTGTTCCCTATGAAAGGTGGTGTAATGAACAATTTGATTATAAGAAATTAAAAACGTTTGGATGCAACGCATATATGTTGTCATTCAAACATGACTCTAATAAGTTTAAAAATAAAAGTGAAAAGTTGATAATGGTAGGATATTCTCCATGTGGTTATAGATTGTTGGATATAGATGCTAGGGAGATACGTCTGTCGCGAGATGTTGAGTTCTTCGAAAATAAAATAGATAATAATAATATAAATAAATATATTAAAGATGATGATATTTTCACAGAAGTCACGGAATCAAACTTAGAAAATATTGAAGTTGATGGTGACTTGAATTTAGACTGTCTTCCACAGGAAACGACTGAACGTGATGAAGTAGCAAGCAATATATATCTTGCTGAGGATGGCGTCCCTTTGACGTTTGAGGAGGCGAATGCTGCACCGGACAGTCTGATGTGGAGGGATGCTATTTCTTCCGAAATAAGTGCCCTGAATTCAAATCAGACTTGGCGGGTGACCAAACATCCAAAGGAAGCCCCCACCATCACGTGTCGGTGGATTTTTAATAAAAAATATGATATTAATAATGATGTGTTATATAAGGCTAGATTAGTTGCCAGAGGATGCCAACAGAAGAAGGGCTTCAATTTTAATGAAGTGTATGCGCCGGTGGCGAAGCTTTCGACTGTCAGGACCCTCTTGGCTGTGAGCAATAAATTGAAATTTCACATAGAACAAATTGATATATGTAGTGCCTTCCTGAATGGAATTCTTTCGGAAGATGTGTATCTTGAGATACCCGAAGGGATAGAAACTAAAATTGATAGACATAATAATGTTTTGAAATTGAATAGGTCTATCTATGGTCTAAAGCAGTCGCCCAAGGTTTGGAACAAATTGTTCAACGAGTTCCTTGTTGCTCTTGGCTTTGTGCAGAGTACGGCGGATTACTGCTTATATATATATAAAAATAAAAGTGATGGGACTGTAGTCTTTTTACTCACATATGTTGACGATGTCCTGATTAGCTCAAATAACAAAACACAAATCACATTTTTTAAAAAGGAAATAAATAAAAGGTTTAAGTGTAAGGATCTGGGAAAGGTCAAGAAATATTTAGGTTTGAATATCAATCACAATCGTGAAGATGGCATACTGGAAATTGAGCAGAGGGGTCTCATTGAGTCTGTTGCTAGGCGTTTTGGCGTTGATAACTGCGCACCGACCTACACACCTATTGACCCCAAACTCCAATTGGACAGGGATCTCAATGCGTGTGATAGTGTACTCAACAACAACTATCAACAGCTCGTGGGATGCCTAATGTATTTGATGCTAGGATCACGGCCCGATATTTGCTTTGCAATATCGTATTTTAGTCAATTCTCCAGTTATGCCACTGACGAACATTATAAATACTTATTGAGAGTACTTAAATATTTAGTTACCACAAAAGAAAAAAATTAATATTTTCAAATGAACATGATAATAACGGCAATATTTTAGAAACTTTTTCTGATGCTGATTGGGGTAACTGTATCACCACAAGACGGTCTATCTCTAGTTACTGTGTCTTTGTTTATGGATCACTGGTGTCCTGGTCTAGCAAGAAGCAACCAACTGTAGCACTATCTAGCACTGAGAGTGAGTTGATTGCAATATGCGATGCTACCACTGAGTCGATCTGGATGAAGTATCTGTTAAGTGACTTTTGCATTCAGACTAATGACAGAGCTGTGATTTATGAAGATAACCAGAGTTGTCTGGCTCTTCTGCACTCTGGAAAGTGGAATACTTGCAGATCCAAACATATAGATGTAAAGTACCGTTTTGTGTGCAATCACGTAGATATAGATTTTAAGTATTCGTACGTACCGACTTCGCGACAGTTGGGGGACGTTTTCACGAAGGGCTGCCCGAAGCCCAAATTTGATATGTTTTGTAAACTGTTAAAATTAATGTAACTTTTTGTATATGTTTACCATTTGTGTTGATATTTTTTGTGTTGTAAATTCGTTGTGTTATTGTTGACCTTTGTCATTTTTGTTTTTAATGACTTTATTAATTTAGAAAATTTGTTTAATAGTATTTTTGACTTTATCGTATAAATATAATTTGAGGAGGCGTGTGAGAATAATAGCAAATTATATTATACGTTGACTTATTATTCTCGCACATCACATGTTGTGGCAACACTGTTTTGTTGTTATTATTAATCTGTGATATTTGTGTTTGTAACTCAACTGTGATTATATGTTTTGTATGCCTTCTCGTCGCTCATCAACCTTCGTAACATCAACATGTCCGCTAATATTATGTGGAATAAAATTCGTGAAATAGTGAATATTTAGTCTTTTTATTTATGTGTTCGTAATGGGTATTTCTAGTCGTCGTTCAATCTTTTCATCAGTGTAGGTTTCGTCGTTGCTTTTTGTGTAGTTCGATCAGTTGGCAGTTCGTATTTTCTCACAAGCACACCTACTTTTGACTTTTGTTCTTTAACAAAAACTGTGCAACTTTAATACCTTGTGTATTTATTTTATTTTATCAATAGAGAAATTATTTTATATGCTGATTGTTGAAGCTGAAAGCTGAAAGCTATAAGCTGAATCTTTATATTTTGGCTTCAAAAAGCTAAAAGTTAAAAGCCAAAAAATATATTTTGCGAAGCTAAAAACTGAAGTTGAATTTTTATTTTTCAAGGTTGTAAGTGTAAGCTGAAAGCCCAAGTTTTATTTTTCAGCTTTGCAGCCCTGTCTGGAAGGCATCCTAGTGGGATCATCACAAAGTTATATTATTATCATAGGATACAAGTTAACATTTTCTTCAGTGAATGCAAGTAATAGATTAACTGCCTCACCTCGTATTTCTTCAAAGGGCAGGACACTTGAAAAACAGTTTTTAATGTTAGACATGGACAAACAAGAACCATGAACAAGAATTTCACTTTCCCTTTCAGAGACTTTGATATCCACATATTCTGCCTTTAAGAGAAAATATGCTTCTCTGAAAGGGATTAAATTCTTCACCAATGTAATTCATTATATCCAACATCACGATGTACATTTTGACTTTTATAACAGAATAATTCACAAAAGTTTGATTCATTTACCAAGAAATTTTCATGTTGTGATGCATTTATATGCACTTTACTGATAAGACCAATTCTCCATGATTGTGTTTTCGTTCACTGATGTTAGCGTTTCCAGCAAAGTATTAAAAGACCAGCAAGGAATTGTGTGAAGAAATAGTAACTATTGTTGTAACGGAAATCCCACCTTCACTCATTCTTCATCATCATCATCACGATCACTATATATATATGTCATACGTACACTCTCACCACGAAGTGCTTTCCCCCTACTACTTTCGATCGTACATCGCTGTTGCTTCGCCATTTCATATTCTGTTAATAATGTATTTTTCATTCGTGTAATAAACCTCAAGAATATTAGAAGTCTCAAGTTCTTTCGATCCTCGTTCTGTACGCCTCACATCATGGTAGCCATCGCTGCGGTAGAACTATGAGGAGAGACTTAGAAATTTAAATCGATGGAATATTTTTTTTTGAATTCATTTACTGTTGCGCGAAAATTTTTTCATGTTTTCTGTTGAATAATACACGAAGTAATTACCGTGTTTTTCGAGAAGTTTTAACTCGAAATATAATACAATTTTAATTTTTTAAATGAAAATTCAAAATTAAATAAAAATTTGAAGCTGAAGTTCCCGACTTAATAACGGCCGATCCTGGAAGTTATCGAACGCTAAATTCAGGAAGGACCGCCAAAGAGATCGAGTGAACAGCCCAAGGAAACCTGCTCCCGTCGTCGAGGACTCATCGTAGATCCACACATCGAGGACCCAATTTTTCGGCCAACTCCAAACTAAATTTAAGCAGGTAGTACAACGGTGAACAGCAGAGTGCAGAAAACTGAAATTATTCGTCAGCGCAACAGAAGAAAAGTAAAGTACAATTTTTATATTTTGTAAAGGTAATATTCGTTGAAGTTAGTTATTTTTCGTGTTTGCATAATTTTATTTTGAACTGAGCCTGATTGAAAAACTGAAAATTATAAAATTTTTTATGCCCCCTATAATAAGTTTTTGCGAAGGAAAATTAGGTGAATATAATATTGAAAAGGAGGAATTAAAGGAATTAATTAATAAATTTGAAGGCGAAAAAGTCATAGACATAAAAATTGAAACTTACGATTTACCCTACGTCACATATTTCACTGGAGAAATAGTATTGGAGTCCTTTGTAGTGGATATATCAGGAAGAATAGAAAACATTAGTAGCTTAAAATATATTAAAATTTTAGAATCCTCAGTAAATTATTTTTCAAGTAGAATTTATAGTTCTGATAAATCGAAAGAAAAATTTATGAACAGATTTTTAATTAAATAAATTATATAAACTGGATAATAAAGGAAATAGTGAGGAACAAAATTTAAGTAATAGAATTGAGAAAGAAATAATTGAAAATAAAAAATACACATCAGTTATTAATAAAGAAAATAATCTATTAGGATTTCGCAAAACGAACGAAAATATGGCATCCCCAAATGAAATTAAACCCATACAAGCACCTCTTGGAAAAGTTTTTAATGGGAAATACTACCTAGACTGGCGTAGAATGATTATATCAGCCATCAGGGGAGCTGGATATTACGATATTTTTGGGGAACATGAATTTTTACAGCCATATATCAATAATATAGATGATCTTAATTTTCGACCAGATAAAGATATGTTAAACTATTGTAAAATGCAAGACAATGCAAAAGCCTTTATACTAGAAAGAGTGTCAAATGAAATAACAAAACAGATAAGAGACTGTAATACAGCGATATTAATGTTAAAAAAACTAGATAATATTTATGGTACGAAAACTTCCATCACAGCTAACATGGCGAAAGCAAAATGGACAGAATTTAGATTTCAGCCAGGGGGAAATATGAAAGGTTTCTTAAAAAAATGGGATGAATTAGTAACCGACGTAAGAGATAGCGGTAAAGAAGTTACTGAATCGGAGGAATTAGAGAATTTACAATTAGCCTTATGCTATGAACAGGCAATTGCAAAAATTCAATATGAAAATTTACCTTCAAACGAAAAAAATTTAGATAATTTTAAAAGAATATTAAGAGAAGACTCTGACCAAAAATTCAGAGATCAAACTTTGAAAAAACAAAATGGTAATAATAACCAAATAGGGAATAATTATAGAAATAATAATAATAATTATAATAGGAATAATTACAGGGGAAGATACAATAATTATAGAGGAAATAATTTTAGAGGAAATGGTAATAATCGTAATAGTTATGCAAATAATAAAAATAATAATAATAATAATGGTAATGGTAATAATACTGAATCAAACCATAACCAGAATAATAATTCGAATAGTAATGGAAACAATGGTAATGGAAATTATAGAGGAAATAGTTACAGAGGTAACTCGAATTATAGAGGCAATAATTATAGAAGTAACAATTATAGAGGTAATAATAGAAATTATTATCAAAATAACAATCCAAAATGTTACAAGTGTGGGCAATTTGGCCATATAGCGCAAAATTGCAGTAATAATAATTCACGAGAAAATAGTAATAATAATAATTCTAGTAATAATCAGGGAACTTATCCCCCAAAAGCTAATATAACTCAACCGAACTCTAATAAAAAAGAGAATTTGGAACAGCAGGTGAAGATGTCTTGTATGGTAAAAAATTTCAATGGAAATAATAATGAATGGTTGTTAAATGAATTAATAAATAATAATAAAGATAATAAAAATGAAAATTATGATATATTAAATCACAAAGCAATTTTGGATGGAGCTGCAGAAGTGCATTTGACATCTGACTTAAGCAAATTAGTCGATGTTAAAAAATTTGTAACTCCAATAAAATTGCAATGTGCTGGTAAAAATACTTTCTTATATGCTACTCATACAGGGAGAATGGTGATTAAAGTTGAGAACTATAACAGAGTCCAATCATTGATAGAATTAAATGATGTTCATTATGTGCCCGATTTAAATCTAGATATTATTTCAGCCATAAAAATTACAAACACAGGTACGATCAATATTGATCAACAGAAGAATATGGCTAATATATATTTTATAGAAAATGCTGAAATAATAATGACTGCAAAAAAAGAAGAGGGAATATTTTATATATATTATAATATTGAAAATAATAATAAAAACACTATTAACAATACGAATAATAATGAAAATAATATGATATGTGCCCCCGTTACTCAAAGCATAGATGATGAATGGGATGATTTTACCGTAGAATTAGAAATTCAGGAAGATGATGATAATAATGAATCACCTGAGGGGGGTGAAGAAGTAGAAATAAGAGATGATAATAATGAAATTGAGGGAGTACCCCATAACCCACAAATAAATAATAATATTAATAAAAAATTAACAATACATAGGAGACTAGGGCACTTGAATGCCAGATATCTGCAAAAATTGAAAAATTTAGCGGTTGGCATTCCTGAAAATATAAATTTTAGAGATGAGGATTTTTTGAGTTGTCAAATATGTTGTATAGCAAATAATTTGAGGTTGGGCCATAATGGTATTAGAACTAAACCAACCAGAAAATTAGAAGTGGCATCCTCAGATATTATGGGTCCATTTACGCCCTCAGTGGCGAATCAGAAGTATATCTTAACCTTTATAGATCATTTCTCCAAGTATACGTTTGTAATGCCCATAGTTAGCAAAAGTCAAGTCACAAATGAATTTAAAAATATTATAGTATCTATGAAAAATAAATTTCCAGAGTACCCCATCGGGACTATTAGGTGTGATAATGCCAAGGAATATACCGATATAAAAATATTAAATTATTGCAAAGAGGTTGGCATAACAATGGATTATGTGGTGCCATATTCTCCGGAATTAAATGGTGTTGCCGAAAGGCAAAATCAAACTTTAATGAGGAGAGTACGGGCCATGTTAATTGATGCCAACCTTGATATAAAGTATTGGTCCTATGCTGTAGTAACAGCTGCATACTTAATTAATAGATCACCCACAAAAGCAAATGAGGGATATAGAACACCCTATGAACTGTTTTATGGGATAAAACCAAACCTAAAAAATCTCAAAGTCTTTGTGGCATTGACATACAGGCATATCCCTGTGGAAGTCAGAAAGCAAAACGCCACAAAAGCCAAAGCAAAATCAAAAAATAAAATTGACCCGAAGTTGGCACATAGAGCGGAAAAAAGTATAATGATGGGTTATACAAATACGGGATATTGTCTTAAAGACCCCTATAATACAAAGTCATATATCTCATGTGATGTTAAAGTAGACGAAACCCAAAATATTAAATCATTATTAATAAATAATAAACCATTAGTGATAAAGTCATCAGATTACGAGTATGATTTGGGGATAATTAATCCTGTAGTCATGAATATAAATGTAAGATACAATAAAATATATATAGAGGATAAAATTAAACCCTTTTAGAGATGATTGGATCAGGTCCATAAATGATGAATTTAATTCTCTCGATGATATGAATGTGTGGGAAATAGTCGACTATGATCGCCAAAAACTTATAGATACAAGATGGATTTTCACAATTAAATTTGATGAAATTGGGAATCCAAAACCAAAGGCAAGACTTGTAGCGAGAGGTTTTAAGGATAGAACCGAGTATGGTATTGCTGAAACCCATGGCCCCGTAGCATCAGTAGGAACGATAAGATCCTTGCTATCTATAATAAATAAAGAAAAATTAATTATGGTGCAATATGATGTAAAAACTGCATATCTAAATTCACCAATTATTAAACCCATTTTTGTAAGGAAACCTGAAGGTGTGAATATCAACACAAATCAGGTGTTGGAATTAAAAAAGTCGATTTATGGATTAAAGACATCCAGTAAGTCATGGTATGACCTGTTAGATACAAAGGTAAGGGAGATGGGCTTTACTAAGACCAAAAGCGATAGATGTTTATACACTATAATTAATAATAATGAAAAAATATATTTTTTAACTTATGTGGATGACATATTGATTGCATCAAACTCACAGTCATCAATTACAAAAATAAATGAGGAGCTACAAAAAGATTTTACGATTACTATAATAAATAACCCAAGATTTTTTGTGGGATTAGAAATAACTAGAGATATAGAACATAACACAATAATACTTTCCCAATACAAGCATATAGACAAAATGTTGAAGAAATTTGGAATTTCGGAGTTAAAAAATACGAATACTCCAATGGAAACAGGATTGAAATTAGATAAAATTGAAAATGGCATAGATGACACTGAATATAGGTCAATGATAGGTGGATTGCTATACTTAGCGAGACTTACAAGACCGGACATATTATTCCCAGTAAATTTTTTGTCCCGCTTTCAAAATAATTCTAACAACACACTAAAAAATTATGTAAAAAGAATTTTCAGATATATTAATACTACGAAAAATTACAATATAATATATAGATCGAAAGGGGATGGTATACAGGCCTATATTGATGCCTCCTATGCACCCCAAGTAGATGAACATAACATAGATATAGATAATTTGGGAAAAGGGAAGTCCATAACTGGATTTATGGTATTTTCTTATGAAGACTTAGTGGAATGGAATTGCGGTAAGCAAACTATTCATGCATCATCAAGCACAGCAGCTGAAATAATTGCAGTCTATGATGCACTTGATACCATAAAAGTCATACAATATATAAATTACGAAATTTTAGGTGAAAAATTAAGCGTAGATATAATGGAAGATAATATCTCAACACAAAAAATATGTTCGGGGGGTAGTCAGAAAAAGTTGAGAGCCCTAATGATCAAGTGCTACTCAATTTTGGAAGCATTTGAGGAAAAAGTAATATTTTTTAGAACTGTGAGCTCAGAGAATCAATTAGCAGATATTTTGACAAAATCATTGGATCGTTCAAAATTCGAAAATATAGTTGTCAAAATATTAAATGAAACGAACATCTATACATAATACAATATAAAAATAATTCAGTTTATTTCAAAGTCATAATATGTTTCGAAATTTACTATTCCAAAGTACAAGTCGTCCCAAGTCCAAAATATAGGTCATAACATGAAAAAAGATTCTTAAAAGTTAACCTTCAATTACTGCAAAATTAGTACGTAACAAAGCCATTTACCAGAAAATACTTGTAATAGATAAATACCCGACCTCTTAAAAATATTAACAAAGGAAAAAGCAGAAAAATCGAACAGGAATAAACCCTACAATTCGCATAATAAAAACCCTATACATTTTCAAACAACCGTGAGAGAAATACACGTAATATTCCCACACGAAGTAATGAAAAGAAACTCTCCGACAATAAATACAATGAAGATTAAACCTATTACATGACCACAAAATAAGATAAGTCGAAAATGTTCCTTTATCACATCACATTTTAAGCGCCGGTTCAAATACAATAGCAACACACGAAAGATAATGAGCGATGCGATGAATATTATTCTACAATCTTTTTCATTTCACACGTTTAAGATAAAATACGAAACGTAACGTTCCTTTAAATTCAATGAACTCGTAATCGGAAATACCTTCGTATATATTTTTTTTCTTTTCTCTTTTTCTTTTCCTTTAATATAATATGTGTACGTGAATATTTTTTTTTCTTTTTTTGTCTCGAATTCCTTTTCCGATTTTTTTTCTAATCGAAACATATAACAAATAAATTACACGTTACCTATAATAAATTAATATTTTGCATGTTACCAATTGTATATTATCATAATATTTTTTTTACAAATACCATTTTTTATACATTATATATTATCATTGAATATTTTATGCATGTTACCATATTTATTTTATTTAATTATTTTATTTATTTTCGAAGCACAGCGCAACAAAATTTTTTTTGAAACACAGTTACCATAATAATTTAAATAATACTATGTCAACATTTTTATTTTTTTTTTGAAATTTTTTATTACGCATATGTCATTTTGTAAT
This sequence comes from Ericerus pela, assembly GCA_011428145.1. NCBI lineage: Eukaryota > Metazoa > Arthropoda > Insecta > Hemiptera > Coccidae > Ericerus > Ericerus pela. The sequence continues at coordinate 167,214 of WOFM01000426.1, forward strand.
TAATATTATTTTGAAACAATAATAATTCGTTTATTTTCAGCGTCGAACATGATGAAGAACTCAATCGGTAAAATTTCAGGGGGGTGTTGTAACGGAAATCCCACCTTCACTCATTCTTCATCATCATCACGATCACTATATATATATGTCATACGTACACTCTCACCACGAAGTGCTTTTCCCCTACTACTTTCGATCGTACATCGCTGTTGCTTCGCCATTTCATATTCTGTTAATAAAGTATTTTTCATTCGTGTAATAAACCTCAAGAATATTAGAAGTCTCAAGTTCTTTCGATCCTCGTTCTGTACGCCTCACATCAACTATTAACGGATCGAATTGTATGAAAATATCGACAAAAGACTTTAAATGACTGTAGACATCGAACAAGGACTAGACACACACATTACAAACACATAAATAAAACACTAAATATTCACTTTTCACAAACTTTTATTTCCACATAAAAATGGTGGTGTTGTTGTTTCATCAACGTTTGATGAGCGACAAGAGGCACACAAAATATATTATCACAGTTGGGTTTCAAACATAAAATCACAGATTACAAATAATACTAAAAACAGTGTTACCACAACAAATGATATGTGAGAATAATAAGCTAACGTATAATATAATTTGCTATCATTCTCACAAATTGACTGTCGTTAACATCTAGACTAAGCGTGTGTACTTTGCCACACAAATTACCTCTTATCAATCGACATCGTCCAATCAGAATAATCAGATTCTCCGGAAGTGGGTAATTTGTACACCAGTGCTTATAAACAAATACACGTGCCGATTTTTTCCTACAATCAGATTTTTATAGAGCAAAGCACGTGTCTTCGGCGACGTTATCCATAGGTGCGAAACCAAAACCATTACATGTCGTTTCCATTATATATATATATCCTTGAAGCGGAAGGTGATAACTGACAAAAGTTTAAATTATAAATTTAATTAATAATTATATTATTTTATAATATAGGTATTTATACGCTGAAGCTGAGATGGTTCAAAGTAATCTGTAGTGTTCTAAGTAAGGTATGTTTGATTTCTTAAATGTTATGTCGCGTGTTTTGCATCGTTCGTACCGAATTTCATTAATAAAATAATCATTAGTTTATACGGATCAATTTTAAACAGAAAACCGGTTGTACGCTTTTAGCTTTTCTTCAATCATATTTGTTTATTAGGTTTTCGCACAATTTATGGTTTCAATGTTTGTGGTCTAACTTGAACGTTGACGATGTCTTTCGACGAAATATTTAAGAAGCGAATAGTTTTACCGGGCACTGCCAGTCAGCGTTTTCGTCGACAAATTGGGAGTACTCCTGTCGAAACAGATGCCAAACTTCGTGAAACGGGTCGTGATTATGCTAAGAAATACATCAAAGAAGAAGAAAGACTGTATGAGGTATTTTCTACTTCTCGTTCCATTAAAATTGATAGCTAATGTATGGTCAACTATACTTACATAAATTTGCATCGTTTTAGTCCAAACAAGACCCGTCACAATCAGTGAAAGATGCCCATGGACCGTTGTCCGAGGTCGATACCTTGAGCAATCTTACATCATTGAATGCTTCATTAGACGATAAGACGGATGTATTCGTGAAATATCCTGTTAAACGCCGCAAGCACAATAAAAGTTTACCGATTTTTGAACAAAAAGACAAGGTAAATTATTACTTTCAATGTAAATGAGAACTTCCGATGATTTAAAGTCTTTCGTAACTAAAGTAGATGTTACCCGCTGCTTCACTTATACTGCTCTCGAGATTCCCCGGATTTTTGTTTTATTCTCTTTCATTTCCTTTCGTTCGTTCTTGTTCGTTTTCGTACCTTAAATTATGAATTTTGATAAAAATGGGAAACTTTGCTAGGGGGGCTAGAGACTTCGACGATGGCTTCAAACATGCTTTGGAATATCACAAATGAATATGGAAAATTTTATCTCGATCTGCCAAGAGGTTCTGAAAATCCGGCGAACAAATATACTTTCGTTGAGTTTTATTAAGCCGTGAATAACTGGAGAAATATTTATATTCGGACTGTTTTGGGAATTTATTTTTTGAAACGGAAATTTTTGAAAGTAAATAGGGAATGCATCGTCGTATGGCTTTCAAAATCTAGCGTAAATACCCTGCAAAAGAACTTAAAAAAAATTAGCGCAATTTTAGTGGTATTGGTCGTTGGATCAATGATAGTGAAGAATTTTATGTTTTATTTTGAAAGCTTTATGTGAATTCTACGAATAACATGATTAAGACTGTTTTGAAGTGTACTACACAATCCTCTACATATTTTATCATCTAATTTATTTTATTTTTCTAGATTCTAAATCGCGTTGACACACACAAAGTAGTAATTATCAAAGGAGCCACTGGATGCGGTAAAACTACTCAGGTACCTCAGTTTATTTTGAATGCTGCTATAGAAAGAAACCAACACTGCAATATCGTTGTGACACAACCGAGACGTATCGCGGCTATCTCAGTTGCCAAGCGAGTGGCTGAGGAAATGGGTGTTCCAGTCGGTTCTCTCGTTGGTTATCAGGTAAAAGTTTCTTTTCACCCTTATGAGGAAGGTAAACCAGTCCTTGAAACTTCATTTATGAATCTTTTTTCTTCTTTATTAATGTTATGATTAATCGAAATTAGTATAATTGCGTACTTTCGATCAGCAACTGTAAATTGATTGAAAAACGAAACATGCTTCGTAAGATAATGTTGGGAATTGAATGTAGCCCAGCGTTTTAAACAACAACAATGAATATAGTTATATTCATTCACTGGAAGACCTAGTGATTAGTAAAGTGATGTCATGATAATTTAGATATCACCGTATTATGAAAAATCCTTACCCTATTAAATTGCTAAGGGAGGATTATGAAGTGTTGAAAATTCCACTTGGTCCAGGGTAATAAAGTGTTATTTTATAATATCATAATATCATATACGTATTCTTTACCATTCTTTTTTTAAGGTTTATGAGGCGTTGAATATAATAAATTGAAAATTTTACCAGTCCTTATCAGTTCTTGCTTTTCTGGTACTTACGTAAACTATACTTCTTTAAATATAAAATATCTTCTGCTTCAACGCTATGTTGCAAATAAATATACTTTGAATGTTATTTTATTCAGCAAGTTGCTTAGCATTATTTATTAATGGCAACAATTTATTGTATCAATTTAAAGAAATCGTATTGACTGGCCGGAATTTTCTTTGATGTTTGTCAGGGATCAACTTATTTTGGACTGAGTATAGTATATACACCTATTTTATACATTCATTAGATATCAAAAAATTCAAAAGTAGATGTATAGTTCCGTTTGATTTGACATGGATTTTCAATGTTACAACTAACTGTAAGTTTTACAATTTGTAAAATTTTGTTAAATCTCTTTTATATTTTTCATCTCAGGTCTAACAGCTGTGAGATGCAATGGCAAATCAAACAAACCTTCATAGATCGAAAGATCGCGATCTTTCACCCGTATTCTAGAACAATACTTAAGAAAAGATTTGCTACTTAGTTAATATTATATTTGTGACTCCCATATATAAATATAGGATGAACCTGATAAACCTGATCGAATGAGTATTTAAATCTTATTTTACGTTAAGAAACATTCTAGAATACGGCTGTTAGATCATTAGATCACTTTAAAAAAATGATCTAATTTTGAGATCTAGATCGCCATTTTTTAGATATTTTAGATCTTTAGATTTTCAAATTAGATTGTTTATAATAACTTGAGTACCAAATTAGATAATCAGATCATATAATAATAAAAATAAATTAATAGATGACTCAAACTTATTGTTCTACTTTTGACTTTATCCTTTTCTCTCATTTTTCAATTCTTATTGGTGGAAAGAGATGATGGTGAGGAAATTTATAAGTGATCTGAAAAATCAGAAAACGATCTAATTAATTAGATCACGATCTAAATTGCCTTGCTAGATTTATCTACAGATTGCCATCAACATCGCAATATTCCCAAGATCTATAGATCGCGATCTAGATCCTCTTGATTGATCTATCACCCCACACTGGTTTTACCCACTTAATCTTCCTAGTCATTCAGAATGAATTGGTTGTTTTACCCAAGTAGGTTAAGTTTTATCCAGGTAAATAGTTGGTAAAAAATTACCGTAATGATTTTGATTGTTTAATGCTGTATTATTTTAATAACAATGTAAAATATTTGATAACGATCCATTCTGTTCTAATTATGTACCTTGACATTAGGAGAAATTGTTCGTTTTGAATTGGGTAAAAACTTATAGTAATATTTCAACTTCTTCCTAACAACTGTGGTTTTGATTGTACATTTTGAACGTGCCCCAGCAAAACAAAAAGTAAGAACTGACAAAAACTTGCAAAATTTTTGATTTATCATTATGAACATAATCCGATAATGGGAGCTAATGAGTGCTTGATTGGTGGAAATTTTTTGTTTCTTGCATGAAGTTGTTGATTGTAGTACGTGCCAGCACATTACTAGTAGAGGAATTTTTCACGCTATGCCTGTATCCAAGGCATGCCACTCCACTTTGTCCCAAAAGTGACATACCATAGATTGGCTCCCCTGCATCTGCCCAAAAGATCCCTCCACCTATGTCATGAATGAACCTAATACTTAATCATAACTATAATGATCTTTGAAAACATCGTTGAATGAAAAATAAGTAAAATATTCCATTTCTGAGATTCAAATTTCCAACCCACAATTCAGTGGTGTGGTTTACAGGAGGTGCTACGGCAACTTTGAAACTCTTCCTTGCTAAATTTTTATATAAATAAAAAAATACATTGAAAATCCAAAAAAAAAAAAAAAAAAAAAAAACCAATCCCAACCTTATTAATTTGATTCTTTTTCTGGATCTTTTATTATAAACACACATGAATATGGTATTTATCAATTTATGGTATTCAGCGCCTTGCCTTATCATCGATGCTTTTGAAAATTTGTTTGAAAAACTGATGGGTATGAAAATATAGGTTGGGGTACTATGTGAGTGAAAGCAATAAATTAAATAGATACCTGCAATTGGTGGAAGGTGACTTTTATTTTGAAAAGTTTGGCATCTTTATCATTGATTGAATACTAATAATTTTTCAGTTGGTTAAAATTTCGTTATTTCTGACTTGTTATAGATCTTCCTACATGAATGATGTCACAAATGATCGATAAAAACCAAAAATTGGAAGTGCCTTATTCCTCCAATTATGCTTATTTATGAGAAATATTTCGCATTCATATTCTTATTGCTATGCTCAATCCATATAGTTATGTATAGTCAGGGCTATGAAATAGAAAAATGTGTAAATTTGAAAATTGAAATATTATTATAAGTTTTATCATCTATAGGTCTATTCTTTTGGCCAAAAAAGTTTAAGAGTTCTTGATATACTTCTTAAATTGTATACTTTTGAGTTATAGTTTAAAGTATTGGTGTTCTTTTGAATTTAGTGCAAACTTAGATGGCGAAAAATGTAGAAGATGCATATACAGTTGACACCAAATGAAGTGGTGGTGTGGAAAAATTGCAAAGGAAGTTCTCATCTTATCATATTTGATGAATTGTGAATTATTTATTTGGTTGTGTGATAACTGATACTTATTTTTATTTTGTTTTGCTTGCACTTTCTCTTAAAATATTCTTTTCATTGTAGAACTAGGAAATTTTTTCCATTTTTTTTTTTTTAATTTTTCCAGTTTCTGTTCTAAATTATTTTGAACTGAGTTCACACTTTTTTGCAACAAGAACGGACCTTGTATCTACATTTTATACACTTCATTCTTATTGGTGATTGCATTGAACCAATAAAGCTCCATAAAACCAATGTACCTTTTAATGTCAAGAAATGCAGGCAAAAAAGTTGGCAACCCTAGTATACCTTCTAGGTATTTTTAATGTTTTACTTGAATTTGTTGGACACAGTCCATATAACTCTCACAACCTTGTTATTGATTTGGTAACACTGATTATACATATGTACATTTATAATCCTTTATATCTTTGTGCACTGTTATGAATAAGTGAGGACTATGCCTTTTTGACGCCCACAACTTTATGTAATTTATTACTACTTTCATTTGCTTTATTAAAATTGTCTTTTATATCTTTTTGTGATTTGTTACAATACAATTCACAGTTCACCAAACTTCTCTCAGAATTCACCAATTTAGAATACATCTGGTAAATACATCACCTAAATTCACAAGGATAGCTTACGTAAACACAAAGCAAAATATGTTAAAAGGTACACTCTGATGCCTATTTATTGCTGGCATATCTAACAAAATATAATTTTTCTTTACTGGTCCAGTATTATATAGTCAAAGATGTAAATAAATGTTAATAGGTCTGTTCTACTTGCCAAATTTTAGCATCAGGGCAGGAATGGTATAACACTTAACACTGACTCAGTACCAGGTTATATGCAGGTTACCTCAAAAGACACTGCGGTGTTGAAAGAGTTTTGGTTGAAAAAGAATGCCAAAGTAACACCACTAATACCAAACTCACCTAATTTCCAATAACAAATCTTTTTATCAGCATAATGCTACCAGAGATGTTTATTTTATAACTAGATATCTAAATCAGTGTGAAAAGTGAAACCACCTGATACCATCATTGAATTGGGCATAACCACTTTATAAATACATGGTTGGAATACAATTTTCATGTGTACTTGTATTTTATACAAGCCCTGAAGTGCTGCTTTGCGGTGCTTTGGCTGTACTGGCCTGGAAATAATGATCAATTCATTATTAGAATGGAAAAAAAAAAATTTGTAATTGGCGTATGGGCCTTGAATTTTCTCTGGATAATTTTCGTTATATTTTGTCTTAATAATTTTCATTGAATTTTGTCTAGAAAAATCGGGTTGTACCTTTATTATAATGATTGAGTAAATTGATTTTATTTTGGTTTTTAGTGTATTATTTAAAATAGATGTAATAAAGTCATAATATCACATTTTTATTATTTAAAAAATAGTATATTACATACCAAGGTTCAAAAGCGAGTTTTTACATACAAGGGAAAGTTTGTAAAACAAGCTCAGCGAATAAGCAATTCCAAGTCATAAACTCACTATTGAACCTTGTTGATGCAGATATTTTTTATAATTAATGTTCAGAAAGTGACAAATATTTAATTAAATGCTTCATGAATAATCTTAATGATGGTTGAAGTACTTTTAGAATGATAAAATGTGGTGAACACACCACTGTCAGCGTTGGTAACTGTGACTCTATAGTTGCAGAACTAGACTGTCATGCAGGATATAGTGGGTTTGACTCCTACTCTGTGAATTGTTTTTTTAAATTTAAAACTTGAAAGTTTTATTTTTAGTTATTATTTTTATAGGATAAGAGATTAGGTGACTTTGTTTAATATTATTGAAATAAAAAAAGAAGTTGACTTTGTCAGCTTATAACCTCCATATAAAAATTTTTACAAGGAGGTGCTATTACTCTTTACATAGAGGTTATGCTTCCATCAATGAAAAGCGTTACTTTTGGCTGGCAAAATATCAGGGTAAAATTTTTTATTGTAAATGTATTACATTGCATTCACATTTTTAACATATAATATCCCTATACTCCGTTTGAAATAAGAAGAACAATGCGAGCCTGGCTCACCACAACCTATTTAGCAGAGAAAAACAAAGAAATACGTCTTCCATCTGTGAAAATATATCACTCGAAGCAGCTGCTGTGTATAAATCAATATTTTCCTCTTTTCACTAAATCATGGCACTGCGTGTTTTGCAGGTGGTGGATTATCCTTCTTATTTGGAACAAAGTATAAAATCAGATTAACTGAAATTTACCCCATCTAAAATAAAATTTGGCTTAAAAATCTGATTCTGCCAATCTGTTTATATGGTGTTAATGCATAGTTCAAAAACGGTGGCAGTTGGCTTCACGTTTTATCCATATAAATGATAAAAAGTTTGGTATGTAGTTATAGTATAAAAATCTCTGATCGCAACATATCAACCAAAACAAAAAACTCTTAACACTCCTATGATTTCTTACCCCTACTTTCCAAACAATTGTAGGATTTTTTGATTAGGTATTACCCTAATGTTTTCCTCTTGTATGAAAAGAACATCGAATTGATAATCATTGGTGTTGTTTTGAATTGAAAAGAACGCAATAATATCGGTGTTGAAAGTGTTGATTTTCAAGGCTAGTGGTACAAACCTAACAAATATCTTGATTCATCCATTTTCCTTACTTTATAGGTTTATTTGATTTGCCATTCCATCTTATGTTACAGCGATTGGATGTGAGATGTAAAGAAATTTCACTGGTTGTAAACACTACATTTGAATTTCTATGTCAAATCAAACAGCTTTTTACATCAACTTTCGAATTTTTTAATAATCGTTATAACAATGATAACATGATCCAAATATCCAATCAAAACTTTGTATTCATCTTAGAGCCACCTACAACTTCTCAAACGAAAATGCAAAGATGTGTACAACTTCTTACCACCAGCTGTAATAAAATGTAAATAGAACAGTTCTGTGTATAACCTTACTGTAAGATTGTAAAAAGAACGCACGAATATCTACATCCTTACATCTTGGCTGTGGCATGTGGAATGTAAGAAATGTGACAAATCAAATAAACAATATACCTAATACCGTACCACTACTACTCTACTACTGTATTCATGACTATATTATCTTATCAGGATATCTCAGTGTTATCGTAGCAAAAGTTTTATATTTATGTCTCTTGGAAGTCGTGAGGTTTAAATGTCTTCATAATAATTATTTCTTCTTTCTCGATTCTTTCTTCAGTTCTGGATTTTCATTTTACCGATAGGTTGGACTTGATAAAAATGCCGGTGATGATACACGTATTCTGTACTGCACCACGGGAGTACTTCTGCAGAAATTCATCAACCAAAAACATATGAAAGAGTATACTCACGTTATATTGGATGAAATTCATGAACGTGATCAAGAAATGGATTTTCTTCTATTGGTTGTTCGCAAACTTCTCAATCTCAATTCCAAAAATGTCAAAGTGAGCTACTCGTTTCGAAAAAAATTGAACAAGTTCTATTAAAATTTGATTTTGTTTTCTCTTTCGTTTTAACATGGTCCATCTTACTGTAAAAAAAATGATTAATTGGGTTTTAATTAATTGACTTTTATGTCTCTGTTCTAGGTAGTTCTGATGTCTGCTACAATCGAAACTCGTATTTTTTCTGATTATTTTTTTACAATGCTCGAAAACCAAAAATATTATGCCATTGTATTGGATATTCCTGAAAATAAAAAATACGACGTTATAACGTCGTTTTTGGATGGTTTCAAGACTCGCATACCAGAAGTAAGAAAAAATCATCGTCATTAATGGATAGATTTGTACTTTTCAAATTTCATTCTGTTCAATTATTGTACAATTGCTAGAAATTGGATTTGCGTCCAAAAAATGTGTTAAAAAGTGCTTTGATTAAGGAGAGAAAATTAGTTTAACATTATTTTAATGTATGTCTAAAAATTTATTTATTGTTAAATGATATGTTTATATATTTTTTTTTATTTCAAATCTTGACTATGAAAGAAATGGTAGTATTTTTGCCAAAATCTTCAAACTTAGACTATTTATTCAATTCCTTTTTAATCTAATGTAATTGATTTTAATCATTCTTGGCTTCATGGATCATTTTAGAGGAACAAGGAAAGAACTTCCAAAACTCAGACTTGTAAAAATTACTTTTGAACATTGATAATAATAATAATAATAATAATAATAATAATAATAATTTTAGGCATTCAGGCGGTACAAAGATTCAAACCCGTACTGTCTGAACACCTAAACTCCCGCCTTACTGCCATCCAAAATATGGCACCATAATCACTCATCCACGGCGCTGGGTGATGGTGATTGAGGGAGAGAAGCTGTTTATTCGACCGATGTGTGGTAGCCGCCACAATAATAATAACATTTTCATCTTCAATATCAATGTTTTACCATCAACTATCAATACTGTGTTAACAAATACATAGTTCTCCTCATAACTGTTTTATCAATGTTGAATGAAATATCGATATTTCGATGTGTCATAAGAAAGCTATGTAGTTTGTATCGATATATTATCGATAATCAGTGGAAAATTTAACAAGAAAAAACGACATCGAATGTAAAAACGAAGCCAGTATTTTGCTGTAGTGAAAATAAAAATGTTATCACATTAATAATAATAATACTAACAATAATAATAATAATAATAATAATAATAATAATAATAATAATAATGTGGGGACACGTGAATCTAATTGCCTGCATACCTCCATCCGTTATCAGCTGCATCATAGCCATGTGGATAACGGTGTCGCTTTTTTGTCTGTAGGTTGCGGGGTTTGATTCCCCATGCTGGTAGTCTACATCCTGGTTACCTCCGATGCTGAAATGTTCACGCATACTTCTGCACAATCTGCTTCACACACCTATTCTTCTACAGAGTGGTGTGAGCTGTGGCATATTTCCGCATTGTGGGTTTGGTTGGTTTACCATGTAGGAGACAGTAGCCTAGCCACACTCTCTGAGCTGTTGTGCTGCAACTGTGGCGGCAACATTGGGGAGAGTGGTTGTGGGGACACATGAACCTAATTACCTGCGCACCTCCATGTGTTATCAGTGGCACCATAGCAGTGCGGATAACGATGTTGCTTTTTCATCTATAGGTTGCCGGATTTGACTCCCCATGCTGGCAACCTACAAATAATATTAATAACAATAATAATAATGGTGACGAATTCGATACAGATTTTGCAAAATTAGAGGAACTATTCTACCTATGAATAATATTTATGACATTTACTTGTAGTAATTTGAATGTTACCGGAATAGTTCCTTAATTTTACAGAATTACATAATGTCAAACATAGCTAATATTATAGTTTTCTTTTAGGCTCACGGTATTTCATTGGATATTAACCATCCTGAGATTGAAAGGAAGTGTTACTTGACAGCAGTACGTCTGATTCAGCTTTTCGATTCCATAGACGAAGGAGAAAATAAAAGTAAAAAGAGAGCTCCTGGTACTATGGGGTCGGTGTTGGTTTTTTTACCTGGCTTGCACGAAATTGAAGAGATGGAATCGCACCTTCATATGAAACAAGAAGATATTGTTAAGTAAGAAATTAAGGGTTCAATTTTTCATCGAGAAAATTTTTCTTTAGATTACTGTTCTCATGTATTGTAATTCTATTTACTTACTAGATCTTGAGTGTCTTAGTGGTGTTAATAAGTCAGAATTTTTCTTATCGATACTTAATAATTACCGATATCTATCGATATTGTTTTTTTTTTAAATTTTTTGTTTAGAGAAAATTATAAAGCTTATCTCATGACAAACTACTTCTTCTTTTATTTTTGACGTTCTCGGTTGCTGAAAATGTAAATTTGGATTAAAAAAAAACAATATCGATTACCCTTATCGATATTTTTCAATATTGACCACTATCGAGAATTATCGATAGCATTAACATTACTAGAGTGTCCAGTTCTGAATGTCTTGTCAGTTCCGGGCAACTATTCCACTCAGTCATTCAATCACTTACGCCCCTTACGACCTTCACGCTTCCTTTTACGTGGCGTTAAGTCCAGTGAGAATCTTACAAAACCATCCGCCAGGTTGAAGTTTGCTTAATCGATATAAGTAGCTGAAACGATGTAAAATGTTAGTCAAATGGCTTTACAGACCTGGGACCCATTTTAGGAAACTTAATTTTTTACCTAGGTTTTCCGCTTATTCGATTTGATTGTTATAATTTGCTGGTCAAAAATTTTATTTCTCATTTGTCATATGCGATCTTCTGCGTAGGAGTTTTTTCGCTATGACCGAGATTCTAACTCAAATTTTTAAAAATTGAAAACACGTTTTTCCATTATAATTGATTCTAGACTCGATTGTGAAGGTGGATTACTGTATTCTTCGTTTCCTTTCCTAAGAACAGCCTACCAGATTCTTTCAGTCTATATTTATAGCCTTCACTTGGAAGTGCGCGAAGCATTTCAAACGCCCAGTTAGTCCTTAATATTTTCTTGATTTCAGTAATCAATGGAAAAAATTCTTGTGGAAAATTATTCCGCTTCATTCATCGATTACCCACGACGAGCAGCAGAGTGTGTTTCGTCCTGTGGAAATAGGTTATAGAAAAATTATTTTGTCTACGAATATCGCCGAAAGTAGTATCACTGTCGAGGATATTGATTATAGTAAGTGTAATTTGTTAGTTTTATTTGCTTCATTAAATGACATTCGCTCAACTGAACTCGTTCTCTTCCTCTTTTTTTTTTTTTTTGACTATCGTGTATTTCATAGAATTATGTCAACAGTTATAGATTTTTGCCTGACAAAAACCATGGTCACGGATCCTATCACGAATTTCTGTCATCTTAAATTAGAATGGTCTTCGAAAAACAGTTTAGAGCAAAGGGCCGGTCGAGTTGGTCGAGTGAGTAGTGGTCGTGTTTTCAGACTCATTACTGAAGACTTCTACAACGTAAGTGTACAAAAAATTGACATGATGCATTTCATTATGTAAAAATAACCTGATTTTTCGAATTTATAATTTTTAAATTTCATGTAAGTGAGTGAGGCCACGGACCTGACTCCAGCGTTAACCCTCACCCACAGCATCAACATTATTTGACGCTGAGCTTGAAAAGTGAGCGTTTTTACACGACGCTCAACGCCCATTTCGTGTCTGCGGTCTAAGAAGTCGTAGAAGATTTATGAAAAAAGTATCTAATTCTAAACTGAAGTAGAGACGAATAAAATTATATCGGGTGTCAAATTGTGTAAGCAGATAAATTTAGATAATTCAGTAATACCACCCTTCTGTTTCTTGAAACATGGTAAAACGAAATGATAATTTTATTACCCTGAAAAAATTAATTTTTACTTTTTTTGGAAAGTTATTATCATTACTTGTCTAATTATTAGTTAAACATTAAGGCCGAAAAAACCACAATAAAAAATAATACAGTAATTCTTTTCTACGATAATCACAATATGTGTCTTTATCTTTTGAGGCCAGTGTAATATTGTGCGTGGGTTCATAATACCTCGTTAATAGCTCATACCATTGAAGTGAAGGTTTTTTTTTAGAAAACTATCAAAGTTCCTCAGATGTTTAAATAAAATTGAATGTTTAGTCAAAATCCGCTTAGAAATCTTTCGAATGATTTTGTTCGAATTCTTACCTTTTGGTTCATATTCTTTGAGACTTAAATCCGTTAATTTATTCGTGATATGTTTTTCCTTACCCATTTGAAAACTATTTAAATGCATATCTCGTTATTTAATATTATCTTTTCTATCTCCTATATTTTATCTTCATTTTTTTAAAGTTTTTTTTTTTTACTGTGGCACAAAGTTAGAGTCAACGGATAGACCGATTTTCCTAATTGAGGTGTCAAAAGTAAGGTATCACCGTGAAGATGTGCCAACTGAAGAGAAAAAGTCCATAGCCCATCTGAGGAAAAAGTTGTGGGTTTTGACACCGAAATTTTATAATTTTTTCTAAATTCAAATTAGGTACTTTGACAATTCATCATTGAGTTTTGGGTACGTTAGTTCAATTCTTAAACTTTGCCAACTAAATATATATTTTTGAAGTGAGCGAGGCGAAGCTTCCTTATGTACCCACTCATAGAACAACATTTGTGATGACGACATTTCTCGTCGATGTCTGAACCAAAAATTAACAAAATTCTCAAATAACTATTTCAAATTGAACCCGATGTGGTGACAAAGCCCGATTGTTTGAATTCGATCTATTCAAAAAATAATTCTGTACCTCTACCGAGATTTGAACTGTCATCGCACGATCTTTTTAGGTATTTAGTTTTCTCAGTTCAGATTCCGAATTTCGATAGGAAAGGGGTTAGAATATTATTTTCTTAAAAATTGAGTGATACATCGTTAATTACGTTTTCTTGGGCGCTGATTTGAAATTTTTAGTTCATTTTTGAATTGAACCACTTATTGTAGGCCCCTATGACTCCCAAAAAAAGTTAAAATTTTGCTTCAGTTAGATTCTAGCTTTTGCTTGCACCCGTGTGCTATCTAGTTATATTTTCAGAGCACTCGAAAATTAATATTTTTGAACAAAAAATTTTCTCATTTATTTATTTTTATGGTTTTAATTTGAGTAATCGCTATCTTGTATCTATATTCACTCTGAATTTTTTTTCCCCAAACGATCTTTGAATATAACATTCATGCAGAAAAATGTGATTGAATTGTCTTTGTCAACATACTTGTGAAGGATTATCCAAACACATTCAAATTTTTCTCTCGCTTTTTTTTATCTCTGTTTGTTATTTTTCTTTCTTCGTTTTTGTCTTCGTGAAGGAATATAAAATTTTCTACATACTAACAAACGCAAAGTATTGGTATAATTTATCAATATTTTCATGTATAAATATATCGATATAAGTAGCAAATATATCGATATGTTAACCAAATGTTTTGGTGTCTTTTGACAAATGTACACCTCAAATTTCTCATCGATCCGTTAAACCATCCTTGATATATTAGGGAACCCAGCAAATTAATGTTGAAACCTCCGATGTGTATGCACAGTTTGTTGTATGTTCATATTATAAAATAGTGATTTACTGTCAGTGCATTGAGATGAATTTATTCCTCAAATTTTATATGAATTGGTTGAGCCATTTCTGAGATATTGTCGGGACATACTTATATCCAGAATACGAGCGAAAGTAAAAAAAAAAAATTTATCAAAACAGCTCTATCTCTCTTTCACTCTATGGCTTTCTCTTTCGCTCTAAGGTCTTATCTCGAAAAAATTATAAGTCTCAAATCATATTGCTACGCGGAGACAGAGCCCGCGGGTAACAAGTAGTCAATTTTAATTTACTTAATTTCGTACAGAAAACTTAATGTATTTCGATTACATTAGTAGAATAAAAAGCTTCATGTAAGGGTCAAAAATACGTTTAATATAAAATGTATTTCTATGATCTCTACGGGTACCCTTTATTTGCCAGAAAAAAAACACCAAAAACAAAACATTTTATTTGCGGAAAAATAGAACACTTTATTTTCGGCAGTCATAAAACAAAAAACTCTATTGCTGCACCTGCCAGCTTTGTTAGAAAAAAATAGGTTTTCAAAAATTAAAAAATTAGTTACTAAAAAGTTATTATTAGATCATAATTGCGATAACTGTATTAAATTTTGTAATTATTGACCTTAAATTTCGCCATGAAAAACAATTACCTCTTTCAAAATTGAACAAAACTAAATTTTTTGGAAGCAATTTCCGGCCAATCCGCGCTAGAATTGCTAACATGTTCCAATAAGTTATAAATTTTTTTTCTAACTTTTTAGTTACTGGTTCAAAGTCGAACATTTTAAAGCTAAAATAATATCTAAAATAGCTGCACTATAAGTACCGTCTAACCGATCTACGCTAAAATTTGTAACATTTCAGAATAGATCGTAATAAATAGTTGTTCCGTGTTACATTCCTATTGGTTCAAAATTAGGTATATTGACACCAAAATAAAAACAAAAATAGTGTTACCGAAAATACCATCCGGCCGATCTGCACCAAAACTAATGGCAAGTTACAATGGATTGTAATAATGGATATTTTTTCTCAATTTCGTAGCCGTTGGTCCAAAATTAAGAATTTTATAGCTTAAATAAAAATGAAAATAGCGATACTCGAAGTACTGTTAACATTAGTTTGCCGCAAATGAAAACTGATTTTTTTCACCAGTGAAGTATTGGAAACAGTTAAAATTAACTGGATTTCCGCAAATGAAATTCATCGAGCTCTACAATTATGTACTCGAAGTAAAAGTTTCTGTTCTCACATTCGGTTGAAAATATTATGATAAGCAGAAGCTCTGTGGAACTTGAGATTTTATCAGTCGTTGACCTGTTTTATTTTTTATATTTTAGGAGTTTCTAGAGCAAGAGACAGTGCCAGAAATGTTGCGTTGCCCTTTGGACCATTTAGTGTTGCAGGCAAAATTGCTTGATATGGGAGAACCAATATCTATTTTTGCAAATGCCCTCAGTCCGCCGTATATCGAGAACATTGAGCAGACAATTTTGTCGCTAAAAGAGGTATTAATTAATATTATTAGGTTTATAATTTTATTGTTCCATCAAAATTTTTTGTTCCGACTTCAATTCATTTTCATAGACAATTTGTGAAATAATTTTTTCTGTTATTTTTCTCGACCATTCTGTAATCAAATTTTAAGTTTATTTTTTTTACTTAATGCCGTATTTCTATGTTTTTTCAGTCGGATTTCGATGGGTGATTCGAATGGGGTACCGGACATGATTTTCAGTAAACATATTTTCAAATTCTTTAAAAAATATAAAAAATATCAGTGAAAACCGCATTAAAATTGGTTGGATAGAATGGGAGAAAATGAATGGTAAATTTGAGTTGTCAAAAAACGTTGTCATATTTTTTGAGCAGTGGGTGTGATGTCATAGAATTGACACATCAGCAAACTTTTCACCTCTTTCACAGGTTTCTCATTCATTCATTCCTCACTATCCTGTGTTTGTACATTGGTTTAGTTAAGCTCTCTTATTTATAGACAAATTCAAAACATTGAAAAACAATAAAAACTAAGAAAATCAAAAACCAATTATTCCTTATTTGTTTTTATATTAGAGCACAGCCTTGGAAAAAATTTTTGGTGGTGTCTGAGGAGTTATTTACTTTGAGGGTTGAGTTCATATTTGCAACCCATTTTTAGATTTAACCCTTCATTTAGCCCCCTGAAGCCCAAGAAATGGAATTAAGATAATATTCTTGGATATTATTGAATGATACATCGATAATATTGTTCTTTGAGGCTCTGAGTTTACATTTATAATCCATTTTTTATCAAACCCCTTATTGAGCCCCCTGTGACCCCAAACAGGGGGTTGAGATACTATGCTTGGATATTATTGAGTGATATATCATTAATAATATTTTTTGAAGTGCTGAGTTTAGATTTGCAATCCATTTTTTGATCAAATCCATTATTAAGCCCCCTGTGACCCTAAACAGGGGGTTCAAATAAAATTCTTAGATATTTTTGAATGATACACAATAAATAATGTTTTTTGAGGCACTGAGATTATATTTACAATCCATTTTTAGATAGAACCACTTTTTTCTTCCTGTGGCCCCAAAAAGTGATTGCAATTATATTTTCACTTATTATTGAGTGATTTATTAGGTATTGGATGCCCATGTTTTTTGAGACCAACAAAAAACAACAAAATTCAGTAAAACCACTTGCCCAGCTTACTTGTAAGAAAAATAAGATTTTTTTATTTGTACTCAGAAACTTGTAAAACATTATAAACAATATATCACACAATAAAATGTGACAAGTCAAAATTAGCTACTTATATCTGAACCACTTTGGATCACATTAAAAGGAGTTGAATGAAGAAATACATGTCAAAATAAAACTTCAAGTCTAAAAAAATTACCAATAATGTATAACACAATATAAAAAGAAATTCAAAATTAGCCCCTTTCAGAGCTCCTGTGGGATAACATAATGGGTAAAATTAAGAAATTACGTCATTCAAAATCAGCAGCTAAAAAACTATTACGAATGATGTATTACACTACAAAATATGAAAAATCAAAATTTCCCGTTGGGCGTCAAAAATGAATCAAATTAATAAAATAATGTCAAATTTGAACTTGTTGCCTCAAGAAACATTACAAATGATGTATTACATAATAATATGTAAAAAAACAAAATTGGCCGCTTTTATGAGTCCCTTGGGGTCAAAAAATTGATCAAATTAAAAAATTATAGACAAATTTAAACTCAGTACCTCAAGAAACATTACAAATGATGTATTACATACTAAAATGTAAAAAAACAAAGTTGGGCCCTTTTTTGAATCCCTTTGGGTCAAAATATTGATCAAATTAAAAAACTAAAGTCCAGTTTGAACTCAGTTCCTCAAAAAATATTTTTTTAAAGCATAAACAAACAATATTATATCACCTTTGTGTTGAGTTGGATAATTTCTGTGTATATATGTTGAAAGTTCTAAGAAAATGAATTTTTGGCCCATATCTGCTGCCCCTTTCTTATTTTTGGGACTTCAAAAAAAAAAAAATTAGATGTGATACTCAAGCACCCTCATACCAATTTTCAACCTTCTACCTCAGTGGGAAGTACAAAAAATAAATACAGATAGAAATCCAAACTTATTGAATCTTATTTACTTAGGTGATAATTTAGACTTTGAGCTTTCTGTGCCAAAAGTTTTCTTGGGTCCTGAAATGAAATGTGCGCCCACCCTTGCTTCAAAGTCATTTTTTAAAGTTAATTTTGTTCAGTAAATTTTCACCAAACCTACTTAAAAATGAAGTATTAATGAGATGTATTGAAACCAGCAACCTCTGATAATGCAAAATACAAAGATGTCAATTCTATGACATCACAACAACAGGGTGCTCATCGAGGTACTGTTTTTGGTGCAGCGCAACTTTGACATCTTATATCTTCCTTTCTATTTAATATTTTTCAAAAAAAATTTCAGAACCTTCATTCACAGGCTTTAGACTATCTCTCCCATTAATTTCAAGTAATTCTGAGAGTCATGTCCGGTACCCTATTATAATCCTTCTCAATTTTATATCTTTACTTCGATTCCTGACCTACTGTAGCTTAACTGTGTTTTCTTCCTCCCCAAAAAATTTAATGATTTTTTTATGTATGTTGTTTTCACTAAGAATTTAGTTTTTCTTTTACCATTAATTATTATTACCTATTTAATTTTTCTCAATTGTATATGAAATTATGTGTTTTAATGAAATTCGTATGGTTCGATAATGATGCCAAAACCATGTTTTCAAATCGAATCAAATAATCTATTACTTTTGATCTTCTTCCGTGATAGGTATCCTATATGTTACAGGCAGAGTGTGAAATCCGACATTTCAATTCCTGTAAATTTTTAGGCATTTCAGATTCATATTTTGTAGGCATTTCATGAAATTCCTAATGAAAGTTAGGCAAAGTGTGTAATTAAATAGTTTTCTCGTCTGAACAATAGAAATTTGAGATATGGGGCTCTCGGATCTAGTTTTTCTCTTGCGTTTTTGAATGAGAAATAACAAAATTTACTTTCTTTTTGTCTTCATCATGAAAAATAGAACAGTCTCCTTAAGTATGTTGTTTCGCACTTTTTTTTTTCTTTAGTGCATAAGTGATGAAATTTTTTAGTAATAAAAATACGTCTGTAGCTAGGTTTTAAAAATAATGACTTAGTGGAAACATTTAGCTATGTATATTATAACGATCGAATTTCTAGTTTACTTTTCCCAGACAAGTTTTCCAAAGAAATTTTGTACCCAAAAAGTATCATTTTTCAAATTTAATTTTTGATCTTTGATTGGCTCAGTTTTTCACTAGTGGGTGGTTAAATGAGGTGGTTTTTTTCTTTTTTGTATAAAAGACTTGAAAAATAGGCAGATACCTTTATCGTATAGTGCTGCGTTAAATGAAGTGGGTTGTTGTTGTTGTTTTTTTTTTTCTTTTAATAAATGTCGCTTGAAAAGAGGCATTTTTGTGCCTTTCGGGGAACAATTGTAATATGCAAGTCTACAAGCATGTGCCATTTTGGACTAGAGAATGCTTATCATACTTACCTAACTAATCAGTTTTTTGGAAAATTTTGTTTTGAAATCACTAGCTGTAATTTGGAAATGTTATGCATTGGTAAATGATACGAAAGCACAATTTTCTGTAATAAATATATCTAATTTCATCTAGTTATTGGTAAAATTACTAATATTACATTGACTTGTTTATTTTAGGTGTCATGTACTGATTTCTATCATTTCACACTCTGCCCAACTGTTGTCAGGCGATATATGAAATTCCTAGGGCAATCATATAATTTTTCATTATTTTCACACATTGCCCAAAATCGCTGGGGATTTCATGAAATGCATGAATTACTCACTTTGCTTTTAACATTTTTTTAAAATTATCTTCTTATATATTGCCCATATTATTCGTATATTTATTTTTAAAACGCATCTTACTATAAGCTTTTATTCTATTCACTACTGCGATTTTATTTTATTTTCTTCTTAAAAAAGTTTTTTCTGTACTTATATTTTTCTTGATTTTTTCAGCCACTCCTTCAAAAATTATTAGTAATTCATTCTTTATTTTTCCAGATTGGTGCTTTGTTAAGAACTGTCGATGGTAAGTTCACTCCTTGTGATGGTGATCTCACCGTGATGGGACGTATTATCGCGAAGCTGCCTTTAGACGTGCATTTAGGCAAATTGATATTCTTCGGCAGCTTGTTCAATGTACTCGACGAATGTATCGTTATGGGTAAGCAACTAAGGATCACAATGACTATCGAACTGCTTGAATTTCTTCTTGAGGTTATTTTGTTTCATGCTTCCAGCCTGTGCTTTATCCGTGAAAAATGTCTTCAGTCAACCGTTTAAAGATTACCTTAAATCGTACAATGCAAAATTAACTTGGGCCGATTCAACGTGCAGTGATTGCATCGCATTTTATAATGTGTACACGGTTAGGAATTCGAATATTGTGCAGTAACTATATGTTTCGTTTCAACATCGGACGTTATTTCATGCTGTTGTTTTTTAGTTGTGGCGTAAACGACATGCTGAAGGTGTTTTCGGAAGAAATAAAGAAAATCAATTCCGATGGGCGAAGGATCGTTTTATAGAATTGAAAACGTTGAGAGAAATAGCCGTGTTGCAAAAAGATATCGACCTGCGTTTGAAATATGCGGGAATTACTCGACAAGTTAGTGAAGATTCACGGATAGAGGAAGCAAAAAAAGCGTTATTCATAAAGGTAAATATAGATTAACAAATTGAAAACGTTATTTTATTATGAAACGTTTGCAGATTTGTCATCAATTTCCAGTTTGTCACCTTTCATATCTGATTATCGTATATTTCTGACTAAGTGATGAAATTTCGACAAGTAGATTTTTGTTGTTTGTATTTCCATTTTAAAAAATTTCTTCCTTGGAGAACACGTAGAATATGAATTCAATTTCTTTCCGGGTCTGCTTCAATGAATTTGAGTGATAAAAGTGATACTGACTGTTCCATTTGTTACATCAGTAACGAATTTTGGTTTGTTTGAAGATAGAAACAATTCCTCAAACTTAAGAACATTTCGATTCCTTAGTTTTCTCGCTCCCTTGTGCATTGATAATTATCTTGAAGAAGATATATTTTTACTTTGATCTTTAAAATATATCATTCTGAAGAAGTACATAATAAAGCGTTTAGAAAATGTTTAGACTACTACTTTTCAGCCACCCTGTAGAATACTTTGTTCAATTATTCGATGTATTATGGTGATATCTTTTAAAAATAGTATTTAGTGTAGAATGAAAATTTGTCAAATTGTTTTATCAATTGATCATAATTGAAGTTTCGTATTGAGACAAAATTATCGACTTATCCATTAAAAAATTTTCCAGTTTTGCTTAGTTCTTTCACTTCTTCTGTCTGATATTAGCTTAATAACGGGTGCTTGATCCTCATTGTATGTTACGAAAACTGCATAATTCTGGATACTCTTGATTTATTGATTTTCTTTGAATTTAGTGGACTCAATCAGCTCGCCAAATTTAACATTTCTGCCAGAAGAAAATCGATGTAACAGAACAGTATTCAGTATCATGCTTAGTTTTTCATAACATAGTAATATATTGCTGAGAATTTCAAGAATACCTACCCTGAGGTTGCCCCTAATGAAGAGACGCCATCTCCTTCCGATCACTTAAAAGTAAGAATGAATTAGATTTTTCGAATAAAAATAATTTTTCATGTTACATGTGAAAACTTCCGATTCTAAGTCGGCTTGTTCGAGGAATTGTACTGTGTCCTTTACCTTTGTTCTTACTAGTTTGAGCGACATGATATCTTGAAAATATTGTCACATCTAGAATAACATTTTATTTTTAGTTCCTGATTCTAATTTTTCAGAATGTAGAGAATAACCAAAGCGCATGTGACTCGAACATTAACAAAATAGCCACACTAAAAATATTTAACTTGGCATTTTTTTACCTTATTAATCGTAACATATGAAAGTATTACAATCTTGTATTAGCTGCTTGAACATCTTCTGATTGGTATTTCTTTATGATATCCAGGTGTTGCTTGCAATCATAATTTTACCGAAGAATAGATATTAGTATCTGTTGCTCCCTACATAATTTTTTGTACCACCCATCTCATACATAAATTTGGTTCGTATTTTTGGTGATGGTCACGATTGAGCGATTACTCTCCCAACGTTACCTTTGGATTGGGCCCCTTATTGTGATTAAAGTATTCAAACGATTTGTCACGATTGTTTTGTTTGTATGGTTGTAGTTGGCCATTGCCGGTGCTTTTTATCCTCATTACTTTTTCCGTGGGGCACAAGGTGGACAAATAGACGAAAGGGAAGCAGTGATCACGTTGAATGGACACGATCCATATTCGACTGTCTACCTTCAAGGAATGCCTCCCAACCAGCCAGCTGTGCTGTACAAACGTTCAATTCAGCAGAAATTTTCCGAGTGTTCGAATCGTGCAAATGTATTCGTCGATAGCAGTTCGTAAGTAAAAAATCCATTATCAATGTTTTCTGAATGCCATTTCTCTGACAAATTGAAAACATTGCTATAGTCCGTTCCAAATGAGAAGGTAATTTTCTATCTGCAATACGCCGATCTTGCCGGCATCATGGGTGATAGAGGGAAAGGAAAAAGGATAGGATACACACTAGATGCGAAACGAAGTACGCCTGCTCCTGTACAATTTTTATTTTACCTCTACTCCATTCAGCGAGAGATTGTCAAAATGTAATGAGCAATATTGCATTAATGATCAACGAAAATCAAAAAGAAAATCAACAATGAAAAATTGATGGCTATTTTGTTCCAAAGGGTGAATAATTCCTTTTTCTGTTTCCCCACGATCATATACATATGTCATGTATTGGCGATCTCTCGCTGAATGGACTATATAAATATTATTTTAACTTTCAGTGACGTTAATTAGATACTATCTATTTGCGCTTTCAAGAAAATTTATCTTCTTATTTGGAACCGACTATAGGTAGGATTTACGGGTCGCAAGCAAATCCGAGAACCACAACTGAAGCGAAGTAGGTTATCCTGAAAGATCCGCCCCCACCCCAAAAAAAACTACCTAAGCCACATCACACTTATTAAAAGTGAAATTTTGTACTTCAATAAACATACCTGAGGATGTACCACTCAAAATATAAAAAATTTGCTTAAACAACCCTGTGTGGGTTGCACGGGTCCCAGTGAATGTTTGTTTCAGAAACTGTAAATTTGAAATATATCTGACAATGTATCACTCAGTTTTTTAAGAAAAAATATCCTCACCCATTTTTGATGTCACGTAATACCCAGTGAGTGGTTCTATCCAAAAAAATAAACTGAAAATTTCCTAATCCTTTTTTTGGGGTCACGGGACCCTCAATGAGTGATTGAGTCCATGAATGAACTGGAAATTTGAATTTAACGATTCAAAAAGCATAGTTATTGTTGTATCACTCAATTTTTTAAGAAAAAAATTTTTCCTTGCCTACCGATTCGGAATTTGAATTGAAAAAATTGAAATTTCCTAATGATAGACACTCGCTCGCGGGTTCAAATACCAGTAAAGGAAAATAATTTTTTATTTAATAGATCAAATTAAAAAAATTCCGCTTCATCCTGACATCAGACTCTGTTTAAAATAAATTATTATGTGTAAATTTTCATCAATTTTTGGTTCGGCCATTTAAAAGCTATGGCGTCATCAAAAAGTTATGAGGAATTTTTGCTTCAATTAATCTGAATGGAATTATTCTTACTTCGCCTTACATAATATTACCGATTAATAGGCATTCTGTTGCGCTGATTAAAATCTATCGTGTATACATGTATAATTCATATTCTTAAAATTGGACGAACATTAATTTATTTTATTTTTTGTAGGAAAGTTTACATCAACTTCGGTCGTTCTCAAGAAAACACCCTAGACCCAAAATTACACATGGAAATACCCGGAAAAATTACTTTGGCTGTATATCGAGCGGTGAAAATGCGTCAACAACCAGATTTCAAATTTCGAATTCCCGTCTTGAAGTAAGAATGTTTATTCGATGTCGACGTTGTTCGAATTAGTTGAATGTCTCAGTCCTGTTCGTTTGTCCACTCTTACCCATTTTTCTAGCTTACCAATAACAGTTTGTTTACCCCTATATTCCTAAGCGAGTTTTCGAATTCTCAATGACTTTTTATTCGTTTTTATTGCGGAAATATGCGATGTCTAAAGACATCAAACATAATTTTCCGATTATCAATTATTATCTAACGAAAATTTCGTCTGTGTATTTTTTTTCGTTTCTTATTATATTGCCTTGTATTCAGTCCCTTCTCATCGATTTAATAAATACTGAGCATAAATTTATAGTCTATATTTCCATGTTGCAGCCCAATAGATGCGGATAAACAGTTCCGAGAATACCAAACGCGTTGCGAAATGTTACGAAAACAACCAACTTGTCCCATAATGTACATGCCGTGGCCATGGTACAAGCACGCCGAACCGAATTACCTGCTTTCCGAGTTGATCGAAGTGTTCATCAGCCACGTAAGTTGGTGAACTTTCTATCGCGTAAATTATTTTGAACTTTTCGAACCAATTCGCTATTAATTTGTTCGTTTTACCTTTACAGGTTGAGTCGCCTAGTCATTTTTGGGTTCAGAGTAGATCGCCGCCGATGTTAAAAACGCTGATGACAATGGGTGTACTTCTGAACGAACAAGGTGCCTTAGAACCTATTATAGCTCCACTGAAAGTAGGAGCTCTTTGCGCTGCTCTTTATGAAGAAGATAATGTGGCCAAATACTATCGATGTCGCATTTTATCAGTGAATGCAAATAATACTTACGATGTACGTTTTTCCTTTCACGTTTCTATATTTTTTTATTTCCCGAAAATGAATGAGAAAATTAAAGACGCTCATCGGAATGAGATTCTGTGTAAGAGTGGGGAAAATTCTTAGCAGATATTGAAAATCTTGATACAAATTTCACATTAGTTTTGCGTCGTTTTCCTCGACATAACAATGTGTTCTTTTTGTTTTTGTTAGGGTCAGCGATACCTTATAAGAAGGCGTATTCACCTCAATTTTTCATTAAAATCGATCATTATAATTTCTTGATCAAGAACTGCACACATTGCTCTTTCCTATCTGCATCGTCTGCACTGAGTCCCAGCTACTATGCATCATCTACCTTACCTACTCCCTTATTTTGTCTAATGGAAGAAATGCTTAACATTTTACAAAGAATCGGATTATAATAATTGCGCAACTTTTTCAAGTAACACTAACTTTGTTTTTTTTTTCTAATATGAGCTTTTTTAAACGACTTCGAAAGAAAAAGGAGGATGTTATCAATTCGTTCCGTACCTGTATATTTATGTATATATATATATATACATTTTGTTTTTAATGTTTGTTCCAACATAATTTCTCAACCTAAGCATCGATTTTGATGAACATTTTTTTAAATGATAGAGGATTATCCCATGGTGTTACCATTTAATTTTTTTTTAGAATCGATCGGGTAGTTTCAGAGTTACCTTTAAATAAAAAAATTATTAGTTTCAAAGTAATATTGCCGCTAATGGTTGAAACGAAAAATCATTGAAAAAAATTTTGTTTTAAATAGAACCAACTTTAAAAAAAAATAAATAAATAAATAAGTATCAAATACACTAAAAAGAAAAAAATAATTCTTTTAAAATTACTCCTGCAAGATCTAGATCTAGGAACTGGAATTATTGGAGTCGGGGCTCTTTTCCTTTAGCATGTAGGCTTTATAAAATCTACGTCAATTTCTTCCAATTTTACGACAAAACTTTTTAATTAGCGCCAAATTCAATAATTCAGTCCATAGACCTTAATCGTGCTTGAGAAATTTTAAAATAATTATTTTTCTCCTTTTAGTGCATTGTTTATTTATTTATTTATTTATTTTTTTTAAGTTGGTTCTGCTCGTTGAAAAAAAATTTTTATTGCAAATTCAATAGCATTTTGTAATGGATAATTAATGGGTAAATTAACATATGCGTAATGTTGCTGTGGAATACCTTGTCATGAGGAAGTATTCTCACTGGAAGGTAAATTCTATAGAATTAATTGCTTGTTCTGCCACTTCATACCATAAGTATGGGAGAGCCAAATCCTCAGCAAACACTGGAGATTTTGTAGCCAGTTTCAAGTTTGGCACACGCACACAGACACACATATGTACACGTACATATGGTATTATGTCATCAGTTGCGTCGTTTCCTGCTTCCATAAAGGTGATAAGAAATGACACAACGCGTTTGGTATTGGGCTGTAACATCACCGAGATCGTTATCAGATAATTGATCACGGCCTGTGCAATGTATCTTACCTGTATGTATGTAAAGGTACAAACATACAAACGCAGGAGTGTAGTTTGTTTAACATCATTGAGATGATTATTTTCCAGCCCTTTAGGGCGATGACTGTCGTCAAGGGGTGCGAGCCCCTATACCTCATACCAGTGAGTCCCCACAGTTGCTTTAAAAACTTTTTTTTTAACTAAAAATCCGGCTGTGTGACGCATAAAATAACCCAGTTTTTCATCGCTAAGTAACGTAATATTTTTCTATGGATTTGAACTTGCCGAATATTATAAAGAAAAGTTTCAATCCGGAATTAACCTCGTTACTTATTCTCCGTATTAATAATATTTCCCAAGCAGTTAAGAAATTTACTAAAGTGGGGGAAAGCTGAGATTGAGAACACGGACTGTGATATTTTTTCTTCAGGTGTTACTTGCCAGGAAAAAATAAGGAGTACGTCAGTAGTTACTAGGAAAACTGAAAAAGATAATCTTTGAGCAAGTGCTGGAGGTTCATCTTTACTCTGTTGTTATTCTGTTAAGCAATTTTATGAAATAAAATGTTGCGGTTATTTCTTATACACGGTCTCTGATAATGGTTTAGTACTTTGGAATGGCAATTTTTCTAAATTTTAACCAGCAAGTTCAAATACGTTACAAAAAATCGACATTACTTCAGGATTCAGCTTTGAAAAAAAGTGCTATAATCCATATATTGCAGTTGATTTAGACTTTTGATGAACGAAAAAATTGGAGTAGATAAGTATACGTAATTTCGCTCACGCTAATTTTATTTTTCCACAAATTCATAAGAAACTGTTATTAATTGTTCGAAAATTAATTTGATTGCGCTGAACTACTTGTTAATAGCAGATTTTCCCGTATTATTTAATAATTTGAGAATCATTCCTTGTGTGTAATAAACCTTGGAAAGTGCAGATGTGCAGTCGAGAAATTAAAAATAAATAAATAAATCAAATGGGCTTAACTGTATTGGAAATATTAGAATATGAAAAGTGGACACTTTCAATGGCTATTGTATAATCAGTGGAAACGGAATAAAGGTTTATCATTGTTATTTAGTGTTTTTACAAGTAAATAGTTTGTATAATGACTAGCGTTTTGAGTGGGCTACTCTGTTAGTGGCGTGCTTCATAATGGACTTCTATACTTTTTTTTTCAACGATTCTCTGCAAAAGTTGAAATAAAAAATATCACAAAAGCATGATAGGATGTTCTTATTCGATTTTAGATTTTTTATATTGATTATGGTAATACGAGATACGGCGTGGAACAGAGACTTCTTCGTGGCTTCGGCCGTGATCTAGTCATCACTCACAAAATCAATTCGGTACCGGATCTAGCTGTAGAATGTTCGTTGGCCAAAATTCAGCCTCCGCGCACTTCTGCTGGAAACGAAAAGTGGCCACATAAGGCGATAACTATAATGAAAAGCGCCACCATTAATGTTAACGAAGAATTTGCAATGAAAGTGTGTAAATTTGTTGTTTTAAAGTTTTAAGAAGTATTCGCAGTTGCTCGTCCAAGTTTTTCAATATATTCCGACTTTATTTTTTCAGGTATATTCCTTCGTCAACAACGTTGCCAATGTTAAGCTGAAAATTGGGAGCAGCATTCAACATAAGTCACTGAATGAGATGTTAGTCAAGTCCGGAAATGCTGAAAAGTGTGAAGAAAGTTATCTATCCATTGTGAGTGGTCCAAAGTTTTAAAAATTGATTTGCTGTTGTATACGTTCGATATTTTCTTGATATGCTGCAGAAAACGACCCATTTAGCTCATTGCATTCAACATGTGTGCGAAGAGGCTAGTCTCCATTCGGATTTTAATTTATTCATAATGAATGAAATAAAATATCGCGGAAATATAATAAAATTATTGAGTAACCTTTTATTG
This sequence comes from Ericerus pela, assembly GCA_011428145.1. Lineage (NCBI taxonomy): Eukaryota > Metazoa > Arthropoda > Insecta > Hemiptera > Coccidae > Ericerus > Ericerus pela. The sequence continues at coordinate 195,668 of WOFM01000426.1, forward strand.
TCGATGACGTTTCATTCACCATGTTTTATTTTGTTCCAGTTGAGCCACGAAGATCTGAAAAAAAAACGCAAAATGTTAAAAGATGGAATTCTTCCTTTGAATCAAGAAAAACTTGGCAAAAATATTTCATTAGATTCGCAATCGCAAACTACTTATCTTGAAGAGGATTTTGAGCCAGCGCGAAATGAATGCTCTCAAGAGGTATCGACATCGGTCTTGATATGTTTTCATAAAAATTGATAGTTCAGAAATACGCGACATTTATATGTGTAAATTTTCTTCATATGTGGAAAATAGGTCGTTTTACGAGGACCTTTCAGTCCACTAGAAATGAGAGTGTACGGAGCAACGCAGTGTTCTATCGGTAAAATGGTGCGCATTGAGTCAATGTCGGTGAATTCAGTTCTACTAGATACTAATCCGTCGGATTCGTACGAAAGGTGGGTGATGGTCAAAGGTTTTTTTCGTTATTTATATATCCCTAAAATATCGTTTGGTTAGAAGAAAATTAAAAAATGACCGGATATTACTCCCGATAGAGTTTAAAAATTAAATTTTCATTCGGCACTCGAACACAGTTCTCGAAGCTAGCTCATTGACCGCTATACCGTATTTTAGATTGGAATAAAATGGAATTAATTCATTAATATGTTTTGGGTTGTGTGTCGAAACGCTGGAAACTTGTTGAACTTGTAAAATTTTGAAAATGTAATAAGACCTCGTGACTCCAAAATTATTAAGTTTTAAAAAAATTGGAGATTCATACAATCTAAATTTCTACTCTTTTTCAGAGAAGTAACATTTTACGACACATTTGAAAAGGGAATGATAAAATTACCCCAAACTGTTCTCCTCTCTAATGCATTTTACAGATTTATTTGAGCAACAGTCAATTGTTAAATCGATAAAGAAAACATACCTATCTCCTGCTTTAGTACTCCCATCTTCATTATTCATTGAGAAATATTTCAGTACTCATATTCTTGAATAGTTTTGTCGAAACAGTTTTTCGGTGGAGAACAATTATTGAAATTCACTTTTTTGTAAGCCCTCATTTAAATGGACGAATGTAGATGAAACCGATCTTTCGTCCCGATAAGCCCGATTTTTCGGTTTCGATGATCGATCTCCTGGCTAACAAAAAATCTGTTTCTTCTGGCCACTGTTGGTAACAAAGTTTTTGATCAGCAAGCAAAGAAAGCTATCATAACAGGAACTCCTAATTACAAATTTTCCATGTTTGAAATCTCCACCATTGTTCAAAAAATAAATTATTAAATTTTGGTTGAATTATATTCTCAATCTCTTACTAACCTTGCTCCCAATTTGTATAGATTCAACCAGCCCCAACCAAACATATTCTGTTTTAGAAGTTTCCCAAAATTAAACAAAGAATATTGTTACTGTAGATCATTTGAGAACAGAACCTTACAAATTCCTCTCCCCCCTCCGATCCATATTGTCCCTATCGCAGTGAACCCTCACCAGTGGCAACTTTGTAACGCATAATGTTAAATGTAATTACTAATAAAATAAAACGAGAAAGCGAAATGTCGTACAAGGGCCTCTTGAAACTTATTTTTTCTCTTTCGTGTGGATTGTATAAAAAATTATTCTCCGCAATATCAAAATTCTTTCCAAAAATTTGAGGACAGTTCCTTAACTTCTTCAGTCCGGCAGCACATTCGAAGTTCATAGGAATTTGAAAAGATATGGTCATTTTCTGTGAACATAAAATGTGATTCCTTGAAGATTATCATCAATAAGGTATAAGTAATGATTGTACTGAATTTCGATGCTATTGATTGAAAATTACTCATTTCATTGAACAATTCAAATACGGAATAAAACCGCATATAGCGGAAGTACCGTTTGGGTGATTCGCACAAAAATTGGTAACATGTTAAAATAGACCATAAACAGCTATCAAAAACTGAGCATTTGAAGGATATAAATAAATTATTTAACCTACAAAATAGGAACAAAAATGGTGCTCACTCGCTATGAAATGTCAATATTCGTATTTGTGAATGTCTGGAATCCCACATTCATTGTATCGGGTACAGCCCATCAGTACCATTTTCGGTGGTGGAATGCAAAGCCCAATAAATCAAAAACCTATTGTTTAAAAGTACCTGAAAGCGCATATATTCTTGTCCCATGAACGACAATTATTTTCCCCATATCTGTATACAAATGCGCATAGTATCTAAATTCTGCATTAACGTCTGCAAATAAGAGAAATTAATATTGATATGAATTCAAAATTTAGAAGTTATACTTATTTGTATCTATACGTACATATAGGCTTCCTTTATCAGTTTTAAATTAATGATGGACAGTTAAAAGGACTCTCCATAAACTAAATCATAATCTCCGCCCATAGTATCTAACTCGAAATATAAAAAAAATGTGGAACTGCGAAACCTTTATCATTTTAGACTGTTGGACTAGAGGTCCACTAAAACAGGACAAAATATAATTGACGATTCAACATAAATTTGTCAAAATTTTACACTAGAAGGACGTTCTCAATTCGCACCTTTTGGCATACGCCTGCAGTTATTCTGCAGATTAGATAATTAGGAGGAAGGTTGTGATTTAGTTTAAGAAGAGTCTTTGTAACTTTTCATCATTAATTTTAAACTGAAATAGCCTATATGTCTAAATACATGAGAGTTTATCTTCTAAATTCATATCAGTATTTTTGCGCTTGTGTACTTTCTTTGTTGTGCGCTTTCAGGCTATTCTACCTGCAACTCCCCTGATGAGGGCCTTGTTTCCGGAATTTGGGTTGTCAAATTGTGCCACTTCCTGTTTCATATCAAGCTTTAGTATCTATTAAAAAATTGTCCCAAAAGCGCCAAATATAAAATACATTCATGGAAAGGGTTCAGTGAATATTTTCTGAGGAAAAAGAGTAGATTGGTATATGACAAAATTGACAAGTAGGAAAAAAAAGTCACCGATGATGTGAATTTGGTGCAGCTTACCTTCTCAGTTCACTAGTTTCCAATAAAAATATAAAACAAAAAAAAACTGCTGCAAAAAAGCAAGTCGCCTGTGTTGCTTGAAGTATTTTTTCTGTATTTACGGCGTCAGGGTTTTACTTATTTTATTTAAAACTGTAACAATGAAATTTCGATAGATCGATTTGCTTATTAGATGTCGATAACTATCGATTGTTTTATGAAATTTTTTCACGCATTTTGAATTCGGGATTATTCGTTGAATTGTTGATGTAAATTAGCAAACTGGGTTTTCTAGCGAAGTCTATGATCGAATTTTTATTTGACATTTCCCACAGATGCGGCGCTTTCGGTATCCAAAAATCAGCGCCTTTGTCTATATTGAGTGGCGCTTGTGTACCATTAATTTTTCACTAGCTGGCGCTTCCTCCTTTTTTTTTCGTGAAGTGGCGCTTTTATCCGACACCGGTTACATTACTAATGCGTTTATTCAACAGACAGTGAATGATGCGATAAGAACAAATTTATGGAAAATTTTCACTTTATTTACTAGTTTTAACAATAGGTTTTTTTTTGGTTTTTTTTTTCCAGAATGGTTGTTGCCTCATTTGTCTCCACCAACGAAGGAGGCGACAAGCTCACCCTGCGCAGTACGACCATCATGCCAAACATACCAGGTCTGCCGGCGCTCGTCTGTCTCATGTTTGCGCCAATGGTGGAGCTGCGAAGCAACGAGTCGTGCACGAAATTGTCGGGTGCCCTGTGCGGCTTAGGTTACCACGAATCGGACGGAGAGCCGCTGTTCCCCGAAAACGATATCGAGCTCGTATTCGACGTTGAGCTCACGCTCGATGAAATCGTGAAAATTAATAAAATACGACATACGCTGAATTTGGCCGTGTGTGGTGAATCCGGTACCGCAGATATCGATCCTCAAAAGTTCAAGATTCATAGACATAAACTGATTTCCCAGATCGGAGAGTTAGTATCGTCTGTAGATGTTTTTATTTTTTGCACCGAAAGCTTACGTTTTCCCTTATTTTATGACTTGGCTGATGCTATGTGTTCGTTAGAGTAACGTTCACATACTTCGCTTCACAAGCGTGCTTGTAATTGGTGCTGAAATTTGAGCGAGTGTAACACTGTGAACGAAAATTCAAGCTATTCTAATGTATTAACTGCTCTCATCGGCATTTACTTGTTTTTCAATCGATGTCCGTTCAAAAAAGACTCGAGTTAGTCAATAACAAAACTGATTGAGTTCCAAAATCAAGATTGCGAGAAATTACAAAAGACCATGAGACTGTAGCGCAATCTAATTTGTCCTTGGGATGGTTGAAGATATGTACTTTCACAACGTACACATTTGAAATTTCTATCTTCTCCAGTGTAAAAATAAAAAAAATTAGTGTGAAAGTCGAAGAGGGTGGCGCATAGAGAGCTGAGCCCTCCGAAAATCTGGCGAAGCCCCACCAGATAGAGTTCGAATACGCACTGTAATGAAAACCGATATAAAAATTGTACTTATTTTTGTTTGCTTTATTTGTTTGTTCATTCTTTTGACAGTTTGTTCAAGAAGCAATACGAATTGCAAGAACTGAATTTCTTCGCGAACGCGCACAAGTGGAACCAAATATCAGATGAAAACCTTATGAATCCGTGCTCTGACAGAAAGATTTGCCATCGACATCCGACCGACGATGTGTCCACCGTGTACCGACTCATTTGGGGCATTAATCTGGACGGTGATTCAAGCGCCGAGTACAAAGTCGTCGCCAAGAATATGCAACAACTACAGGATTTCGCACTTGGGTAAGAATCGGTCGTACAGTAATGTTGATACGATTTTCAAGAGCAAGAATTCTGCCTCAGTGGCTGTTTAGTGACTGGCTGAAATTACCTTCAAAATTCACGTGACGCGTGTAGAAATGGACGAAACAAATTAATCGTCCGATTGATTTTAAACTCCTCTATGGCTGGAGAAATTAGCCGATGCTATTGCATTTTGCCTTCAAAGAAGAATTTCTATGTACCGTTGTAAACGTTGTCCTTATTTAAATTTGTCTCAATTTGGCTGAGTGGTTCGTGATATGAAAATATTTTTCACACCGCATCGAATAACATTGAAATTGCCAAATTCAGTCCGCAAGTCGCAACTTGGTAAAAAAAAAATCAAATATAGGATAGGTCAAAAATCAGTTTCAAATAAGTTGGTGATATCAGCTTAGTTTAAGTTGGAAATGGTGTTGAATGAATAGAAACAATGTTAATTACACTTTTTCTTAACTTATCCTGTTTTTTGTCTTACCAGTCAAATAAGTCACGCCTCTTGGCAACATTTTGTCCCATAGCTGCTTCTTGGATAGATATTTATCATCATCCTTGTCTGTACAGTTTCTTGAAGGATTAATTTTGACATTCTCCAAAAATGATGTTACCATTTCCCATAGTACACACAAAAAAGAAAATTAAACTTTGTTTTTGTTCTCCGGAAAAATTGGTTTTTCTGACCATCCCATTCTTGTAAATTGCTTTTTAATTGTTTTTAACATCCTTTTCGTTGCAAATAAAACAAACCTTTTACTTATACCGTACAACTACTTGTAGGATTTTAGGGCTATCAGACGGTTAAATTTCCCAGCTGAGGATTGAAAGATCAACCCTTCAGTTAAATGTTGCTTAGTCACAAATCACAACAGATTACAGCTATCCAAAACTGTGCTTCTTTCCTACATAAAAAAGTAACCGAACATCAAACGCAGCAGAGCTATGTTTCTTAATTTGTCTCATCTTCTCAAAGTTTAGCGATGTCGCTGTATGTGAAAACTTAGCGCATAATATATCTGCAATGTGTGAATCGCAACCGCTGAGCAACCTTTTAAACATAGCTTAGCTGAGGTGTGTGATTGGCCTAACACTGTTACACACTTCGGCTAATCTAAGTCTTAAACATTACTCACCCATTGTGGTTCACCTATCACCTCTGATTACAGCTGTGCAAAAATGTGCAGTTATTTTCTAAAATAAAAAGGTGAACAAAATCAAACGTAGCTGAACTAGGTTTTTAAATTTGCCTCAGCTTCATAAAGTACAGCAACCCGCTACTTATGAAGGATTGATGTATAAACATAGTAATAGTAGGGTTGTGTGCATGTGCAATGTGTTGCATACACACACAACCACACACCTACCCATCCTGTAACACAGGCAAATGAGAGTTATAATTGTAAGAGTTGCAGTTACGCAAATATGACGATTGTAATTCTCAATTAGCCCCTACCATAAACCAAGCGCCAAGATGTTTACACATCAAAAATATTCTAGAGAGTAATTAAATATTAAAGACTTCTGCCTGTTCAGAAATTTATTTTTTATGTGTAAACATCTTAGCGCTCTCGTATTTACAGTAGGGACTAGATGAAAATTACAGTCGTCATATTTGTGTAACTGTAACTCGCTTTGTGCGTTTAATGATGTGTAGATTTTGTGTATGTGTGTGTATGCATGCGCCCAATGCGTTGTGAATGCACACAACCACACTATTACTATGTTTATACATCAATCCTTGATGAGTATTCCTCAGAGGAACTCGCACTTTTTTACCCAGTTTGCTTACAAATAGGGTACTAAATTTGTCCTAAATGAGGGGTTAGGGGTGGGGATGATGAAAATTATCAGTTTCATGAGAAAAGCAAACAATTGGTATCATTTTTTTATTTTGACCAATGTTTGTGTATATATATATATATATATGTATGTATGTATATATGACCCAAAATTTTGTGTTTACAGTTTTGAGAAAACTACCAGGTCAGATAGGGCTGAAATTTTTACGAGACATAGCTTTCATATTATAACAGTTATGAAAAAAGTTTTTTGCCTATCGGTTAATTAGTTTCTGAGAAAACTAGAAAAAAAAATTCCTGGAAAAGTTGTTTTTCTGGAATTCTGAGAAAATTAAAAAATGGATTAGGCTGAAATTTTCACAACACATTTTCCTTATATTGGTGCAAGTTTCTTAGAAGTTTGGTGCCTATTAATTCAGTGGTTTCCAAGGCAGCTGGAGAAGAAAAATTTCTGAAAAAAAATTTGTGTTGGCAGTTTTGAAAAAACTACCTAAAAGATAATGCTGAAATTTTTATGAAAGAAAGCTATTGTACTGAAACAGGTCTGCAAGAAGTTTGAAAACAAAGAATCTCTGGAAAAGCAGTTTTTAACGATAAAACATCAATAAATTGATATATTTGTTAGAGATATGGATAATTGTAGATAGTTTTGTTGTAATTTCTTAATCTAAAACTAGTAATAAAATATCAATATATCTATAACTATTGATATGAATATCAATCACTATTGATATAAATATCGATCACTATCGATATAAATATCGAGCAAACTAGGTTTTCTAGCAAAGCATTGCTGAGCTAGAGTTTCTTTTTTACCTATGATTGAATTTGGCACATTTACCATCAGAGGTACATGTGAACACAAAATGTAAGACTTATCCAAAAACAATAAGAAATAAAAAAATTAAATAAAAAAAATTCCTCTAAAGCTGGTGTTGGAACATGGCTTATCAAGTTACATAGCCAAGTTTTAAGGCATAAAGCCACCGTGTAACCTCCCAAACATCCAGTTTTCAACACACTATATGTATAGCACATGACCATTAAAAAAACCTATAATAATACAAACAAAAAATATACTCTATGTTTGAATGAGAGACATGTAGTTAAAGAGATGTCAAACACCTGACCAAAAACATGATAAAGATAGAATGTTATAAAACGTTTCAAAGTCTGATATTTGTTACTGCGCATGTGTCATAGCTTGATTTTGTGTGTTTGTGTGCGCGTGCGTGTGTCTGTGGTTGAAGATCTTTGTCACACTTTTGTATCACAGCACATATAGAGAGTTGGACATCTCTTTAGTTATATGTCTCTAGTCAGAATGTTGACCCTTCAGTCTGATGATCCTTAATGCTGGTTGTACCAAATACTTTTGATTGTATAGTACTGGGAGGTGCTCAGAATGGTTACCAGATGAGGTAAAAGTTCCACATCATGTAAGCTCACATTTACCCTACTTGGTAAACACAATCTGAACGAGCTTGAGGAGATTTCATTTTAGTCCAACGAATTATATGAAGTTACCTTAGGGAATTATTTTCCCTATCTCCAGAGCTGAGGAAAAAAATTACTCTCTCAAGTACAAAATTATCTTTCTGAACACCCGGACTAGTAAAGAACAATAATTTCTGGTTAGACATGCCGGCGCTAAATATGCAACCACTGTGTACCTTTTGACGTACTCTGCTTTGCGTCTATATACGCCATCCTCGTGAATTTAAGTGATGTCTTTATCAAATGTATTCTAAATTTGTGAACTGAATTAAAACGTCGAAAATACGAAGAAGGTACTCCAGGGTTGTCTGTTTTTTCGCCGGCATGTCTTGACATTAAAAAGTACATTGGTCTTACGGAGCGTTACTGGTCCAGTACTATATAGTCGAAGACCAAATAGTTAAACTGCCGATGAGTAGGGTTTAACTTGATTTTACCACACGTCTGATTAAGTGAGCCCAGTTTATCCCACCATTTAAAATTGGTACAACCAGCCGTAGCGTGTGTTTGTGTAGCTTGGTACACTTTATCCGGGAGTCCGGGGCTACGAATCTGTGTTGAAAGTCGAAACTCTTCACGAATAAAATTCGAAAATGAAAAAATAAAATAAAATTGCTATTTGGTATTTTTGTATTCCTACAATTCGTATTTCCTTTCCGCTCTTATCGGGTACTTTCTTCTTGTTTCAGCCTACTGAAGGTTAAAAATTTGGAATGCATTTTGTGTCGGATTACGGTAACGAACGGCATCAGCGCCAAATTACACTTGAAAAGTTCTCAGCACAAAGTACGCGAAAAGCATTTCGATATTCCCAAAAATCCTGTTAATGATTCGCGTCTGAATCGAAGCGAATATCGTTGAGGCATCATTTGGCCTTCAGTCAGTTTTTTTATTTTTTTTTACATTGACGTATCATGTTTGATAATTATGTTTTACATTGTCGAGTAGGAAGAATGTCTACTATTTTTATTTTTTCTTATTTCTTAATTTTCCTTTATTCGTTTCATATTTTTCCAAAAACTGTGATTTTTATTTCATAACATTACGTTACAGCCTGTTCTTTTTTTTACTTTTCGGTTATTAAAATTTTGTTCGTGTGTGACTTGCTTAGTTCGCATTTTTTTATACATATATATGTATAATATATGTTGGCTTATGTTAACGAGACGTTATCGTGTGTGTTTTGTGGATGGTATTGTGGGCGTTTATTTGACGCCACTGATTCTTACCGAACATCGAGTCTATTGGTAAATCTAAGTTGAGCCTTCAAAAATATCCTACAATTTTGTGTTATTACATTACAATAATATAATCCCTATTAAATTTGATTAGGTACTTTATTAGCTGAATCAATATTACACGAAATAAATATAATCTATCGATATTTTACAATGGTAGGTAAACTTGAACTGAGCCGTGTATTAAAGTAGGTAATCAGTAAAACGTAGCCCAATCATTAATGCACAAAAATAATTTTCGCTGATCCCAGCTCAACGACGAGCCGCGTGAATTAAGATATTGCGTTTATGTACCTATACTATAATATAAGGATAGCGTTGAGTACGATGCCACTGCTTCGCTTTACCGATGGTCGGATGATCGAAAGGACAGTAGGGAAAGTATTGTTCATTCTTCACAAGACATTAGAATCGTCGAATTTTTTATTTAGGCGCTTGTGTAGGCCAAATGGTTGCAACAGCAGGCTGTAATCAACTTATGTTCTTGGCAGGAATTCGCATGCAAAAACGAGCAATCGGCAAATTTACACTGCAGTGGAAGATTTGTTTCTGAAAGAGAAAATTAAAATATGAAAAAATGTTAATTATAATTTGTTGTTGAGTGATGCCGATGTATTGCTTCGATAAAGATTATTTCAGCGATCAAAATCTATATTGTGCGCCAGTAAAAAGTGTATATATATTACGACTTGTTTCTGCTAAAGGTTTTCAGTGTCGCCCTTTCTTACCACGTCGAACTCTCAACTTGTGTCTCTACTCCCTACAATTTCAGCGACATAGAGCAGTAGATAACTCGAAGTGATTTCGTTTAATTGTTCAATGGTTGTAATATTGTTATAAAAAATTTATTAAAACTCGAGCCTTGTTCACACTTGGGTGGTTTTCAAGCTACTAGCCGGCCACTTGGGGTACTATATCACTAACCGTTCAAATCATTACGCCACGGTTAAGCCGCTTAAAATCAACTTAAAGTGGTGGACCTCAATGTCATATTCTTTGAACTATTCGCCAAGCAGTGGTTGACTAGGGCTTGTAATCAAAACATTTTTGGGGTTATTGGTTACTGGGAACCAATAAAAATCTATTATTGGTAACATGGTTACTGGTTATTGGTTAAAAATGTAATTATTTAGTAACTAGTTATTGTTCCGTTTAACCAAAACAACTTTTCTGGTTATTGGTTGAGACAAAAATCGAGGTATAATAGACAAAAAAAATTTTCTTCAGGTCATATTATCTATAATTAATTTTCCAACCAATAATTGGTAATTTTTAAAAAAATAATTAATAATATTGATATTTTATGAAAACCAATAAACATCAATTTTTAATGGTTTCAACATTTTATGGAAACTGGTTATTGGTTAAAAGATTTTGACTTGCAATTTTTATGGAAGTTGGAGACTATGAAGGACTGATTTAGTATTGAATTTGAGCGAAATCGGTTAACTGGTTTTCAAATAGCAGCCATTACAAAATTTGACACTATTGGAAAATACCTACACACTTACCGCCGCTGATGCGGACAGAGACATTTTTGTGTATGCAAGTTTGCATAATCCGAATTCGCTAGGAATAAATCGGAAATATGTTATTCTTGAATACCTATCGAATCGGATATTTTTTGTGCGCTTTTTCTCAAAAATAAAACGTGATGGTCAAAGATACGACACAAAATGAATTGAAATAATTGATTTATTCGTTATAAAAATCAATACTTATTCAAGAATTAATTCGTTTTTCCCAAGTTTTTGAAAATCACAAAGCCTATTTTAATTTGCTTTTTGCTGAAAAACTTTCAAGTGATTTAAAAGTAGACAAAATTTTATAGCTATTTATTAGTTTCTCAAATGAAAGAATAATGTCGAGTGAGGACCGCAGCTGAAAGTAGTTCAGGGAATGTTGCACATTCATTCCAACATTTTCCGATTATTTTTACAGAAAATCAGAACATTTTGTAGAACAAGACGTAGATATAATGAAAACAATATTCCAAGATATTTTATATTCTGTGTAGGCATGTAAATTCAAAACGTCGCTTTCGTTTGCCTCTAGACAAAGAAATTTTAACTGATTTTTGGAAACAGAAAATATTTTATGAAAAAAATTTTACTAGGAAAATTTATAAGAAATAAAAAAAGAAGGGCACTTACGAGGTGAAACAATAGTTATTTATAATTTACAGCAACTTAAAAAAGAAAGAAAAAAAATGGAAGAAACAAAAGAAGAAATAAAGTAGTTAGATTTGAAAAACCCAGAATCATGAATACGTTTTTATTCGTATTGTTTTCGATTGCATTCATCTGCAGTTTCTTTTTTACACAGTAAAAATATACATAGAAGAAACAATTGTTAGTCCAGTCAAATTAGATATTTCGCCAGAATAAATTTAGGGAAAAGGTTTTTTTTTTGAAATCCGGTAGTTTAGGTTTTTAGTGATTTACTCCTCTTCTAATAGCTTTGACTATACAATACTGGACCAGTAAAGCTCCATACGACCAATGTACTTTTTAATGTCAAGACATACCGGCGTAAAAGTAGGCAACACTAGAGTGTAGGTACATTGGAGTTGTCCTTCGAGGATATGTACCTATGATAGCGCTGCCGACGCCACGTGTTTTTGCTTTCTAAAAATCTAATTGAAGGAAAAAATCGCCACGTGCATTTGTTTGTAAACACTGGTGTACAAATTACCCCATTCTGGAGAATCTGATTATTCTGATTGGTCGATGTCGATTGATGTGGGGTAATTTGTACACCAGTATACATGTGCTCGATGCACAGTCGATCCCTTGTAAAACAGCAGCATGTCGTCTCCATCATATACACATCCTCGAAGGAGCTGTTGTCTAAAAACAAATTGAAATTAGACTTTTGAATTGGTCACCGGTAATTTTTTGGGGTCAAAGTGGCAACCCTGAAATAGGGCTACTCGGTATCCAGTACTAAATGATCGAAATTCCCAACCTAAACGTTTCCATCTCACACGATCTTAGACAGCAGGTTTGAAAACTTGCAAAAAATTGAAAAAAAGAGAAGAAAAACGTCACAATTCAGTTAGGTATAATATTGAGAGGGGGGGGGCTCGCAAAAGTTTTTTGCACAGGGCCTCGCAAAACCTCGCGCCGCCTCTTGTATAACGGTGGATATTTTTCAACGATGGTAATGCGCAGCGAAATGTATCGTATTTTGTAAGAAAGAAAAATTACATAGGAAACAAAAGAAATAAAAAAAATTTTAATTGAGCACTGAGAAAAATACGCAAAATTTCAATTCGTTTTTTACTCATTTTCGTGAATTGATTTTGAAATAATTCTCCACTCATTTTTGTGGCTTACACACGTTCACATCATATCAGTAAAAATTAAGAAAATTGTTTTCGTCGTTTCATCATCCCGAATACCACCGCGTCGGGTCGTGAAAATAATTAAAAATGAAATTAAAAAAAAAAAATGAAACAATAACTTACGCAGGAATCGGATGCGAACATTACGACGTACTTTGGGGCGAGAATATAATTATTAAATAAGAATCAAGACATGGCCTTCAAAGGTCGTCAAAATGATACGCTCTCATAGCTTTTATGACCGTTATCAATGCCAAGAAGAGGGAGTATACAAAAATAATGCATATTTTCAAAGGCAATTAACTTTAATCGATGTGAAGTCTGGTTAGTCATATGTTTATAAATTTGTAAGGTCTGCAGTTTGTTGAAAAAAGAGTTCGTGGAGTTCCCAGCGAATAAAAATAAAATTTATAAATTTAAACTTCGAATACGTCGTGTGTCGAGAGTTTCTTTAATTTACAATATACAAGGTGTTCGGATATTAACAGGCATAACTTCTAGGATCGATTTCTTTTTGTCGGTCATGATGAGGGTCTCGAAGAGAAATTTTGGGTCGGGAGGAGAATAAATTGATGGGTCTCCTCAGTACCATATGCATAAATTAACTGTTGGGGGGGGGTTACAAATTGACGGCGAGAGAAGAAATTTTTTTAGATGTTTTTTGTGATCTAGAGTATGTATTTTAGTGGATTTTCTTGGAGCCTAGGGAAGGTTTGACACTTGGCGCCGAAAACCCCCTATGCATAATGGCCAGACGCTATCTTTAACATTCACTTGAAAATTGATTTTTATTTCAAAATTTGGGCCCTTTCAGGCTTTCAGAAAAATTCTAAGCCTGGTGCCGTTGGTACCCGTTCCCACCTATCTGAAGACTTGATTGTGGTTTGCGATTATGGATACGGCAAAATCTAACCAAAACACAACCAGTATTTGGATAAGGCGCGGATATTAAAAAGAATAAAAAAAGGACGAGAAAAGGAAGAAAAGGAATAATTATACATACTGTATGTATATATGGAATATTTTTAACCCCTCTCCAACCGAGATTTTTTTCTATATCAGCGTCTGACTTAGTCTAGATAATTCTAAATGATTAATTACGACCAAAAAAGCCTATACCTAATGTGTATTATTTATTGAGAATGTGTGGACCTCCCCCCTCTTAAAACGGAGCTATATACGCTCTTGAAACGAGTGATTGCACGCATTTCGATTCGATCATCTCGACTGATTAGACGCGACGACTGAAAACTTGGCACGATAACAGTTTTAAAGTGTAAAAATAATTTTTTAAGTTAAATCAGATAAGGTAGGACAGTGAAAGTTTAAAATTTTGTTCCTTAAAATTAAGATATATGTTAATATGTCGAGGTTTTTTGTTAAAAGCAAGATACCGTCAACAAATGTAAAAATAGCCTACCATAGAAATGATAAAATTGAACAATATTCGGCTTTTATCTCGAGGATAAGGCTTCACAATTGCAGTCAACTTAAATTGCATGTAATTTGTCTGTGTCATCATTGGTTGATATTTATCACCCCTTTTGAAAAAATATACCCGTTACAGTTAACAGTAGGTAGTAACTTAAACTTGGGTCCATGAACTTACTAAAATTTTTGGAGTAGGTACAAGTCATAACATAAGTGATAACGAGATAAGTATACCTAGGTACCTATGCAATAGAATTTGGTTGTTAACCGCAATTGTAGAATTTGATTTTAGGTACGACTCGAAAATCTGCTAAGACTATAGTATACATATAATAGCCTACGAGTAATATTTCATTGAATTTTATTTTTCAATATCCAAGATTAGTGACTTACCGTAAGGACTAAGACAACAGCAAGCATCGTGTAGCAGCTTATCACTGCAGTAGCTGTACACGGATGAGTCGCACAATGGACAATCAAATCGTTTTTTTTTCTTCAGCAACAATTCTTCAAGTTCTGGCGTTATTTTATCGTCGTCTACATCGTCGTTATCATTTATATTGTCAACTGGTTAGAATAAAAGAAAAAAATAGAAAAAAATAAATAAATATCTAGATAAAATAAACGATTGCTGTAGATAAATATAAGTATCGCTTTAAGTTTTTTTAATGGAAGGAACGCGATGATCAGTTTTCGATACGGATTTATTGACAAAAGGTAAGATTATAGACTACCTATCTATTCATTCGATGTGTATTCATTTTAATCGATTAGGACGAATATAGTTGTTCAGGGTATTTCTTTTCGTCCGTTTTTTTCATCTCAATTTTTTACTTCTTTTTCCGAATCTATTCGTACACGACTGCGTAATGGTTGATTTGGCCAGCGAAAGTGAACATTTAATTTTTAATAGGAAGTGAGAAAAAAATTATGGCAAATTTCATGTAGGTAAGTACCGGTAAGAATTGACAATCGTAGTTATACGAGTTCCTGTTAGCCAGGTTGATGATACGCTTCATGTTTTCTTCTTTCTTTTTTAGTAGGATGGTTGCGACTGTATCCTGGTGACCTTTTAGAATCGCATAAATCATAATAATATCATTATTATACCTACCAGATGGGATTCTCGGATCGTAAGTAAGCGAATCCCAGAACCATAACTAAAGCGAATTAGGTTAGACCCTACTATCCACACATATCTTATTCCTTAATAACGATGGTTACACTTAATATATCGACATAGCTATACTTATACAGTCGTTTTCTTTTGAACTTTCGTAATTTTTGTATTGATAAGAGTTTATTGTTATTCCAGCGTTTTTAATGTGTAAACATCTTAGCCCTTGGTCTACGGTAGGGGTTAAATGAGAATTACGATTGTCAGATTTGCACAATTGTAACTTTCGTTTGTGTATGTTACATAATGTGTAGGTGTGTGATTATGTGCCTATTATGTTTACACATCAATCCTTCATGAGCCCCCAGCGGAACTCGCACCTTTTTTTTTATTCGAGTCATCATTGAATTAACTTTTTTTATACTTCTATTTTTTTGGTATGACAAACATTAATTGTAAATGAGTATTAATACCCTACAGCACCTGAAAAGACCATAATCCAACGATGTATCACACAATTTTTTGAGAAAAAATTATCTCGACGCTTTTTCGGAGTCACAGGGTGCCTGAAAAGAGGTTCAACCCTAAAATGAATAGTAAATTTGAATTGCTCAGTGAACAGTTCACCTCTAACTGATGAGAAAATTAGGACTCTCCATCATCCAATTTTAGCCATACATATTAACATCATAGCTAAAAACCAATATTAAAGTAGCCGTAATTCCTGGTTTAGTACACTTTTTACAGCTAATTATTTTTTTTAAATATGTAATTTTAGCTGTAATGATACTAATTTGCATACATTATTGAGTTAGCTATATTTTAGCTATGAGCATGTATAGAATTGTGGTTTTGAGGACAATTGTTTTTGTCTAAAAGTTGACTTTCTCTCGAACAAAATATAGCTAATTATCAGATAGCTGCACATTTGGTAAATTTTTGACCAATATTTTACTGATAAATAAACCTCACCCATATTTATGACCTGCATAAATATTTTGAGTATTACAGAGTTAGTAGTGAATTAGAAGTATAATTAATGATAGATACAGACAGACATAAGCTGCTATAAATTGTTTGCTGGGTAAGTGCCATAAAAAACATAGCATTACCAGGGAATATAATAAGGACGGAGACTTATCTCAACACTGTTACAAAAAAAAGACAGCAGTTTTGAAGAGATTGTTCCCACTACCTACTAAAGAACCAATTTCAATTTTGCTTGCCTCTTATTCGAGCCCATTAGCAATAATCATAAATTTTTTTTCATGTAATTAAATTAAATGAATGAATAAATAAAATTATTAATTTAGAAATTACAACAAACACGAATTTCATACATAGAAATGATATTGAAAATTGTTGGTACTCTAGGAGGCCATGATATTTTAAAAGTGAAAGTGGTGCCATTTTTTGTTTCACATAGATTCTCTATTATCTTTATTCTATTCTAATATATAAAGACAAGTTGCCATTCTCTGTCCTGAATGTTCTCTCAATATACTGAACAAAATTTTTCAAAACTCATACCACACATGAAGAATATCCTACAGGTGGTTTATAGACCTCAAAAAGTAAATTCCATTCAGCCAAACTGCTGAAATTAAGGTTTAAAGTTGTTTTGCATAAGTGTCTATGTGTGAGTGGGTATGTGACACTAATCTTTAGTGTGCTACAGAAAATTATTTACCAAATGAATAACCCAACAAAAGGCGAAGCTATATATCCGGCGGACTGGTGACTTTGTTTATGTTAATGTCAGCAGATTCATTCCAGACATTAATTTTTTTCTTATTGAAAGGAATAGGATAAAAAAACTTTAGCGCAGCAAGCCTCACTAGAAAAAATAGGTTTTTGAAAGAAAGAATTATGAATTTTGATGGTCACATTAATTTTCTGTATGTTTATAGGTGTTAATGGTATGTTATGATTGTAGGAAATATGTTAACTGCTGACAAAATATTAGACAATGTGAAATATAACAGCATTTTTTCTTGAAAAAATGAAAAATAAATTAAGATTGATAAAGGATGGTAAATAATTATATAATTTAAAGTAAAACCAGTGAAATATAATGAAGTTATGAGATAAAAAAAATGGAAAATATGAGCATATGGTTAATTTTTGTAAAAAAGAAAAGTTCCTGAAAATTAGAAAGAAGAAAGAAAAAAAGCTTTACCGGATGTACCATCGGCTTGATCCATACCAAAATCGGTAGCATGCTACCATAAATTTTTATGAATGTTTATTTCAAATTTTATATGTATGATTCCAAAATTCCACATTTTGTGACCAATATAAAAACAAAAAACTGGTACTAGAAGTACCACCCTGCTGATCTGTGCTAAAATTGGAAGTATACTGAAACAAATTAAAATGAATATTTACACCAAATTTTGTGGGTATTGGTGCAAAACTAAGCATTTTATAGCCAACATAAAAACAAAAATGGTGGTAATGGAAGTACCATCTGGCCAATCCGAACTAAAATCAATAGGTCTGATCCTTGGCTCAGTAAAAATGTTTGTACCAAATTTTATGATTATCAAACAAAAATTGTGACCTGTACCGTGGGAATAAGAAATTGATTTATGCTATGAATTTGAGTTATTGGTGTCAAAATTTTCCTGAAGTCATAAAACAAAAAACATACCCACCCCCAAACCTAGAGGCTAATACCACACTAAGGGTAATAAGTAAAAATATTTGTTTTGAATTTTGAAATTACACAGTTTGAAACCATTAAAAGTAAAATTTGACTTGAAGGAAATACCACCCTATTGATCTACACAAAAACTGGTAGAATTTTACAATCAATTATTATAAACATTTGTTCAAAATGAAGCATTTTATAACTAGACTAAAAACAAAGATAAGTATCTATACCAAAAGTACCATCTGGTCAATTCAAACCAAAATTAGCAGTAGCCTACAATAAAATATAATAAATATTTGTTTTAAATTTCATACCAATATATTGTTCCAAACTTGAGCATTTGGTCACCGATATAAAAAAAATAGTGGTACTGGAATTACCTACTGACCGATCCACGTCAAAATTTGTAGCAACTTATAATATATCATACTAAATATCTGTCATAAATTTCGTAGCTATTGGTCAAAAATTAAAAATTTTATAGCTAAAACAAAAATTTCCGTATCGAAAGATTTGGCAATTAAAAAATTATAAAGGGAAACTTGAGAATTTTCAGTTTGGAATTTTAAAATTTTCAGGTGGAAATTTTTCATTTTCTCCCCCCCCCCAAAAAAAAATGCCTTTGTTTCATCAGTGTTGTCTATTGAAATTTTTATTCAATGAAAATAGTGATCCATGGCCTTCAAATTCTGAAATCATTAAATGAAATGTTTCAGTATATGCTCAATTAAGTCATGTAAAGAAAAGTATGAAATACAGGTACTTCATTTAACCTCTGCCTAATGTCTTTTCAAGCTTATTCGCACATTTTAAAAGCGAGAAATACAATCAATTCGTAGAAATTATCACGTATTGACAATAAAGTACAAATAACAAATACATCCACAAATACATTGATAAGGGCACATACATCTTTTGACGAAATAATACAGTTAAAAAACTGAAATCTTCTTGAATTACGGAATGGTTTCCTACTCGATGAAGAAAACTCAGAAAATAAGTCGGATATTTGGGGTGAAATTTTGTGGTATTATTGTCTGGCCAGTCTGTGAGACAGGCCCCTCAGCTTGTGTTATATAATACTATGTATATCACTCAATTTTTGAACAAGAAAATATCCTTTGCCTACCAATGTAGGGAATCAGAACTGAAGAAACTGAAATTTTCAAATAAGAATAATAAACACTCACTGAGTTCAAATCTTAAAGGGTCTCTATTAAGAATGAGTAGGATTTGAGAAAAAATGGGATTCGAATCATTTTTTGGAGCGGAAGATATTTCGTGATTTGTGATTCGAATCATTCTTTTAGAAACAGCCGAACAAGAAATCATAAATCCAATTTCTCTAGTTAAGAAACTCCCCAGAAATTCCCGGAAAATTTACCACTTGTCGGGAAAAAATTTTTTGGATTTCATTCTTGCAATGCAAAATTTACCAGCCTCTTCAGAGAACTTTTTCCATCCACCATGCTAAATAAAACAGTTTTTTATCAAGAATTACTAGGAAATTCAAAATTTTTTTCCTTTATTAAGGTCAACAAGAATTATTTAACATTTGAAACGCTGAGTATTCGTGATTCGTAGAAAATGATTCGTGCGAATCACTTTCAACTTCTGGACTGAAAGTATTCCTGATTTGATATTCGAATCTCGTGACTCTTAATTCGAATCATCTCTCATTGAGTGATTTAAGATTCGCATCATTTTTCGGTGATTTCACCCATTCTTGAGCTCATAAGTAAATTCATTTATATTTATGTTAAATTTGAGAAATTTTAATAGTTTTAAATTATTTTATTAATTTTATAGAGCTTTTTCATTGTTCCACTTGAAATCTACTTTTGACCAGTGAATTGAAGGGCCAAAGAAACGAGCCTCTTATCATACACAATTTTATGGGAATAGACTATACAATCAACGTTATTGAGTGCAATTTCGAGGAAACCATTCTTTGTAGAAAGCTAAAATTTCGCTGAAATCGTCTCATTAGTTCTTGAGATATAGCTAAAATTATGAATGAGGTTATGCGATTTAAACTGTGAATACAAAATGGTGTATTGCCGCACTAGGCATCTGTAGGGCTCTACTAGAACCTAATTTAAAAAGGATAAACATATGCTTCTATTCTTTCCCAGAACTCTCAATCTATAATAAAGGATTTTCCTAAATCTCCTCACATATATAACATTTTAAAAAACCAAAAATTTTGCTAATTTTCATTTTTTTTCAGGCTTTCAAATTTTTGTTAGCTCTGTCTTGAACTCAACCCTTCAAAAAATTTTAACGTAAGTCGTACATTAGGACTCATTTCACCTAAATTTTTCTAATAATTAAATATAACATTTGTGTATCGCGATAAAACAAGGAAAAAAAAAAAACCCATTTAACTAATTATTAAGAGAAAAGTGCGCATTATATACACAAGCTTGAAAATTTAATGAGCTATGACTCAATTGACGAAATGTTTTTACATTTTTGTAATTTGAATGTAGGTTTTCAAAAAAAATCTACATATTAAAATTGATTTGGTATAAACACTCAAGGATACAAGGATAATTGTAGGTTCGTTTCTCGTTTCATGAACCCAGGAAACTTTCGGTACCTAGTATTAGTTGAAATTCATATGCAGGACCTATTATATAAGGAAAATTTACAGCAGCTCATTTGTACATTCGCGAATAATAGGGTTCATTTAGGTAACCAGGCTAAAATTCGTTTTTGCATAT
Organism: Ericerus pela; assembly: GCA_011428145.1. Lineage (NCBI taxonomy): Eukaryota > Metazoa > Arthropoda > Insecta > Hemiptera > Coccidae > Ericerus > Ericerus pela. The sequence goes on from WOFM01000426.1 coordinate 216,274, forward strand.
TTCGTGACCTCCACAGGCCAATGCACTAACTCCTATTTAAACACATTCTAGCACCCGAAATGGAGTGTCATTGTCCTATGTAGACTTACAATTTGAGAGTCAGAATGACGTGAAATATCGATATCTCCATTTATATTATACACATATATATATATATGCATATTCATTTCTATGTAACACAGTACTGGTTGCAATTTTCGTCTGATAGTCTTGAAATTTGGTACCTTCACTCATTCTGATACAGACAAGAATGAGCCTCTTGATTAGTCAGATGGTACGTCCTGTACATCCTATTATCAGTCATCTTTGCAGCTTTAATGGCCATAAAATATATAATTTTTAACCAATATTCACGAAATTCAGTACAGACATTGATTAATACTTTATATTACATTCTAACATTCTGCAAAATTTAGTTTCAGTCAACTTAACCCTTCATCCATACAAAAGATTCAAAAAAATCTTCAACTATTGCTGAGATAAAAGAAAATAATCCCTGATGAATAAAAGAAGCTTGTCAGAAAGCAAATTCGCTGTTGTTTTATTTTTTAATTAATCATTAATATACCTTACTAACGCTTTTTATAACTTCACAATACGATTCATTATGATCAGTTTCCTTGACATTTAATTTGAAACGTAATTTTTACTCATAAAAAAATTAGTACACAAACTTCAACTATATAGGGTTGTTGGGTGAGTCTCCTAGAATAACGAACGAAAATTTGCACCCTCTCCACCTTTGGAATTTTTTGAGAGAGGAGTTTATCCCCCAAGATTTGATTTTTCACGTTTTTATCCCCAAATTTTGATTTTGTGATAAAAATAGGTCAGTAAGAAATTGTTCAACATACAATTTTCTACAAAAAAGGTGTTGTGTAATTTGTTGCCCGACACTTCTCTTCTCCTTCAAAGAGCCTTGAAAACAACCATATTTAGTGAATATAACCTTTTTTATAGGTAGGTAGTTGTGGATGGCTAGAAAATATGTATTGGGTTTACAAATTATCTGAATCGTGTGATTATTACGAGTTATATCTTTCATATAATGTTACTAAACGTATTTACTGAAGAATAGTTGTTTCAAGACTCTCTGGAGAGGAAGAGGGGCGTCGGGCAACAAACTACATAGAACTTTATTTAAGGGAAATTTTATGTTTAATAGTTTTGTACCGAACTATTTTTATCAAAAAATCAAAATTTTCGGTGGAAAACTCGAGAAACCAAATTTTGAACATAAATACCCCTCCCCTAAAACGTAAGTGGAGGGGAGATTGAAATTTTTAATATGTTAATCTAGAGGACTTGCCCAACAACTTTATATGTTTAAAATTAGTAGTTAATTTTTGTTTGTAACATTTGGCGGGACTACAGCGTACGTATTCTCCCAAATACTTTTCAAACATTGAATTTTTTTACATTTATTTATTTATTATTTATTTTGTATTTATTTATTTATTAATTAATTAAAGGGTTTTTTTGTTTAAGAAAATCTACATTTTCTAGCGTGACTCGCTGCGCTAGTTTTTAAGTAGATTTTTTTTGTCTACTTATTGAAATTGCCTGAGTATTCGGACCCAGGGGTGGGAGTGGGTACTTTTTCGTTTCATGATCTTCTGAGCATTTTGGCATTATTTTTGAAAATTCATTTTGTTTTTTTGTACTCCCTTTTACGTTGAGTCCATTTCCAGGCGTAATTTTAATCGGATAGTTTCGAAATTTTAAACAACTATTCGGATTCACCTAAGGAAGAGAATTTTATTGTCTTTGGTCCGAATCGGGCCCATAGTCCGTCCGGTAGGTCAGTTTATATGAATTTTTTATTGAACAGCGTACAAGTCGCAATTTTCAATCGATAAGCCTGAAATTTGGTACACGTATGTGTTATATAGATTAATGACAATACCTACTATTTTGGTGTGGATAGGCCTTACGGCACGTCTGGTAAGAACAATTTTGTTGCATTTTTGGCAGATTAATGGCTCTAAAGCAAGTAATCTTCAAGATATCGGCACAAAATTTAGTGCAGGTATCGATTTGAAGTATATATAACGTGATTCCAAATTTGGTTCCTATTGGTATTATAGTTCATTCCCTGGAGCTGTTAGAGGTGCTGATTTTTCATGTTATCTCAATAAAAGTTGCAATTGTCTTTCAAAAGTCACGAAATTTGGTACAAACAGCACCTTCCATACAAGGACCAGACCTACTAATTTTTCTTTTTATTGATCAATTTGTTTCCATCTTATTAGCAATTCAGTGTGATTTTCCTTCTTTTAACTATCTGCGTAATGGTCATGAAAAATTCATTTTTTGAGCTTCATCAAGTGAAACGCTCGTTTTATACTAAAACCAACCGATCTCAGCAAAAGTTCAATTTTCACCGGTGCACTACATTTGAACACCGACACTAAAATCTCCTATATTTTCATAATAAGAACGTAAACAACTAACTGCACTATGTTTCATTTTGAATGTAGGAGATTTTTTCACATATATATCTTTTTTTTTTTTTTTTATAATCCACAATTCTTGCCACCACAGGAAAGAGAACCGTCGAATTATTTCTTAAAATCGTGTTAGTTAGAACTTGGAATAATTTTTCGTTTAAGAAAAAAGTTAATGATTTTTGACACAAAAATTAAAATTTCATTCATCAAATGAATCGGTAAATTTTACGTTTACATCGTATTTCTGTGATATTGGTAATTTTTTGCAAAAAATATAAATATTTTATAGGTACATTAGTTATTGAGAAGAATGTTGGTATAGAGGTGATTTTTAAACAAATAAATCTACTTTTCCTTGCGAAGCTTGCTGCGCAAGTTTTTTTTTCTTTTTTGTTTTCTTTCAAATTCGAACGTCAAAAAATCATCAACCAGTTTTTCGTTTAATATTTCCACCTATCGGAATACTAAGTCGTTTTTTTCTCTTATTTTTTCGAGTAAGTACCCGTACCTCATCAGTGTCCATTTGTACTCATTTTTTATTCAGTTTTGCATTTATTTATGGAACATACCGGCTGCCAAAAAATGGGTCGTTATGTTATGATTAATCATTAGTTACCGAGCCACAACGACCTTCCACAATTTTTCGTACACATACAGTATGAAAAGTTTTTTTCCACTTTTTTCTTTTTTTCTTTTTAAATTATCCAACCGGCTACATTAAACACGTTCATTGTTTTGTGACGTAAAATCTATAGGTATAGCATTTTCACGTTTGAAGAAGTTGAAAAAAAATTGTACACTTAACCAACCAAATTGTAACAGAGGTAGATAAGCACATTTGAATCACTTATGATTTTGTTTATGATTGCGTCAAAGAAAGTGAGTACCGTTTTCACTAATATCGCCCACTCGCAAATTCCTAATATCGCCCACTTGATAACATGTAGGCGATATTAGGAACCACATATTTTAAACTGTTATCACTGAACTTCTTTGCTTTCATGAATAACTAGAAGCGCACGAAAAAGGAGGAAGAGTTGCTACAAAGGGCAACGATGGATTTTGTGTTCAAAATGTTCTGTGTGGGCGCATGAGGTTTGCAACGCTGCCTTTGGTGAAGTCTCAAACAAAAAAAAGTACATTTGTTCAAATTGTTTGAACTGATAAAGTCAAAATCTCTTTTATTTTAATTATAAGTAACGTAAAATGTCAATTTTTTCAATTTTTAGCTAGGCGATATTAAGATAATTGATTTTTACATGTAATTTTGGTGGGCGAAATTAGGAGCCCAAAAATAAATTTTACAATTTTGACTACTCTGCTTTAAAAATTCATGTAAAATCAACGAACCTCCACTCCTTCATTTTAGCGTGATACTTTTGTAGCAGAAGAATGTACGAACATTTTGAGCTATTTTCAAGGTTGATAGATCAGATAAGTGAAATTTCATAGTTATTTTTAAAAAAGTAGGCGATATTAGGCGACTTTACCTTAAGTCTGATACCTTGGAACCACTACCCTACATATTATTACGCATGCTAATATGAGAAAAAAAACTGCAATTTTCAGTCTTATGGGAGAAGAAGGGGTAGTTAACGCTCTTCTGCTTAAGAATACAAATCTAGTTCAAGAACTTTAGTCATTCCACTGAGTTCCTAGTATCATCAATTATGCAGAAAAATTCAACTTCAAATATCTGATCTTTTATTTGAGGTCTGAACAGAGACATACAGCTAAAGGAATCCTAAAAGAGTTAATCAAAAACACATCAAAGATGAATGGTTTCAGATCAGGATATTAGTTAGTGTGCTTGCATCATGTGCCTCTAATGATGTGAAAATAAACATCCCCAAAAAATTCAATGATAGATTTCATGAAATATGCTGCAAAATGTAAAACTGTGATTGCTCTATTTTCATCTTTCACGTATTTTTGTATTACAGCGTATATGGAGAATTAGTCATCTCTTTAGCTGTAAGGTAAAAAGGCAACGAAGATGTCCCATCATCAAAGATTCCTTAATTTTAAAAATTCATGCTGGTAGCACTCACTGTTGAAGGAAAATAATATCACTAATATGTGGAGAGTAGTCAACAAACCTTCTGTTCAAGTTTTTGTGACAAGAACCCTCGGTCCCTCCTTGGATTTTATTTTAAAGTGAATTTGGAGTTTGATGATAAGCTTAAAAATAACTAACTTGAATTTTGATGTTAGTTATTGTGGGAGTAAATTATCCTGTTTTCTCCGATAATTTACGAAATAATTAGAAAATTTTATGTAGATTGCGGTAGTATTTAACTCCGCTGATTTGATTGTCATTATTTAATTCAAAAAATGTAAAAAAATAAAACATTCAAATTGGCTAATATGGCTAAGATTCATAGAGGCTAAGATACCACACCAATATTGAAACTACTCATTTCGGAATGATATTTAATTGATAAAATTTAACGAATAATTAAAATAGGTATCATCTTTTATCATTTCCTTTTTATTTTTAGTCAAATTTTAGGGAAATACATTGCAAAAAAAAAAAATTAAGATTTCAAGGACTGGAAATTATCTTTGAAAAACAATTCAAACTGATTTTTTTCTATTTTTGAAACCCAAGAAAAATAATTCTGTGTAGTAGACTTTTTCCAGAAATTTCAATAATTTTTGATTTGAATTTTTTTTTTTTTTTTTGATATACATGCAAATTTTCATTAGCCATCTTATCCACCACTAAGTGGCATCTTACCAACCCATTCGGGTAGGACGGCCAAAATTAGGGTTTTTTCATTTTTTTTTTTATTACCTGGTTATTTTTGAATGTACAGATTTGATTGAATGGTAGCAAATGATGTATAAAGCCTTGAAGCACATATGTGCCACATATATGGTCTCATTTCGGCTCTCCTATCCAAATCTATTCAAAAAGTGCGGCATCTTCGCCTCCTCTACTTTATGTCTCCGGGTCTTATCGACGCCAGAAATCTGCGAAATGAGGGTGATGGTCAAGGGACAATAAAACGTATACTGCAGCTTACACTTACCAACAGGATTTGCGGACACTTGAGACACGGAGTAGAGAACGGCGAACAGGCAGATGACACAACACATCCGTACGAACGTCGACGAAGACCCGATTCTACGTTTGTTGGTGGCCATTTTACACGTGCTTAGGGTCCGGATCTGCATGGAACGCGCATGCACCGACAGGCTGAACTTTTTATTATTCAACGAAGAAGCGAACCACCGACGGACGGACTGACGATGAGATTCGACGAGGCAGTGCGTCGGTTGACGAAAGAAACGGAAATGAAAAAGAGAAAAAAAAACAAATTAATAACACGTTTTTTTCTTGTATAGGTAGGTGTATATACCGTATACCTACCTATAGGTATGCCTACTGTTTGGCGAATGAAAATCTCGATGATTAACTAAGAGATCACGGAGACGGACTGACGTCGAAAGAACGCACTGGCGTCCGTTTGGCTTGCCGCTGCCGCTCCACCACCGCACCCCTTCGCCGACCTTCGACAATATACATAATGGACTGCCCATACTCATAAAATGTTAAAGGCAACCAAATGAAAGTACATTCCATTCAAAAGTTTCTTCCCTCATTAAACTGTACTTTTCACAGAATTCACCTACGAATATTAAAAAGGAATAAATGACGCTATTTAATTTTAAAAACACTTTTATTTTGTAAAATCCCTCAAAATTATTTAATCAATTGTCTTACGATGTTTGATAAACCCTGAAAAAGTGAAACTTTTGAATGAAATGTGTGCCTTCGTGGTGTCTCCATACGTATAAGCCAATGTTAATTTTATCAGTATGCGCAGTCCATTAGGTATGGCACCGGTGGTGGTACGAAGGAAGTGCCATATTCTGCCAGCTGACCGCAGTATTTAAGTTCGTTTGCCGTATATGCGCTACGATGCGGCTGTAGTTACGTTTGTGATTTGTTGCGACGACTGTAACAAAATTTGTAAATTTATTTTGTATTCGCATTTCGTTCTCACAGCGTGGGCGACGGTTCTGTTCTCACGGAGCAACGCATGCGGTTGACGAAATTTCCAAACACAATACCTATAGGTACACATATTCTTATAGGCTGGAGGCAACGGAGTGCTAAAAAATGATGCATAATATCCAAACGCAACCAACGACCATCAATGGATGATACGACAGAGGTGCGCAGTTTGTTAGAGCTGATGTTTTTCGGTAGGTACACCGAATCAGAAACCGCCAAAATTTTCCTTGAGAGTCGTTTTAACTCATCGCAGGTCTTCAGGATATATCGGTGCACCTGCAAAGGCTGTCAAAGAAAATCGAGTACCAACGGTATTCGGTTCCAAATTCAGGTACTGAGGGAATCGAGAAACCCGGATGGTAGTGTCAAAAATAATTTGCTACCTACTTGCGATTATGAGAATACAATTTTGGGTTTTCAATAAGTACCTATATAGACGTGCGAATTGCTACAGTCACCTAATTCGGGTGAATTACGACCGAAACTGTATGTTGTGTAAATGCGATGCCATACTACATTATGAATGCCTATACCTATAATATATCTATAGGTAGGTACTTACTATCCGAAATGAACTCGATTCGATGCCAAAGAAACCTATCAGCCTACGATGCATCGTGAGGAGTAGAATAATTTGGCACCTAAACAATAAAAATAGAGACTTAGATTTCATGTAGGTATTTGATAAGCAGAAGGATTTCTTGGGAGATGGAATTTGGGTGGCTTTACTTTCGAGCAATTTTTTCAAGAATGGAAATAATTCAATGCAACTTTTATACTTTATAAATTTTTTTTTTTTTTTACTGCTGGTACGGTCGTTTTGCCAGATTATTGATTCTGCACTCGATTCCTCAACCCCATTCTTAAGGAATGGATTCTTTTCATTAGAATCGAGTACCTAAGTATAGTAGGCTACCTATACCCGATTTGTTAAATAGAAGATGACAACTCTACGTGTACCTGCAAACAGATCAGAAATCCAATAAACGATAGATACCTAACTAATGTAATTTGTTTCAGCTACCTATACGTTTCGTTCAACTCTGAATTCAATCATCGATCAGTGTCACTAATGAGACGGCTGAACTACGTACCTCACAAATTATTTGAATTCCAACAGCCAAAATATACTACGCATTACTGATTCGTTGGTCCCATTCAATTGTTGGGTAATTCTTGTACAAATAATACGAATTGCTCAAAAGTATTGCCCAGTGCGCGATCTTAGGAACTGCATGATCTTACATACCTTTACTCTATTGCCATCTATAAACTGGGTTTTCTAGCGAAGCATTGCTGCTCTAGTTTTTTCTAATGTTCCTATAGGAAAATTTTTCTATAAATTGTTTTGTTGATTGTTTCCATTTTTCGGAAAGGATGAAAAAAATGTGAAATTTCCATAATTAGGTACAATTGAAATTTTTGATCAAATTGTTTAGATCAAATTGAATACACAAAAATTAGTAAGTCTGTTAGGCACTACACTAAAAATCATTAAATACCTATTATAATTTTTATAATTTGCATAAACTTGGTATTTCATTAATCAAATTCTACCTTTCAGGTTCAGGGTTAGGTTCACATAATTGATAAAATAACTGATTTTAGACATCTTGAAAGCATAACAGAGTATAAGTATTTATTAATCTTGACCAACTGGCGCAAAAATTATACAAGTTTTAACATCTAGAATGAACTTTAGCCCAGGCTATGTTTACATAACCAAGAGTAAACAGCAACAGCAACTTTATGTTCAAACCAGTGAAAACAAATATAGGTCTTATGTGCCTTTTAAAACTCATCAGAAAAATGCCGTCAACAGCAAAATTATTGAGAGTATCAAACAGCAATCATCAGAGCTGATTGAAACTGAGATCAGTGAAGAGTCTAAAGGGGGCCACAGAGGTTGAACCCCTCTCGTTGTCTGAAAACAACTCGCAATGTTAATTTACGTCTGTGTTCCTGTAGTAGATTTTCCTTATGAGGGATCGAAGGATATGAGTGAAGATGATGAGAGTAACAAAAAAGTTAGATTTAGGATTCGATCCCTCCCCAGGAAATTTAAAAAATCCACCACTGACTGGAACTACACATCTAAGCATATTTTATTGCATTCACTCATTGTCAAAGGTATAGCTACAGTGGGTCTGAGAAGGTCATGGCCCCCAACAAAATTTTTTCTCCACAACCCGTCTAAGAAAAGTGGAAGAAAAATTTAAACTGTAAATTAGATGATAAATTTCCAGCATAGGCAAAAAAATCATCAATGAACTCTAATCTAGTCCCAACAAATTTTCACAATCTCCCCAATGACCCACCCAAAAAAATTTAGCTATGCTGCTGCATTCGCTTCATAATTGTAAATGAATGATCTGTGCACCTGATACTGCGTAAATCAGTCCCCCTTCCACTGTAATTAATTAATTTTTGGTCAGCTATCTGTAACGTATATTTTCGTCTATTTTTAGAAATGACAAACATATTCGTTCACACATTTTTGAATACCAAAAACATAGATATTTATCAACAATAATCATCCTATAACTCTTTAAAAACAACCACTAAATTACCCGTATTTAATTTTATGAATATAGATATACTTTCTGTATATTCATGACCTAATTGTACCTGTCCCTCGAGTACTCGACGAGTCAGCACAACCCTATAATAACAACACCCTACCTCACTTTACCTATCTGACACGTACGTTTTCATACCCTGAACGAGTATATAATCCCTCAATTCAGTGGAATAAGACACAGTTCCTCGACAGCTACTTCTAAGTACCTGGAACCTCTCTTGTAGAAGTCTCTAGTGAACTATAAGTCTTGCTTGTTGAATTGTGATTTTATATGTATAAATAGTAACGTATATTTATGTACTGTGATGTACAAATTATTATTTTATTAAATGTGTAAACTCATTCCTGTGTTTTAAATATTATTGAGTCTCTAATGAATGTTAAGGTCCACGATAGTCTGTGGATGATAAACTTGAATTTATTTGAGAAGTATTACTGCTTTTAAAGTACGTGATATTTCGTGTATGGTGTAATACCAAAAGTGGTTCTAATTAGGTACATTACCACCTCTTTTGGCCGTTACATTATTGGCGCCCAACTGGTCTGCTATTGCGAATCGAACTCTCGCTCTAGTACCTATTCAACGGAATTGCTGAATCCAAGCTGCTGTTTCAATTCCTCTGGTTCAAAGTACTTTGCTCTAACCTTGAAAACTCTAGTTAAGTACTCAATGAGAAATGCGTAAGGTGCGCTCTTGAGGAAAGGAAGTAAAGGTTATTTGCGAGTGGAAAAAAGCCAGTAGTGAAAAGAAAATCGAACTTCAAAAACAACCAAGGATATTTTATTGTACAAAAATGGAAAAACAGGCGTATCTACAAAATTTGGTAACAGAAGGCAATGAAAGGCAGCGACGGATCCATCAAGCTCCTGTTCAAACAAAAGAAAAAACAAAGTAACAATTAATATTAATTATAATTCGCGTCCCTGCCTTAAATATAAGAAGTGTTAAATAATTATAAGTCGAGAAAAAAAATTTATTTTTATGAATGAAACTTGGGAAAAGTTATCCGAACCCAATACTACTAAAACAAATTTAAATTGGCTTATCGAAGCTAAAAATTTCGAATTAATAAATATATGTCAAAATTTAAATATCGAAGTTGATAAAAAATATTTTTCTCGTATAAAAACCCAAGAGGAAATCCTACTAAAAATTAAATCTAGTAAAGAAATACAAAAATTATTAACTCCTGAAAATATAAAAATAATTTTACAAACAACACGAAAACCTCGTGAACAAATCCTCGAATTAGAAAACCCTATTATAAGAAAATACTTTTATCCCCCTACGACTTCAACCACACTTTTTGAAAATCTGGATAATCCCACACCATTTCCAAGAGTCAAGACAGCAATTAATCTTGCTGATATTACTGAGTGCTTAGACAAATCTGACGAAGATTTCCTCAGCCCAGAACTAGAAACTAGAATTTTAGAAAATTTTATTCCCGCTGTAGAAAATAAAATGTCAGGAAAGGCTGCAGTAAACATCAGACCTTCCCTATATGGACACACCCCAACTGAAGATATCGTATCATGAAGCGGAATCATTCAATTGTGATGCAAATATGAAATTTAAAAAAATAAGAATTGCATTTTCAGGCCTCGCTAAACAAATGTTTGAAGATAGAATTCAAGCAAATCCCAAATGTAATAATTGGCAAAATACAAAACAAAAAATTCTAGAAGTCTTTACTAGGACTAAACCCCAACTACGTGAAATACTGTACGAAAGAAATTATAATGGCGAAGCTGATTTCCCTGCGTACATTATGTTCGTGAAAAGAATTCTAAAACAAATTGAACCTGATATCTCTGAAGAAAAAATAATTGAAAAAATTATGCCAAACCTTCCCGAAAAAGAAAGAGTATTTCTAATAAAAAAAGAACCTAAAACAATTCAGGAACTCGATAAAGCTTTCTCTAAATATTTAGAATTTAAAAATAAAGTTTTTGGACATTCAGATCCCCTCTTAAGGAAAAAAATTGATCAACTGGAAAAAACTATTGAAGAATTAAAAGCTGGAAAAACGGATAAAAAAACTGAAAAAAATGTAAATTTAGTATCATTTGATCCAATCTGGAAAGCTGAGATGGAGAAAATGAGCGCTGCAATAGCGAACATTTCAAAATCTCAGGAATCCAGAAAAAACAAAAATCCCCAAAATAAAAATAATGAACAAAATAATTATAATCAAACTCAAAATCAAAATCAAAATCAAAACCAAAATCAAAATAGGAATAATAATAATAATTATAGTAATAATAATAATAATAATAATAATAATAATGGTAATTGGAACCAGAACCAAAACTGGAACCAAAATAACTAAAATAGAAATTGGAACAATAATCAAAATTTCAATCCTAATTATAAAGGCAGAAATTTTAATCCAAATTTTCGTAGAAATAATTTCCCTAGAAATAATAATGGATACTACTCCAACAGAATGCCAAATTGGAATCAACTTGCCCTTCCAAATTGGAACAATGCCCCAGCGTGGTCTGGAATCTCATTTAATACTCCCCAAAATCTCCCTTATGTGGCTGCAAACACACAAATGATTGCCCCACCGGCACCATTAATGGCAGCCCCACAACAACAAAATTACCTCCAAACACCAAATCCCCAGGCCTGCCAAAATAATTGCTCAAAAAACTAAGTGCTCCCCTAACAGGTGATCTGTCAGCTGTAAGGGATGTCTTGAACAAAGAATCGAAACAGGTTAACAATGTGAGTAAGGAGAAATTTCAAAATAAAGGGTACTGCAGAACCCAATGTACATTTCACCTCCCATTTGCCATTTATGGTAAACAAATACTTAGCCTAGTCGATCCAGGTTCAGAACAGACACTTATTGATGAAAAAGTTTTAAAGAAAGTCAATTTTACGAAACCAATTCTACCAACAAAAATAAGATTTTGTGGTGCGGATAGTCAACCTCTTGAGGTCATAGGAGTAACCAATGTGATTTTTTCCATTGATCATGGTATTTACCCACATCCCACTTTCGTTGTCCGAAATTTAGTAGAACCGGTCATACTGGGTTATGACTTTTTGTCAACCCATAAAGCCAAAATGGACTTCTCGAAAAACAAATTCACTTTACCGTGTGGTGATGAAGAGCGATGTTTTGACATGCCTGAATGTCACAATTACCCTATTGAAAAAGAAAGTAAGTTAGGTTATGTTAAGCCCTTTAAATATTATGCCCCCAAACTTTTAAAATAGAGGCGAATTCAGTGCTAATGTTAGCAACTTTGCCCGAACACCTGGAGTTTCTGTGTGAAACATCCATGGAAGAAAAACATAATTTCTTTGTAATCGTATCAGAAGACACGATGGCGGCTGTTAATCACAATAACAGACCTCACGTGGTCTATAAAGGCGAATACTTAGGAAAATTTGAATTAAGTAGTGCAGTAGAAATTAATTCCTGCCAAATAGAAAAAATTACAGACAATACTATTTTTAAGGATAATCCAGGAAACCCTATCCCAATTAATCCAAAATTGTCACTTGAACAAAAAATAAAAATGTATGAAATAATTAATGAATTTAATAATATTTTTACTGGAAAAACAGACGAAGTCTTTATCTGTAAAGTACCCGAACAAGTTGTCCGAGTAGACGACGAAACCCCACTGCGGTGTAGAAATTTTAAATTCTCACACGCAGAACATGAGGCCCTACATAAACTAGTCGATGACCTAGTAAAAGTAGGTGTCCTAAAAAAACAAAAATCAAAATTTGAATCCCCAATATTTGTAAAAAAGAAACCAGACGGAGTCTATCCAGTATTAGTAGACTACCGAAGAATGAACCAAAAAATTATTATGGATAATAATCGTGTCCCGACGATTGATGTTATTTGGCCATATTTAAGAAATAAAAAATGATTTACGACAATTGATTTAAATAGTGGATATTTACAGATTCCTCTCACGGAAGAATCTAAACAATACACTGGAATAAATGTGGATGGAATTGGATATGTATTCAATTCTACCTCAATAGGTTTAAGCATTTCCCCGTCCATTTTCCAAACAATCATGGATGACATATTCCATGATATATTCTGGAAAAAAATGGTATGTTACTTGGATGATATTTGTATTTTCGGAGAAACTTTTGAAGAATGTCTCGAAAATACAAGGGAAGTACTAAAAATATTAAATAAAGTAAATTTAAAAATAAAAAGAAAAAAATGCCAATTCGCAATGAACGAAATTGAAATATTAGGACATACGGTCCAATATAATGAATTACGTCCATTAAATAAAAACATTGAGGCAATTAAAAATTTAAATCCCCCTAATACGTTAAAACAATTATGATCATTTTTAGGATCAATAAATTATCATAGGAAACTAATTCCTAATTTAGCTAAAATCACTGCCCCTCTTACGGATCTATTAAGAGGAACAGATAGCAAATCAAATGCAAAAATTAAACTAAATAAAGAACATCTTGAAATATTTGAAAAATTAAAAGAAATAATGATTTCCAAACCTGTATTAGCAATTTACGATCCAAAATTGGAAACCTGTGTAGAAGTTGATGCTTTGAAAATCGCATTAGGTGCAGTGTTGCTGCAAACTAATCCCGTTACGAAGCATAAACATCCAGTTGGATATTTCTCAGAAAGAGTCCAACTTGCCCAGTCAAAATTGTGTTCTTTCGACTTGGAAATGTTAGCAATTACAAATGCATTAGCCCATTTCCGTGGATACTTACTAGCATTACGCTTCGTAGTATACACGGATCATAAGCCTCTGATTTATCATCAGAAATTTAATACTCCAAGCCCAAGATTAATTAGACTAATATCTAAATTAAACGAATATAGTTTCCAAATTAAACATATCGCCGGAAAAAATAATTGCATGGCTGATATGTTATCTCGTCCGCATGATGAACCGGACGAAATTACATTTGAAAAAGGTGAATTTTTAGTAGATAAAAAATATGCTCTTCAAGATGAAGAGAAAAATGTGAACACTTTGTGTAGAATTCACAATGGCAACTCTGCCCCATTAAATCCTGTATTTTACCAAAACCAAAATACATGGTACTGCCCAAGTACAACGTCCCAAATACATTATTTCCCTCCCTCCCCTGCATCAACTTTCCCATATTATCCCGTGGTACATACCACAACCCCTCAGAATGAATTAAATCACTGAAAATTGTCCCAACCAAACTACAAACGTAGTCACAAGATCTGCTCTTAAAAGAGAGTCAAATCTCGATAATCAGGTCACCCCAACCCCTCCTGTGACTCCCGATGCCCCACAAATCTCAAACACCGACATTACATCACTTCCCCAATCAGAAGATCAAACTTCTGAACCCCTCCAAAAAATCGAATTACCCGAAAATTTAAAAACAATGCAGGAAAATGACCCGCATTGGAAAAATGTTATTTCGTTATTAAATTACAACAAAATTAAAAAAGATAAAAATAAAATACGAAAATTAAATCGTACAATACAATTATACTTTCTTGATGAAAATAATGTGTTAAAGAAATTACCTAACCCAACCTCATCGTATGATGAAGCGGTTATAGTAATCCCTGAAAAATTAATTCCGGTAGTTCTGAAAAAACTACATGATGATCCGTTGTATGGAGGACATTTTGGAATCAAAAAAACAAAAAATAAAATAAAGAACCAGTTTTTCTTTAAAAACATGGTACAAAAAATAACAGAATATGTATTGTCATGTCATGAGTGTCAAATGGCACAAAATTCCTCGAAAGAGGCTGGCTACCTCAAACATATAGAAATCAAAAACCCTAAACCATTCTCGCATTTAGAGATCGATTTCATAGGGAAATTTAACACCGATTATGAACACTCGTATGTGCTTGTTGGTGTTGACAAAAGCACAAATTTCTGTACCATACGTCCAACAAAAAACCAAAATGCTCAATGTGTAATAGAGTATTTGAAATTTATTTGTTATACGTATGGCACTCCAGGAAAAATTTCTTGCGACAACGGAGGTCATTTCGCAAATGAATCCGTTCGTAAATTTTGCGAAGAGAATAATATCAAAATTATTTACTCCTCGTTTTATTCCCCCCAGTCGCAAGGACTCGTTGAAAAGATCAACAGTGTAATAAAAAAATCATTGTCAAAATACGACCATTCAAACGAAAAAGAATGGATCGAAACAATTAATAAGATTATTTTCGCATATAACATAATACCGATTGAACATCTATATAACAAATCCCTATTTTACTTACTTTATGGATTCAACTCAGAAGTACACTTACCAGAAATACCAGAAAACAATGGAAACAAAACAACTCGTGAAGAAGAAATTGAAAATCTCCTTCAAACGAGGGAAAAAACCCCGAGCTTAGCAAAGAAAGCATCGGAAAAAAAAACACGAAACATTATAACGCACAACATAAGATCATTGACTTCAAACCTAATGACCTTGTTTTTCTGCGTCAGTCAAAAAACATCGTGAAAAATAAAAACAAATATACCGGACCATATAAAATTGTTAGAAAGGTCACGGATTTAAATTACATAATTCGTATTAAAACAGACGATAAAACGGCGTATGACGAAACAGTTCACATACGACGATTAATTCCGTATAAGTCTCGTAATAACAACGAAATAAATATCGAAATAAAGTCGGAAGAAAACGACGAAAACCTCGAAAGTCCAATCCCAACCCAAATTGTACCCAAACCAAGGGGTCGCCCTTGGAAAAAACCAAAGTAACTGTGTGTAAAGTATATTACCTGCAGTTACACAATTTTTTCAATCACGATTTTGTTTTTTTTTTCTATTTATTACTTTATTTTTTTTTTTTTATTTTTTTTTTTTATATTTCCCCTTTTTGTCTTTTCTGTTAAGTTCTCCCCCTCTTCCTGTACTCCTTCCGACATAATTTTTTAGACAAAACAAAAGTATAGTAAAATTTAAGTAGGAAAAAATTATGTAAGTAAATATAAAACTCACCAATGGCCCAGGTATCGGCGTAGCCTTCGAGAAACTTGGCAAGATGCTCCCCGCTGGTGGTACTGCTGCTGTCAGTTGACATCGGAGAAGGGTTGTCATTTTGGGCTCCTTCTTCTCCGGAGCTCGTGTCGATGGTGGAAGCACTATCTTCTACTGACGGAGTATCCCACAGGAACGAATAGACTGTGGGATCGGAGAGCAGCCATCCTCCGCGGAGCGACATCGCACGATTCCCCTCGGTGGCGTCGTAATGACAAATTATGTGGAATCCAATTACGGAAATCGAAACATCCAGACGTGGCTTATAATGCTGGTTGAGAAACCGAGCAAAACTAACCCCGTCTGGACCGATGAGGAAATTGGTAAGATATGTCCGGTCGACATGAACGTACTCTACCATTACTTCCTTGTTGGTTTGTTGCGACACGCAAAGCAAACCAACCAGAAGTCTGGAGAGTACACCCAGGCCAACCATCCCTCTAGTGTCAAGGTTCCCACGAAACTCAAGCTTTATCCCCGAGTATCCGAACTCGACCATCATGGCACAAGGATAAAATACTCTAAGGGAAAAAAGCAAATGTTTTGTGAAATCCTCACACTTAGGACAAAAAAACAAATCTTACCGAATGACTCCAGTAATTTAGATCTTCCTCGATGACCTTGTCTGATACCCAATGTGGCTCGAACTCGGTTAGGAATACACCTCTATTAGTTTCACACAAAACACGATAAAATAGAGAGAACAACCGGTGTAGTGAATAATATAAACGAGGCTCACACGGACAGTCTTGAAAAGGATGGATTTTGCTGAGAACCTGGCTACTGATGAACCAGGTCTCATTAGCATCCACCTTCCCATGTGAGGCGAACATCCGTTCGTTCATGTATACAATCGACATGATTAATGAATATGGTTTAAAAGAAAAAACGGATAAATACGCAACAAATTGAAAATCCCGCACTTCACGGAAAAAACAAAAGACACAAATATATACGAAAAATCAGAAATGAAAATTCAAAAAAATAAAATAAAATACGAAAAAATACACCGGAGAAATGACACGGAAAACGGCACAGAGCAAGAATGAGTGAATGCAAAGTACTAACTAATCGATCAAAATTAGTAAATTTTATATTAATAATTTGACCGAGATTCATAAGTTGGATGTTGGCAAAATTTGTCTTTCCCCGTGCCTCAGCTAGCGTATGTCAAAACAAATTAGTAAAATGCATAATCCATTTTTTTTGTAAATAATTTAGACGTTGCATTCTTTCTGTTTCAGAAAATGTATCTACTTTTTTATTTCGCAATAATTATTTCTTCGATTACTATTGCGCAAAGAACATCGTCTGACCCATATATGATTACGACGGCGTCAACTGGCGCTTATTTTCAAGAAATAAGCAATATTTTCGTATATTCTAAATCTGCCCCAATAATTTACTCTATTAAGCTAGACTTGCATGAATCAGCAGATAAACTTTTAGAAACAAATTTCAAACATCGGTTGTGCAATGAAACAACCTGGAAAAATTGCAAATATGCAGAAATGGCAAAACGTCTAATAAACGCTATAATAAACCTTAAAGAACAGAATACCGCTATGATACAAGACTTCTATTCAACGCCATCTTCCATTCGAAGCAAACGAAGCATATTCACTCCAATCAGATCTTTCTTCGGAGATGCACTATGCTTTTGCTGTCGAGTACTAAACTTTAGAGATGGACGAAACTTTCTGGCTAATGAAATCTCGTTGAAAGAAGAATACGATATTATAAAAAATCAACTGTTGACCGAGCATGCAGCGTTAGTAAATACGTCCACTAATCTGCATTGCTTTATTGACCATACAAATAATTTTATGACAAAATTCACTAGAAGAACATGAACTTCTAATCTCTCTAAATTACATACAAGGGTTCTATGACAATTACCTTATTAATACGTTGGGACTATCAAATATCCTAACGTCTTGTAAATCTCATATGATCCCTTCTTCAATTATTTCAAAAGAAATATTAGAAAAAGATATACAAAAACTCGTGGAAATTACGAAAAACCTAGATCTTGATCTAGCAATCCCCATTAAAGATATTCAAAACTACTACCATGCTGAACTTGTAAACTGCAATTTCTTTAAAAATACTTTAGAATTAGAAATTAAAATTCCCCTGAAACAATTAGATTCTAAATACGAAATTTACGACTTCATTCCACTCACATTCAAAAGTCATTCTAATGAATTGTGTAGCTGGGATCAAGAACCATCCCTGATTATTCACAAAATTAGAACAAACTCCGTACGTTATATTAGTGGAACTAATCTCCATTACTGTAACTCGGATAAACCATTATGCTTCCTTCCGTTTAATAGAGGAAGTGATAAATTGTCTTCGTGTGCAAAGAATCTTTTCTTTCAAGATTTAAATCAAAATTTATTACAATCCTGCTCGTTTAAATGTAATCCTAATAATAACCAAACATTAGTGCATCCTATTGGACACACCAAATTCGCTATCGTAAACTTTAACTCCCTTATAGCAACTAATTCCATTACAAAAAAATCCGAAAAATTAAAAATAAATAACAATCCCCCGGAACTTTTATTCTGGATGTACCTTGTCATATCCAAATTGAAAATATTGACGAAAATAATAAAAATACAGTAATTATTCCATAGAAATCCCCTGTCTCTCTGAATCTTTGGAAGAGACTATCAAAATCGAAAACCATTTGCCACTCTTGTGGACATATTTTTCTGATTCTACAGAACCTTTTGATCTTGCCATAGATCTGGCAACGACAAAGGTCTACAACCCCAAATGGAAAAATTTTGTTCCTCACACTGTTCCAGTAAACGACTTGGAAAACTAAATTAAATCCATTGAACTACAAATACCTGACCAAAACGTTAATGATTATCTAACGTTTGTCAATGGGATATTCTTATTATGGTTAATTACAATCTCATTTATGTTAATGTTTATTATAGTATATTTAAAATTAATCTCCCATCGAAATAGTACTAATTTAACAAAAAGCACAGCATTGTAAAAAATTATGTAAAATAATACGATATACTAATCACCTATATACCTAAGAAAAATTTGTTACTCATAATCAATATTTGTAAATATTTTATTCTAAGAATATATACTTATACTCGCATTATATGACATAATTTTAATCATGCATAAGTATTAAAAAATTTGTATTTGTTGGATAGACTTTGGAAAAATTTTTTTTCCCTGATTTTTTTTGTTCCCCCCGGAGAATTGTGTAACGTATATTTTCGTCTATTTTTAGAAATGACGAACATATTCGTTCACACATTTTCAAATACCAAAAACGTAGATATTTATCAACAATAATTATCCTATAACTCTTTATAAACAACCACTAAATTACCCATATTTAATTTTATGAATATAGATATACTTTCAGTATATTCATGACCTAATTGTACCTGTCCCTCGAGTACTCGACGAGTCAGCACAACCCTATAATAACAACACCCTACCTCACTTTACCTATCTGACACGTACGTTTTCATACCCTGAACGAGTATATAATCCCTCGATTCAGTGGAATAAGACACAGTTCCTCGAGAGCTACTTCTAAGTACCTGGAACCTCTCTTGTAGAAGTCTCTAGTGAACAGATAGTCTTGCTTGTTGAATTGTGATTGTATATGTATAAATAGTAACGTATATGTATGTACTGTGATGTACAAATTATTATTTTATTAAATGTGTAAACTCATTCATGTGTTTTAAATATTATTGAGTCTCTAATGAATGTTAAGGTCCACGATAGTCTGTGAATGATAAACTTGAATTTATTTGAGAAGTATTACTGCTTTTAAAGTACGTGATACTTCGTGTATGGTGTAATACCAAAAGTGGTTCTAATTAGGTACATTACCACCTCTTTTGGCCGTTACACTATCTTTTTTTATTGTTGGGTGCCCCAGGAATACATAATACATGAAGTACATAATGTCCTAAGCCTCATGTACTTTATGATAGTACTATCACAATAGTATAGCTAGTTATCCAGACTAGCTATCACATCTGTGTGACAGTCTGGTGCCAGTTTTGCCTAAATATCATTTGGTTATCTGCCATGTTCTTGTGATATTGTCTATGATAGGACAAACTTTTTTTTGTTTTTTTATGTAATATTGAATGCTTACATCTACCATCAAAGGTACACGTAAAGATACCAAAATTGAACAATTATCCCCCAAAAAAATTTCAAGAAAAAATGCAGCGGGAGCAGAGGCTTGAACGCGGCACATCCAGCCATTGTAGTCATGCCTTTACTTACTACACCACAAACAACTTCCCAAATCGTCACTTTTCAACACCCTATAACACCTAACTGTAGAAACATATAACACATAGTAATGATATTTTGGAAAAGCTGGTGTGACACACTTCTCTCTCATGCTTGTAACTGACTATACTGCGATAATTTATTAGCATGACATCAATTATAGTGATAGATAATCTTAGTGTACACTGTAGGCTATACATAGCCCCAGCGTTAGGCTGCAATTATGATAGTTATGATATTATATTTGAATAATATTTAAAAAATAAAAATGCATTTCTCCATTATTGGTCACAAAAATATGCTTTAGTCAAGGGCGTACGTACTTAGCTTCGTTGTAAGGGGGGTCCACACATTCTCAGTAGTCTCTTCTAACCACCCCCTGCAACAAAAAATCACCATTACTGATGAAAATAGACAATTTTTGGAGGTCAAGCCTTATTTTTCTTGGCTAAGGAAGGATTTAGACCCCGCATGACGCCCCCTTATATACGCCCTTAGCTTCAGTGCAAATTATATCAAACAATTTTCGTAAAGATCATACTTAGTGCTAAACTCGACTTCATCGTTGGTGGCCAATCCAATCCATTGGAATGGTTGCCCCTCGAGTACCCCTCCCCTTGTACCACAAAAACTGTAACACGTAGAACTGGAAACAATATTAGCACACGACACCATCATCGGATCTACTTGACGACCTATTTCCTCGTCAAAGAGGAGGACTATAAAGAGGACGATGGCTGTAGTATAGTAGATATAAATGACGTCAGCCATAACGGTTGATATTATCGTTTATTCCGGGTACATATCGTAGGTACTGTAATGTATATTTTTGTCTATTTTTAGAAATGACGAACATATTCGTCCACACATTTTCGAATACCAAAAACGTAGATATTTAGCAACAATAATCATCCTATAACTCTTTATAAACAATCACTAAATTAACCGTATTTGATTTTATGAATATAGATATACTTTCTGTATATTCATGACCTAATTGTACCTGTCCCTCGAGTACTCGACGAGTCAGCACAACCCTATAATAACAACACCCTACCTCACTTTACCTATCCGACACGTACGTTTTCATACCCTGAACGAGTATATAATCCCTCGATTCAGTGGAATAAGACACAGTTCCTCGACAGCTACTTCTAAGTACCTGGAACCTCTCTTGTAGAAGTCTCTAGTGAACAGATAGTCTTGCTTGTTGAATTGTGATTGTATATGTATAAATAGTAATGTATATTTATATACTGTGATGTACGAATTATTATTTTATTAAATGTGTAAACTCACTCGTGTATTTTAAATATTATTGAGTCTTTAATGAATGTTAAGGTCCACAATAGTCTGTGGATGATAAACGTGAATTTATGTTAGAAGTATTACTGCTTTTCAAGTATGTGATATTTCGTGTATGGTGTAACACTGAAAGTGGTTCTAATTAGGTACTTTACCACCTCTTTTGGCCGTTACAGGTACCATATTTATTATGCATAAATCTACATATTATTATTATTATTATTATTATTATTATTATTATTATTATTATTATTATTATTATTATTATTATTATTGTTGTAATTGTATATGTATTTGATATTTTGTGTGCGCGGTTTGAGCCACCACATGTAAAGGTTAATGTTTACCCAATCGTTGGTGGTTTACCAGCAGAGCAAGCATTTGTATACTTTTTATCTGTATATAGTACAGGTTAGTTAATTTCAGCGTCCTTGAGATGTCAAAAATATTATACTTTTCACGTAATCAAATATCAACGATGGTGCCAAAAAGAAACAAAACAAACAAAACAAAAAACAATATAAAATAATGTGCTCTTGTTTATTTTACGTATGTACACCTTGACTACTGCCGAAATTTTTGACATTTTTTCTCATTCCCTCCCAAACATGACTCCATTAAAGAAAACCAAACTGTAATAATGACCGCCGCCTGTCTTAGGTAATGATCGTTTCAATTTTCCGAACTAATTATAAGAATTGTGTTTTCTGGTTTTGCCCAACCACTTTTTGCCAACCATCGTGAAAAACAAATGTGAATTACTGCTTAGTCAGGAAACAGTTTCTGGTTTTTGACTTTTACAGCTATAATAATATGCACTTACAAATTTACGGCTTCATGCTTACAGGGTGTTTCACATTTAGAGTAATTTACTACATCGAACGGTGAATCCAAGATTTTATAAAGGGAGGGCTCGAATCCTAATTGTAATTTTTCGCCCCTTAAATCGTCCATTCCATACCCGAATGTCCTCGTCCTCTGATATTAAAGTACATTGTAAGCTTAATAACATAGATGCGTCGACCACTGAGTTTTTCTTACATCAAAGAGACTATGACCCCTTAAGTCCCCTTAGGTGCATTACTGACCCAATATATCAGCTTGGCTCCCTTGGAAAATATACTACCTGTAACGGCCAAAAGAGGTGGTAAAGAACCAAGTTAGAACCACTTTTAGTGTTACACCATACACGAGATATTTAACACTGGAAAAGCATTAATACCTCTATAATAATTGAAATAATTAATTTATCATCCACAGCCATTGTGGACCTTCACGTATTTGAGAGACTCAATAATATTTCAAAACACAAGATTGGTTTAACGCTTTTAATAAAATACTAATTTGTACGACACAAGTACATTAAATAATATTTCTGTGGGTGTGTGCGTAGATATACACGACACAACACAAACACCAATCAGGTCGGTTGCGTATATACGTAGTAGTAGTATGTGCGGGCCGAGCCCAGTAAACAATTAAGCTGCATAGACAAAATATACAGCCGTGAGCGCAAAAAGATAGTTTGCGGGTTTTACCCCGCTGGCCCGCTAGGTGGTCGACGAGTGTGTAAGACACACTCGTTCGTCATCGACCACCCGTCGCCACAATTTCAAACACTATAAACTAGGTTGAACATTTGGGATAAAACCCTTTAAACAAAGACTGTCTATTAGAGAGCTAACTGGTAGGACTGTGTACTAAGTACTAGATACTGTGTAACGATTCCTTCAAATTGAGGGTTTATATACCCGTCTGTGATAGGTAAGTGTTTGTGATGAATAGGCTAAGTGAGGTAGGGACTTGTTATTATAGGGTTGTGCTGACTCGCGATATAATCGAGGGACAGGCAAAATGAGGTCTTGAATATACGGACATTATAACCATATTCATAAAATTAAATATGGGTAATTTAGTGGTTCTTTACAAAGAGCTATAGGACATTTTGATTATTGATGAATACCTGCGTTTTTGGTATTTGAGAGTGTGTGAACGAATATGTTCGTCATATTTACAAATAGACGAAAATATACGTTATACTACCTACGAATAAGATCCCAAAGAGAACAAACATTAATTTCAATCAAAATATTAAGACCAAGAGAATCGACGTCAATGGCGGGTCCAGGATTTTCTGAAGTGAGGGCAAATTCCAATTTCAATTTTTTTTAATGTCTAATGTAGTTTACTGATGTTTCTCACTCTCTCCCTCCCCTCATAATGCAAATGTTTTGTAGGCCCTACTCATGTTGGCGCCACTCCTCCCCCACAATTTGACACTATATTTCCCCCCCCCCAAAAAAAAAACAAACAAACTATATCATCCCAAAAACTTTTATTCTGTGAAATTTTAGGATTTTTGCTGGTGTTTTGGTGCAGTGCATCACTGGTTTCTCCTGTGTAGTTACACCCTTGTGACAATTTTTTAAAGTGGGAAAACCTCAAAAATTGAAAAACTCCTTAAAACAATTTTTTCAATAAGAAGGGCAGGGTATGTGATACAGAACACTCTCTCATCTTAAGAAAAAAACTTTTCATCCGAATTTAGTCACCCACTTGAGTCAGGAAACATGGTACTTTTTGAGCAAAACATCATTTTTTAGAAAATAAAGTTTCCCACTAGTTTGATAAATCACATTTCCTGATATCTCAAATGGGTACTGAGATACAGAGTGGACAAGTTCGGTTAAATGTTGAAAAACTGAAAAAAATCACTAACATATTCACATGAACATTATTTCTAATTGATGGGTTGATGATACGAGTTTTTTTTGGAGAGTCGATTCTTTTTGGACTCTTATTTCAGGCGTAAAAATGTTAAAATGAAATTTTTACATAATTTTTCAGAGCACTATTCGTTCTTTGCTTGTAAAAGATTTTTTAATTTTTATTTTCTTAGACCTTCATTCAGATACCAAAAAATTCTCATGAACAAGAATTAGCGACGAGTAATAGCTGTGATAAGACTTGATTAAGACATAGGCACATAGAGGTTATCTAGAAACAAAACACATAGGTACCTATAAATTGTTTTTTCTAAAAAAGTAAAACCTATCAAATCTTCTAGAAACAACTGGTTAGCTCTATAGTACAGAAAGAATAAACTCCTAAATATTTTGAACAAAATGGCTACAAAGGTCATACATTTATCAACCTACAGGGCGTTTGTAGGTAGATGCTACCTACATGTGGTTCATGGAACCTTTGAGGGAGACAGTGGTTTACAAGTGCCTAACCGTACACAAAGCGTACTTCCTAACTGGGGCAATTGTCCAAAGGCGAGGCGGTACCATATACAGACCGCAGCACGTATACTGTCAGTGAGTATGTAAGTATTACATACTCACTTGCCTCAGTTTACCACCTCACAGTAAACACAGAAACACATTGTCTGTATGAGTGCATACAGACGATGTAATTCGTTTTACGTGCAATACATAATTAGTATGGGTTGCGGACTTTGGTCTGCGACCCGTCTGTCGACGCAGGGCCGAGTCTTGAGGGAGGCAAAGAAGGAAACGTCCCCACAGCATTATTATTATTTTTTTTTTAATTGGACTTTGGCAACGTAGCTTTTTTACCTGGCGTCTGAACGATACATTTGATCTCAGGGAAGGGGAGAAAAATTGAAATTCATATAAATGACTAAAGAAACATATACCTACATGCCAAAAAAAGTGAGTAATGTGAAACGAATTTTAATCAATACGTCTGAAGACTGAAGACTGATTTCGGAATAACGTTGAATTTGACAAACTTGAAATTGTTGAAAAAAAGGATAATCTGGCCCCTGTAAAATTTTGAATCAGTCCCCGAAAATCTTTATCAAAAAACTGATAGCTGAAAAAGTCTTAAATAGAAATGCATGTTACACAAATGCAATTTTATCTTAGGAACAGAACTTTTTACCATAACTTACGCATGGTTGGTGGGATTTGGAAAATTGGGACAACTTGAAAAAAATAATTTTTCTAGTCCTAATTTGGTCAATAAAAAAGTGTCTTTAAAGTTCTACTGCGGTATCTGACCGGCCTGAACAGCTAATTTTTGAGAAAAAAAAATAGAATTGCTGCACATTTTGACATATTGAACGGACCTACTAGATTTATTATTCATATGTTAGGTGGAAAATGAGTGGAATTTGCAGCTTACTGAAATCGATAAAACGTTTAGGGTAAAATAACACGATCCCAAAAGGGATATGTCCTACCTACCAAATACCAACAAAATTTTTAATAATTAAAAATACAAAAAAAAAAACGAAGAATCTGATTGAGCTTAATTCAAAACAAATAGATAAGTATTTATAGGAAAATGGGTTAAGGAAATTTTACTTAGGTCTTTTAAAAATAATAATTCTCTACAGAGGAATAATTTCAATATTTCTGTTTGATATGGTAAAACTTTTTTTCATGGTGAGGGGTATTTGATACTTTGTCCTCCCTCAGTTTCATTCAACGGTGGCATTACCTCCTTGCCCCATGATCCTAAACCATGAGCTGCAGATTGTAAACCATACCCCACTTCCCTAAATCGCACAATTTTAAATAGCAGAAAACGACTAAATAATTAAATTGATTTAAGTAAATTGCTTTAATTAGGTATCCCACTTTTTTTTTTTCAATTTTTGAGGCAGGAAACTTTCAAGGGGCTCCTTATTAACTTCACCTATGGGTCTGAACTATGTTAGTAGCAAGAGTTTGTATGTTTAGTATTCTGTGTTCTGTTGGTGCGAAAAATCGATATTTTTCGTATCGATATTTCCGTGAAAATATCAATACATAAAGATACACATCAACATTTTTTCCATACCGAATTTCCCACAAATAAATAATTGATATGATGAAAATTCGACTATAAATGCATTGTTAAATAAGAAAATCTCTAAGATCCATAGAAATAAATCTTATAAACGCACGGAATGTTTGGGCTGGAATATTTCAATCTTATCATAACCTCAAAATTTTAGTGGTAAAACGCGAGAAAAATATGGATAAAACGTATCGATACTCCTAGTGAAAATATCGATTTTGGAAATATTAATATTTAAAGAAGAATATCGATACGTATGGATAACTTTTTCACCACTACTGAGTTCGGGTGTATCTTTGCATTTTCGCTATATTAGATATTAAGATGTTCTCCGTAAAAAAGTACCTTACTTCGTGTCCGAGATTTGTGAGCGATAGAAGGGTTTAAGACAAAAATAGTACCTAAGACTCCTTTTTTTATTCTAAATTCTTTTAGGTAAGTATAAGCCACTATTCTTAATATTCACAAAAAAACCATTTCTTTGTGTGGTTTATGCCCTTTTGAAAATTTAGCACACGTGGTGAATTTGTGATGGGAGGGATTTTTAATATGTTGTTTGTAAAAACATTACCAACAATTTAAAACAAAATCCCGTTTGTTATCAAGAAAGTTTTTTAAAGCCCACCACATACTTTAGCTAAGCTATGTCTGAAGCTACATTTACACCAAAGAAACAAGCGAATAACGAAAGGTTTTTTTTTTTGCTCATTTGGTGTAAACAACCATCAAACAAACCAATCTGAATAAACAAAATTTGTTATTCGAGTAAACAGCGATAAACATCCTGTAACCTTGCAAATACAGGAATAGATCGCACAAACAGCGAATGTTTGTTCCGTGTAAACCCAGCTTAAAATGTCACTCAACAATTATGATTCACACACTACAGCAATGTGATGCGCTATGATTTTTACGTTCGACAACGTTGCTGAACTTTGTGAAATTGAGACAAATTTAAAAACGTAGCTCAGCTATGTTTAATTTTGTTCACTTTCTTATTAGGGAAAATCGCGCATTTTCGTACAGCTGTAGTCAGCTATGATGTGTGAACCACAGTGGTCGAGCGACGTTTAAGATGTAGCTCAGCTGAAGTGTGTGACTGGTCTAAATGAATATTTTGAATGTAATTTGTCTACACTATGAAGGCATGCGTGAAGTATTAAAGGGAACCACGTAACCGAGAGTAACATCTAACATACCTACCTGAAATTGGCTACTTTGCATGTTTGCACTCATTAAACTGGCATCAAAAATCCAAATTACAAAAATTTCATCCGTTTGAAAGAAATATTATTTACGACAGATTTTATTGTTGGCACCAACCTTAGGCCTGTTTTTAAACTAAAATAAAGTTGCAAATAAAACTAAGAAACTAGCTTCTATGCGACAAACTATAGCAAAACTATGGAAAAAATTTAGTTTTTCTGAGAAATATAGTTGAGAGCCAGAAATTTGAAACTGAACCTTAGGTTAGTGGACACGCCCAAGGTTAGCGTCAACTATGAATATTGACCTAAGAATATTATTCCTTAATGTACATTTGTTACAATTAGTCATCGGCGGATTTTGATTATAATGGTGGGGGGAGGGCTGAGGTCCCATATAGTCAAGTTTTATCTGTAACCCAATACCTCCTTCCTCTTTCCCAAACCTGTAAAAAAGGAACAAAGTTTTTCGTACTTTTAATTTATTGACAAAATCTTAAAATTTCCTAAAATGCTTGTTCTGGGTGGCTTAGCTCCCCAGCCTCTAAGATTCGCCAATGTAATTAGTAGAAACTATGTACCTAATGATGGAAAATATTTATCAGAAAGAAAGGTGAAGGAAAAAGTGAGATACGTTCATCGTTAATTATTTTGGGTGTTAGACATTTCATAAGTACCTATTGTAGTATAGTTATGATTATTTCTAAAGTAATATCCTGCGGAGAAAGGAATCACCCTGTAAAATGATTCGAATAATTAAATTCTTTCGAGGCGATTGTTTTAAGTACGACTTTAATTAACTAGGTATCTAGGCTAAATTTAAGTTACAACTTCAAACCACCATACTTACGTGTTCGCTTTATTGTTTAAACGATCCGATTTTGAAGACATTCGTGAGATTTTCTACTTTTTGACGCCAATAATGTGGCGCAAACTCGTCCAGCAAAGCGTGAAAAATGGTTGAATTGAAATTTCACCACCTACCTACCAAACTCGACTCAAGCCAATGATTGCAAAACGGTCCGTATGATTTCATACGCTCTTCTCAAGTCGTCGACTGATGTGGAATACGGTGGCATCAAGTATACCGTGGCCCCCAAAGGACGAAGAATAATTTTGTTCCGCATGCACTTTTGTACGAACGATTGCAGCTCGACTTTGCGGTCAAGTTCAAAGGCTGCTATCGTACCCAAAACACGGGCGTGTTTCACGCAGTTACCGCAGGTTTTCTGCAAATTCACCATCTCCTCGGCGTGAACGCTGTTTATACTTTTTATGGCCTGTTTGGTTTGCGGCCTTTGCAGCAACTGCAGGGAGGTTATCGCGGCCGCGCATCCGACCGGATTTGCTGTGTACGAATGGCCGTGCAAAAAAGCCTTATCCTTTATCGTTTCCCCCAAAAAACCGTCAAACACCTTCTGCGACGTGACGGTCACGGCCAGAGGTAGAAAGCCTCCGGTTATACCCTTGGACAGACACAGGAAGTCGGGAACGACACCCACCCACCTGTTCGAAAGCAAAATTCGTTCCAGTTCTGCCGAAACCAACGGCAACCTCGTCGAATATGACGAATATCTCGTGTCGTCTGGCTAATTCGACGACCGCTTCGATGAACTTTGGCCGGCACATCTTCATTCCGCCGGTACACTGCACCAACGGCTCCACAATTAAGGCGGCGATATCGCCGCCGCGCTCGTCCACGAGCGTCCGCATCACTCGGAGGGCTCGTTCTTCTTTGCGCGCCACGTCCGCATCTGCTGGCCACGTATCCGCGTACGGTATCAGCTTCACGTCGAAGCACAACGCTCGGAACGGGTCGTGGTAGTGCGACCCGATTCCGACGCTCACGCAGCCCAAGGTATCGCCGTGGTACGCCCCTTCGAAGCTCAAGAATATCGCTTTGCCGACGCCTGTGTTCGTCCAAAACTGATAAGCCATTTTGAGGGCCACCTCCACGCTCGTCGATCCGTTATCCGAGAAAAAGAACTTGCATAACCGATCGGGCAACACAGAGCGTAAATTTTGGCACAGTGTGACCGCAGGTTCGTGAGTGAATCTGGCGAACATGACGTGCTCCAAGTTCAGGCACTGCTCGTATATGGCTTGCGCAATTTCAGGTTGCGCATGCCCGTGTATGTTCACCCACCAGCTCGAAATCAAGTCCAAATATTCGCCACCGTGCTCATCTATCAGATACGACCCTTTAGCCTGTTTTATGATCATGGGCAGCGGCGCCTGCTTCTCCTGAGTGAACGGATGCCATATGAGCAGTCGATCACGTTCGCTTAGGCTCATGTCTGCGCGCACTGAACTAGTACCTGTTATTTATAACGTCACTATACGTACGTTTGCCTTAATCAACCAGCTTATTTCACGTTTCGACTATAATTCTTCAATACAATATTGTAGACAGTACCTAAGTATATGGGTTACATTATATTACGAAGATATGATTTGCTTTTAGCGATTACCATATACGCTAGCACCATAAATAAGTATAATCTTTGCGATTAAATTAATTGGAGAAAAGTAAAATGTTTCAGATCAGAGAGCAATTTAGCAATTTTAGATAACCAGGTGAGACTATACGTGTGATCAGCCGAATGATATACGTGCTGCATAAGTATGGTTTACATAATGAATATTTTTTTTGTTTTTTGTTTCGGTGAAAATTTTAATCATTTTCACGTATGTCAAAACATGGGCGATACTAAAGTCGTCCTCGTTTCACCATTTTACTTTCCCTAGTCGAAAAATTACTTGACCCCAAAGAAGCATTAAACTCGCCCACTTTAAAAAAAAAATTTAGGCACGAAAGTATCCGCTAATCCGCTTTGAAGCTCTTTGAATATTTAATTTTTCACATACTTAAAAATGACAATTGTTGATTTCTGTAGGGAATGGATGGGTGGGGGCTTGAAGGGTGTCTGAGGCGAAAAATAGAAGGAGAGAGCATTATTATAAATCGTCCATCTATATAGCGTATAATATAGAATATATGAATATACGTAATTATATAGGTAAATTTATACAGGTAACATGGTGTATTTTTTGAAGATTGACGAACCTTAGTCCGCCACATTACCACCTCCTTTTTCTCAAAAAAACATTTAAGATAATATTTTTTGCCTTGGACAAGGGCGAAACAAAAGGGAGGCAAAGGGAGTGATTACCCTTCACCATCTAATTTTTATTTATTTTTTTTTGTTTGTCACTTCAAATATATTTTTTAAATTTAGTAATAAATATACGACGGCGGGTTCTTTACATGCTGATTTCTAGAATTTTTTAAATTTTAAGGGACGAGTAAAAGAAAAAAGGTGATCAAATAATTTTTTTGCTCTTCCTCCTTGAAGAAATTCTGGCTACGCAGAGTTTCTTCGAAGTTTATTCTGTTAAGGGGCTAACGACATAAAATCGAATATTCATCACCTTTAAAACTGACACACACCCTTCGGCTACCCCCCAAAATGTTTTAAACTATACTTAACAGTTTTTAAGAATTAATCATATAGAAAAGTTCGTTCTTGATGAAAAATTTTCTCATAAAATTTTCTACAAATTAAGTCATCTATATATCTTTTATAGGCGCCACAGTTTTGGAGTTGAAATCTGTCAAACATTTTACTGCACAAAATTTTATTTTTAGGGGGCTGTAAAAGGGAGTAGAATCACTTTAAGGAGTGGAAAGTTTTATGTTTCACGATGTCCATTATCTGACACACAAACTCTGTAGAAATAGTTTCACAAAATTTTTTGAGAAAAAATTTTTTTTTCAAGTCAACAGGTAATAATTAAGGTAACCTAAAAGTGAATAAGTAGATTTTCTAAAGAACCTATTCAAAAATTCTAGCGCAGCAAGCATCGCTAGAAAAAGTAGGTTTTCGAGAAAAAATAATTACGAATTTTGATGGTCACATTAATTGTCTTTAAGTTCATGTGCGCAAATGGCATGTTATTTTAAGTTCATATGCGTAAAAGGTATGTTATGATTGTATGAAATTTGTTAGCTTCTGGAGAAAAATTAGACAATGTGAAATTTAAAGCATTATTTCTTGAAATGAAAAATTAATTAAGATAATAAAGTTTGATGGATAAACATATAATTTCAAATCAAATAAAAAAAATACAATAAAGTCATGCAAGAAAATAAAAGAAAACATGAACATGTGAATAATTTTTGAAAAAGAAAAGTTCATGCAAAATAGAAAAAAAAGAGAAAAAAGAAACTTTACGGCGCACAAAAATTGGTAGCATGCTACAATAAATTATAATAAATATTTGTTATATATATGAATTTGATTTATTAATACCAAATTTTCCTGAGGTCCTGAAACGAAAAATGTACCGACCCCAAACCCTGGGGGCTAATACTGCATCAAGCGTAATAAGCACATTTTCTAAAGAAACACTACTTAAAAATGTATGTTTTTAGAGGAAATTGTGTAATAACTCGAAAAATGTAGGAGACATGAAGTTCGAACCTCGTTAAAAAATTATTCCTCTTTAAATTTGAAATCAAACTGCGATGTATAATATGACCTTCATCCATTTGGTAGAAGTGCCATAAGGGGGCTACAAATCAAGTCAATAATTGGAAAATGCAGTCATAGTCTATGAAAGTTAGAATTTCAGCAAAGTAATGAATCACTAATTCGAGCTGAAATTTAGTACACATCCTCACTTTGTCTTCCTAAAGAACAAACTAAAATTCCCCGCATCCAGAACAAAGGTAGTTCTCTAGGGGGCAAAGATGGTGGAATAAAATAGTTTTTTGCATGTACTTCATTCAGTTTTTATTGTTTGGTAAAAATTATTTCCACAAAAGGTTTAAAACATTAAAAATTTTATAAGAAAGGTCTTTACACGTTTTTTTGTGAACCAATTGTTTTGAGAAATTTGAGGTTAACGTTAAACACAGGTAAATTTTCACAATAGGTAGAAAGTTGAGAATTTTCTGCTGTCTTGCACTAAATTTCAGGAAAATCCTAAAAGAAAAGACTTGATAGGACGCCATTCTTGTAAAATATAGTTAGAAGTCCCAAGAGCACCTCAACCAAATAAATAAGCATGTTAAATAAAAAAAGTAGGAAAGTTTACAATTGAATGTGTGTAGCTAATGAATTTTAACATGACTTTTACCTTATATTTGGATAAATTTTTAGTCAACTTTTGGCACTGAATCACTATATAGTGAACGTACAAGCTGGCTGAAATTAATTCGTTCATCGAAATTATTTCACTGAAATATTACGCAAATATTTTCCTTAATATTCAACCGGCATGCACCACAACCCACACACAAACACAAAAAAAATATTTGTTACTTCCGCCAAACAACAAATTCTACAATGTTACATATATTCCACCAAATATTCAAAGCCGGAACAAACCAAAGGCTTGTATTATATAAATTACATATAGGTAGGTCTAATTAACAGTACACACAGTTTCATTAATGAGAATATTTGGCTAGTTGTGACGTTTAATAACAGACTATAGGCTATCCAGGCATTTACACGTAAGTTTCATTCATACATAAGTAATAAGTAGTACTATTAAATTACTTGCAGGAGGTTTTAGAAATTGTAAAAAAAAAAAAAAGTGAATTTTGACGAAAAAAGAATTCAAAATTCAATTGTTTTGAGATATTGACATTTTAAAAAATTTTTTAAATAGATTTAGTTCCCGTTAAACTGGTTGAATATTGAATTTTTTTCTTCACCAACTCATGATGTAACTTACACCTCTAAGGAATCCACGTAGTCATAAACAAATTCCAGAAACTTTTTAAACAATTGCTTTAAATTTACACATTATTTATACATAATATTCAAAACCAAAAGTTGGCTAAAAATTTCGATCAATTTTATTTGTGGAAATCCAGTTATTAATTTTAACTGTTTTCAACACTTTATTTGAGGCAAAAATCAGTTTTCACTAGCAAAAAATTAATTTATCATTTGGAGACTAAGTCATTATTTATTTGCGGGAAACTAATGTTAAAAGTACTTCAGGTATCGCTATTTTTGTTTTTACTTTGTCTATAAAATTCTTAATTTTATACTAATGTTATAACTTGCTATCAGTTTTGGTGCTGATTGGCCAGATGGTACTTCCAGTAACACTATTTTTGTTTTTATTTAGATTATAAGTGCCTAATTTTGAACCAATAGGAACGTAATTCAGAATGAATATTTATCATACCCTAGGTATTCTGAAATATAGCAAATTTTGGTGCGGACTGTCAAAATGGTACTCAGGGTGCAGCTATTTTTGATATAATTTTGGCTATAAAATGATTTAATTTTTATTCAATGGGAATGTAATTTGGAAAAAATATTTATTATGATATATTATAAAATGAAAAATGTTCATACAGATTGGCCAGAAAGTACCTACTTCTAAAAAATTTATTTTTGTTTCAATTTTGAAATAAGTATAAACCATCACAAAACCTATGATAACTTTTTAGTAACTAATTTTCTATTTCTTAACATAGCTAATACCGAGTTATTTTTCTTTTTGTGTTTACCATAAATGAAATTTTTTTTAGGGATTTTGTGCAAATGAAGTTTTACTTATTTCCACAAATGAATATCTTTTTTTTGGTGTTTTCTAAAAATTCAACCAAATATTATGTAAAAGTCACATGCAAGTTCATTAGCTACACAAATTCAATAGTAAACTTTCCTACCTTCTTCATTTAATATGCTTATTTATTTAGTTGATGTACTCTTTTGAAATTTCTAACTATGTTTTCACGAATGGATATGATTTATTAAGTCTCTTCTTGTAGGATTTCCCTGAAATTTATATCAAAATTGCAGAAAAATTTAAACTTTCTGCCTACAGTGAAAATTCACCTCATATTCAACCTCAAATTTCTTTTAAAAAATTGGTTCTACAAAAAAATGGGTAAGGACCATTTATATGAAATTTTTAACATTCCAAATGTTTTGTGAAAATAATTTTTATCAAAAAATAATTAAATAATTAAATTTAAAAAAAAATGAAACCGACTGCATATAAGGACATAAAACATAATAGAACTAAAATGTTGAAAACAAATTTTCCTGGTTTTATAATAGTAAATTTTCTATAAAGTGGAATTACAACTAATGCCTGTCGCAGGTAGAAATGCCTTCCAAGTCACATGTTATAAATATATAATGCAAGATTTTTGAATAAAGCAATGTAGATTCCTTCATATTAAATATTTCCCTGATGTGATTTTTTGTAAATTTAATATGGATTTGACAACCTTGAAATGCATAGCATTATTACATCTATTCAAAACATTAGGGGGTTTTATTTGTTAGAATGTTTAAATTCCTTAGATATGCTGTTGAAAACTCCCACTTTCCATTTGATTTCAATCAATTTCATATTAGGCTCAATGATAGGTATTTATGAAATCAACATTCATTTAAATATCATTTATTGCACAATTTAATTAGTGAAAACCAAACCATATTCACTTTCATATTAATATGAAAAGGTATTTCTGCCAGCAACTGCGTTATAGTTGTAATTCCAATTTGTAAAAAAATTACTATTATAAAACCTAGAAAACTTGTTTTTAACATCTTAATTCTATTATGTTTTATGTCCATAGATGGAGTTGATTTCAATTTTTTCAAAAATTCAATTATTTGAATAATTTTTTATGAAGTGCAAAATTAAAGTCTCAAGTAGTTTTTCACAATTATAAGAATTTACTCTAGAAGTGCCGGTGAATTATTGATATTGTAATATATGGACAAAACTGAATTTGATTTTCAGTCTATTGTATTTTTCTCAATTACTGTAATTCAAATTTATTTATTGGTTAACAATCAAATTCCAATCAGATGCAAGGAAAACAAATTCAAAGTTTTAAATTGATTTTAAATATTGTTAGATCTACCATATTGGACTACCTATATTAATAGTAATAGTAATAATGATTTAACAAAAAGGCATATCAAAAAACGTATGCTATGATGAATCACACAATAAAATGTGGAAACTCAATACTGAGCCCATTTTAGGGGCCACTGACAGTTGAAGTATGGGTTGAATGAAAAAATTAACACGACTCAGCACCTCAAAAAAAAAATTAGGTGATGTATCACCCATTAAAATGTGAAAACTCAACATTAACCCCCTTTTGGGGGTCATTTGGGGTTGAGGAATGGGTCAAATGAAGAAATGAATACCAAATTCAGACTCATCACCTCAAAAAACATACTTTGTGATGTATCAAACAGTAAAATGTCAGGACTGAAAATTTTGCTCGTAGAATGTTTATATGTGCATAACTAATGAAGGCTAATATAATACTGAGAGAATGGTGTTATTTGAAATATTTATATAACAAGAGATACCGTATCCTAGACATTTTTGAGTGATCCAATCATGATGCGTTATTCTATTTTATTTGGAGTTGGTACTTGTGATTGGTCATCTTACTTTTTTGATGAAAAATATTCCCATATTTTGAATTTAATTTTTAGGTCACTTATTGGGAATTTTTTGAACCATCATTTGTATTTTTAAGATGAATATTGAATGCTTCAGAGTGGAACAAAATTTCATTAGATCACCAGAAAATGGTTTGTACACAATATCTCTTTCTGACGCAGTCGGTAAAACTGAAAATTTTAGCTAACGAGGTAAAAATGAAATAACTCAATAAGATGATAAAATAATAGTATATTACACACCAAGGTTTGAAAGTGAGGAATTACATGCGAGATTAAGTTTGAAAAACAAGAATAGTGAGTGAGTGATTCCAGAGTCAAACTCACTTTCAAACCTTGTTGAGGAAGATATTTTTATAATTAATGATCAGAAAGCAACAAAATAATTAATAAGCAATTTTAATGAGAAAAAAATAATCAAAATAAACAGATATAGTCATACTGATTGCCTTCCCTAAACTAGCTTGTGTAGCTTAGTGGTTAAGAGGTTTAATTTCTATTGTAAAGGTTGCAGGTTCAAATTTCAACATGGGTGGCGAATTTTCCTAAAAAATTATAATTCTAAGTTAGGAGAAATCACTTTACTTTGAGGTTAGCATAAATTCACGAATGATAAGGGCTGCTTTTCACCCAAAAAATATGATTGTAAACATTGCTTTTCTGATCATGTATTAAAAAAAATAATTTTTTTTATTCTGTAAAATCAGTTCAGTGCTTCTTTAGTTTACCAGTTCAGAAATAAATTGTTTTTACTAACAATAATGTAGTAATAAAAATCCAGACAGAATGAGTTCGTCACTCACAGAAACTCATATCCAACAAGTATATATTGTTTTATTCAAATATCAAAATTACCTGAGGTTTGTTTTATTTTCCACAAAAAGGATAACCTTGTGTCGACACAAAACACTAACTGGGTTTGTTACGATGTCTCAAAATTCAGCTTGGTATCAACTTGACCACATCAATCTGTCACCAGCTCACACCTCCTCTCAAGTAGGTGTAGGATGGTGTCACCTCAGGCAACACTTTGACACTTCCATAGCAAAAAAATAAAAAACAACCACACTACAAATATCAAGAAAACACTGAGGCAAATAAAATATTCAGTTTGCAGCTTGATGTCACCTGGGGATCACTTTTCATGGCAAATAAAACAATCCTATTAGGTGAGATTTGAACCCTCGCCTCAAAAGATGTATAGAAAGACAAGTTAATTCACTCTGATAAAAAAAGCGTCACAAAATTGCGTTGGGAAAATTTATTCCGGTAGATGGCATATGCAATAATATGGAGTCATTGGGACAGATTTTTATCATTGCTTCAAAAGAGAATTCATAAAATCTAGGTTATTGAAAGCAAATACGAAAAAACTGTAAATAATAGAAAGTTGAAATTTTCAGGAGACATCTGCATAGGTTATCTCAAGATTCATTGAAATTTCGGTTGAAACTGTACATTCATTTTTCGAGATATCAATGAAATTTTGTCGATATTCCCCTACTTGATTGAATTCCTATCATTAAAATAACAGGATTTGAATAGAATTTTAGTGATATCTCAAGAAATAAACGACGTACGATTTCAGCCAAAATTTCAGGGAGTCTTCAAATAACCTATTTAGATGTCTCCAAAAAATTTCAGGAAATAATTGTTGGCACGGTTTTGTGTTTATCTGGGTATCCGGTATTAAATGATCGAAGGCGTTTAATAATAATAAAAAGTCATTCAGATGACCCGTTTTCAGTTTGAAATGATGGAGAAAGTCAGAAAATATATTTCCATTCCCAATGGCCGTCCTATTTGGTATAATAGCCGCCCATAGTTTTAATAATTCGTAGACAGCGGGGAAAATATCCTCTAGGTGTCTAATGGAAAACAGAAGTTTATTTAAATAAGAAACATTTATTAAAATATACTACAACGAAACAGAATTGATAACAAACGACTGTATACCATTGACAGTAAAATTAAATTACTTTTTCTCCATCTGATTACTTGATGATACATTTTCAAGTTTTTTTTCATCAATTTCAATTTCTTCCTTTGAATCTTCATCTTCAATGTCAAAATTATCCGCAACATCGTCCGTTTTTGACGCATATATTGTGGGATAGTTTTTCATACATTCTTGCATTTGACTGAAGGCATTCAAACAGTCACTACCTTTAGGGTCAGCTTTGCTAAAATGAAAACACGAAAACGCTTCTCTAAATTCTATACCACAAGGACCTGTCGCCATGCCACCCAGACAAGGACAATTCCAATTAATCGATCCATCTGATAAAATGACACCCGGAGGTTTTTCGGGAACTGGTATAGTAACGGTGCTTGGTACTTGGTGCTCTTCTTTAGTCGCGAATATTATGACGTCCTTACCTTCTTTACGACAATACGACATTGTTGATAGATTTTAGTTAGACAATAGATTGTGAAATATTTGATGTGAGGTCAGCTAGATTTCGACTCGCTTTGCAGACATTGAGACAACAAATTTTATTCTCGAATTCACCGGTCAAGGTTAAGGCTGCTCTAAATTTCACGAAAAATGACGCTGGGCATCGAAAAATTCCTCCAAAACGAGATTCATCAAACTCTACAAGGTCTATAGGAATGCAAGTACCATACTATGAAAGAGAAATATACATAGATATTGGAAATCGACAATAAAAAAATAAGATCCAGAAAATAGTGTTCATGAAAGCTTACCTCACCGAAAACATTCTCGAGTCCATTTAAAACACAATTTTTGAACAATTCCTTGGTGACTTTCACATGAGACGTATTATCAAATTGCCTACAAAGAAGAAAACGTACGTAGATGAGTTTGAAGTTACAACACAACTGTACGGAAGTAAATATTAAGGTAAGACGCAGCAATGAATGAATTTGCATTAAATTGATCAAAAAAGTTACTGACAGCGAAACATCCAAGTAATAGAATCCAGGTCGATGAGGATCCATCAAAAATATACAGATTTTAAACAATCAAACATACCTAAGTTACAGAAAACGTAAATAATATTTCACTAATTGACTCCAAAATAATAACTATGTGAATGTTTATTGTGAAAGAGAATTATATTGCGAGGATTTGCAATCGCACTTTTCCACTTTTCATTATCAACTAGAAACTTGAAAATAGAAATCAATTTATTATATAATACAACGTCCAGTGGTCAGCACATGCCTGAAGCACGAGCATAACCTAGCATAACGGCATAAACTGATAAAGAAAAGCGGTAAGCTTCGAGGATATATATATATGATGGAGATGACATGGAACAGTTTTAACATGGGGTTGAGTGTTAAGACAATTGATGCCGCGTGCTGGCGAACGAAGTACCCCAG
Organism: Ericerus pela; assembly: GCA_011428145.1. Lineage (NCBI taxonomy): Eukaryota > Metazoa > Arthropoda > Insecta > Hemiptera > Coccidae > Ericerus > Ericerus pela. The sequence continues at coordinate 255,798 of WOFM01000426.1, forward strand.
ACTCTACACTGCAACCAATCAGAAACGAAAATCGGTGTAAAAGTGAGGTACTTCGTACGCCAGTGTTTATAAACAAGTGCACGGGGCAAGATTTTCCTCCAATCAGATATTTAGATGGAGGTACCACGTTTGTAGACGCGCTTTCTATAAATTGGAAACCAAAACTGCCCATGTGTTGTCTCCATCATATATATATCCTCGAAGGTGTTAAGATTAGAGACATACAGAAACAATTGGTGTGAGAATGGTATCTACGTAGGAGTATTACGTAAAGTAAATGATGTGAGGCATACAGAACGAGGATCGAAAGAACTTGAGACTTTCTACATTTGAGAGGTTTATTTCGCGACTGAAAAATACATTACAAGTGAAATATGAAATGGCGAAGCAACAGCAATATCGTATCGAAAGTAATAGGGGGGAAAACAATTCGTGGTGAGAGTGTACGTATGATATATATATATAATGTGATCGTGATAATAATGAAGAAGGAGAGGAGGTGAGATTTCCGTTACAACACCCCCTTGAAATTTTACCGTTCGAATTCTTCATCATGTTCGACGCTGAAAGTAAACGAATTATTATTATTTCCAAAAAAATATTAAGTACAAAATGATATATGCGTAAAAAATAAAAAATCAAAATATTAACATCGTATTATTCGAATATTATTATGGTAACTTTGGGTTTCAAAAAAAATTTTGTTGTGCTGTGCTTCGAGAATAAATAAAATAATTGAATAAAATAAATAAATATGGTAACATGCATAGAATATGATATAAATGAAAAATATGGTATATATGTAAAATGTAAAAAAAATATTAAAAATACAAAATTGGTAACACGCAAAATATTAATTTATTATAGGTAACATATTATTTATTCGTTATATCTTTCGAGAAAAAAAAATCGAAAAAGGAATTCGAAAAAGAAAAAAAATATTCACGTATACATATTACATTAAAGAAAAAGAAAGAAAAAATATACGAAGGTATTTCCGATTACGAGTTCACTGAATTAAAAAGAACGTTACGTTTCGTATTTTATCTTAAACGTGTGACATGAAAAAGATTGTAGAATAATATACATTGCATCGCTTATTATCTTTCGTGTATTGCTATTGTATTTGAATTGGCGCTTAAAATGTTTTCGATAAGGCAACCTTCTTTCCATTTATCATAATTGCGGTCATGTAATGGGTTTAATCTTTATTGTGTTTTTTGTTCGAGGTTTTCCTTTCATTACATCGTGTGGGAATATTTCGTGTATTTCTCTCACGCTTGTTTGGAAATGTATAGGGTTTTTATTATTCGAATTGTAGGGTTTTTTCTTGCTCGATTTTCTTGCTTTTTTCTTTGTTGCAATTTTCGAGAAGTCGATGATTTATCTCTTGCAAGTATTTTCTAGTAAATGATATTGTTAAGTATTAATTTTGCAATAATTGAAGGTTATTTTTTCAGCACTTATTTTCATGTTACGACCTACATTTTGGACTTGTGACGACTTGTATTTTGGAATGGAAAATTATGAAACATATTATGACTTTGAAATAAACGAATTTTTATATTATATTATGTATAGATGTTCGTTTTGTTTAATATTTTGACAACTATATTTTCGAATTTCGAACGATCTAATGATTTTGTCAAAATGTCCGCTAACTGATTCTCAGAGCTTACAGTTCTAAAAAATATTATTTTTTCTTCAAATGCCTCTAAAATTGAATAGCATTTGATCATTAGGGCTCTCAATTTTTTCTGACTACCCCCCGAACATATTTTTTGGGTTGAAATATTATCTTCCATTACATCTACACTCAACTTTTCTCCTAAAATTTCGTAATTCATATATTGTATTACTTTTATGGTATCAAGGGTATCGAAGACTGCAATTATTTCTGCTGCAGTACTTGATGATGCATGAATGGTTTGCTTACAACTATTCCATTCCACCAAGTCTCCATAAGAAAATAACATGAATCCAGTTATGGATTTTCCCTTTTCTAAATTATTTATATCTATATTCTTTTCATCAACTTGGGGTGCATATGAGGCATCGATATAGGCCTGTATACCATCCCCTTTTGATCTATATATTATATTATAATTTTTCGTAGTATTAATATATCTGAAAATTCTTTTAACATAATTTTTCATATTGTTATTGGAATTATTTTGAAAACGAGAGAAAAAATTTACTGGGAACAATATATCCGGTCTTGTAAGTCTCGCTAAATACAGCAGTCCACCTATCATTGACCTATATTCCGTATCATCTATTCCGTTTTCAATTTTATCTATTTTCAGACCTGTCTCCATAGGAGTATTAGTATTTTTTAGCTCTGAAATTCTAAATTGTTTTAACATTTTATCTATATGTTTATATTGTGAAAGTATCATTGTGTTATTTTCAATGTCTCTAGTTATTTCCAAACCCACAAAAAATCTAGGGTTATTTATTATAGTGATCGTAAAATCTTTTTGTAGCTCCTCATTTATTTTTGTAATGGACGATTGCGAATTCGACGCAATTAATATATCATCCACATAAGTCAAAAAATAAATTTTTTCATCATTATTAATTATAGTATAAAAACATCTATCACTTTTTGTTTTAGTAAAGCCCATATCCCTTACTTTTGTATCTAATAGGTCATACCATGACTTGCTGGATGTCTTCAATCCATAAATCGATTTCTTTAACTCTAACACCTGATTCGAGTTGATATTTACACCCTCAGGTTTTCTTACAAAAATAGGTTTAATAATTGGTGAATTTAAATATGCAGTTTTCACATCATACTGCACCATTATCAATTTTTCTTTATTAACTATAGATAGTAATGATCTTATAGTTCCTACTGATGCTACCGGTCCATGGGTTTCAGCAATACTATATTCTGTTCTGTCCTTAAAACCTCTCACTACAAGTCTTGCCTTTGGTTTTGGATTTCCAAATTCATCAAATTTAATTGTGAAAATCCATCTTGTATCTATAAGTTTTTGGCGATCGTAGTCGACTATTTCCCACACATTCATATCATCAAGAGAATTAAATTCGTCATTTATGGCCTTGATCCAATCTTCCCTAAATGGGTTCAATTCTATTTCAGAAAAAATTTTCGGAATATTATCCTCTATATATGTTTTATTATATTTTACGTTAATATTCATAACTATGGGGTTAATTATCCCTAAATCATATTCATAGTCTGATGATTTTATCATTAATGGTTTATTATTTATCAATAATGATTTAATATTTTGGGTTTCATCCACTTTAACATCACATGAAATGTACTTCTCAGCACAATATGACTGGAAGGTTGTATTTGTGTATTCTGTGCCACGATCACAGCGGAGTCTTTTTGCATTATATCCAAATTTATTTGAGACCATTTCGTGATATTCCCTAAATTTTGTGAACGCTTCCGTTTTACTCGTCAGTAGGTACACACAACAAAAATTGGAATAATCATCTATAAACGTCATAAAATATTTCCTTCCTTTATATGAAGGAGGATTTATCGGACCACAGAGATCAGTATGCACCAATTCCAGAGGCTTTTTAGTTTTTCATTTATGCCTCAGGATCGGTTTTTGTCTCTGTTTCCCCATACCACAGGGTTCACACAACAATCTGCAGTTGGAGTCAACGTTTGGTATTAAACCTCTGTTTGACAACAACTTAACATCATTAACGTTCAAATGAGCAAGGCACCTATGCCACACAGTCAGCGGGTTTGATTCATCCTCCAACGTCAGATTGCACGATTGACTTGAAATTTTAAAAAAATCAATTGTGTACAAATCTGAGTCCACGCTAACCCCAGTGGTTACAATTTTCCCACTGCAGCATTGGATGACCTCAACTGATTCCTCTCTAAACAGAGTATCAAAACCCGACTTGCTCATTCGTTTCACAGAAATCAGATTTTGTGGCAGTTCCCGAGCATACCTCACATTCTTCAATTCAATTACAGTTCCATTTAACAATTTCAATTTCACCGTACCCACAGATGTGACGGAAAGCGAGACTCCCTTTTTCGCAACACAAATATTATGAGGGTGAATTAATTCAATATACTCACTGAACAGGTTAATATCATTTATAATATGAATTGTGCATCCACTATCGACAACAAATGTGGTTCAAGGGATTAAACTATCATCTTTATTACTCTCAAAATCATCAATTTTATTACTATTACTACCATTAATCGTGAAACTAAAGCCCATTTCAGAGCATTCATTATTAACATTATTATTATCGTAACACATTTGTGCAGAATTCCTATTAGAATTACCATTACGATCATCGGATCTACTAAAATTATTATTATTGTGATTGTGATTGTGATTTTCTTGATTATTGTTATTTCTATTCTTAACAAAACAATTACGAGCTATATGCCCAATTTTGTTGCAGAAATGACATTTGATCTTATACTGACCATTATCATTACTACAATTACGACCATTATTACTAAAATTATTATTCTGTGAACCTAAATTGTGATTATTATTATTAAAATTTCGACCTTCAACATCAGAAGACGAATTGTGAAAATTATTATTATTATTTTGAACTCTTCCTCGATTAAAACTACGATTATTGTTTCAATTTTGCGACTGGCCACGATTGAAACGATTATTAAAATTACCAGAATTACGACCAACATTGTTATGGTTACCAAAGAACAGATTCTCTTCACCAGCAACAGGTACTGATGAAGGTTTTAGTGACACAGGATTCAGAGAATTACCTCTAACAGTCGACTTGCTATCCGAAGATAGTTCACGCTGGAAATTGTTCACCCTCATGAACACTCCATCCCAGGTGACGACTTCTGCATCCTCCAGAACAACTTTGATCGGACGAAACTCGGTGGGCAGCGATCTCAGCAACACCAGAATATACTGCTTCACGGTTGTCAAGTCTCCCAGTTTGGTCAAACAACGACATCGAGCACGAAAATCAAGAAGATACTTCTGCAAATCAGCACCAAAAACATACCATTTAGCATTTAACTCTCCTCGTAAGTCCATCAGCATCTGGTCATTTCCGTTGTCAATTAAAGTAGTCAGCACATGAAACATCTCTTTCGCCATCGTGTACGCTTGTATAATCTCCAGGTACTCGTCAGTCACATTATTTGCGATCAGGAACATTGCCTTCGCAATTTCCTTCGACCAAGTATCTCCCCTATTACGAACAGTTGGTAAAGAATCAGTTATTATATTACCCAAACATTCCTTCGCCAACAATAGCTCCATCCGGAACTTCCAGGTTCTGCCATTTCGCCCATTAAACGGTTCAATATTATTCAGCTTCCTAACGTTCATCTCGATGACAGGTAACGACAATCAGTTGCACCACAAACAGCAATTTCAGCAACTATCAGATGCGCCGACCAACGAATCAACTCGAACGAGATCACAGGAACAGCGAGAAGCGAACATATTAAAAGACGAAAAATAAATTAGAAGACATGGTTACTACTTGGGAGAAGTGATCAGGATTTGACAGCACAACATTGACAAATTATAACAATGGCGACCACGTTGACATCCAGGTAACTGGGCCCATAACCTGTGAAGAAATAGGAAGTATCAACTGGTCCAGCCAGACAAATATGACGACGAAAGACTTTAATTGAACGATGACATCGAAAGAAGATCAAACACACATATTACGAACACATAAATAATACACCAAATATTCACTTTCACGAACTTTTTATTTCCACACAAAATGGTGAAGATGTTAATTCATCAACGTTTGATGAGCGACAAAAGGCACACAAAAATATAGTATCACAGTTGGGTTTCAAACATAAAATCACAGATTACAAATAAGACTAAAAACAGTGTTACCACAACATATGATATGTGAGAATAATAAGCTAACGTATAATATAATTTGCTATCATTCTCACATAATCACAGTTTTTTACAAATATGAAATATCACATAATGTAGTAAACATTGAGTCAGTCTTACCACTACAACTATTGGGTTATAACAAGCCAGAGTATAATATAATTTGTCATTATTCTCACATCAGTAATAAAAAATTTTTGTTTGAATGTTTAAGTATTTCCTCCTTCTAACTTATACTTACAATTACATCTCTAGCTACCATTAAGTGAGGTTGACTTCTGGGAAAAGAAATGAAAAATTAGTTTGAAATTCTGTAATAAATTAAACTGACAAAAATATGTATAAGTCTGAAATAAGTTTGAAAAATATGAACGATTCCCCTCCATTGTGCAAAAATGCTCCAGTGGGAAAAGCAAGTTAGGCCCATCAAATTCATGAAGTTAAATTACTCCAAAGGATTTATCTGTATAACAGTATCACAGCAATCTTCGAGGCAAATAGTTGAATAGAAATTCCAAATGTCATCAACAATTTGAGGTGAGTGAGGGACGAATTCTTCATCATACCTCTGAGTGAACATAACTAGATTTTTGTAAATTTGGGAACACAGTTGTTGAATAACACCAACTTCTTCATCATCCTGTTTGGGTAAACAGAAAAACTAACATAAAATCTTCTAACGATAGAGGAAGAATAACGAAACCTAATACTCACACTTGTAGTGACAAGAGCAACATAATTTCCGGTCAGTAAAACATGAAAGTTATTTATCCAGATAGTCATGTTATCTTCAAAAAACTCCGGTAAATCCTAAGAAATTTATGTTTGTGATACTTTTTAATGAAATAAACGACAGATTAGAGATCATATTAAAATTTTTGCGTAATGTGTGAGAAAAGAGCATAATCAGACATTTCCTCCGAGTAATAAAATGACAGTTTAACAATTTATATTCACAAACTGTTAATATATAAACCCGAATTTATGACTGTTGATCTTCCAAAGTATTTTAGCCATAACTAAATTTATTTTAAAGAAGAAAACCTGGTTAAAAATACGTTCAATTTGAGAATTCTGATTTTTTAATATTGTGAAAAGTGCAGTTTGATAAGGGATTAAATTTATGAATGAAATGTACATTTCATTTGGTTGCCTTCAATATTTTATCAGTATGCGCAGTCCATTATATATATGGTCAAAGGTGCTTACAGAGTTTGAGATATAAAAGTCAAGTGTGTTACCTAACCTGAATGTGTTAGTAACGACAAACAAATGTAAAGCCTAGTTCACACCAAGCCATTTTACTAGCTTGGTTTCAGGCTATAAAATAGCGCAACTAAAAATGCCAATATTGTTGCACCTTTTAATATCCTAGGACTGTTCACATGAGGCAAGTGAATATCCGATGCAGGGAATGATAAAGTGCTTATCATATTACATTATTCACAATTTATATGTTAAATTTCAACTCCTGTAATTCTGTTTTTGAAATTTATAATACGAATTTTATTAAAACTGAATTTAAAAAAATTTTCAAAATGAATAAGTGGTCAAAAAATGACACGATTGCTTTTCAATAATTATTTATATTTGCCATTGCAATGATAAATAAAATAACAGCTTTTCGCAGGATTTTTTCATCAAAACTTATTTACAGTTATTTCTTCATTACAAGTTTCATCATTCGAATATTTTTTCCTCAAAAATTCGGTCAATCAGTCTAAATTTTATCAGTGATTTTATAAATTTGTATAGATATTTCACGCAAGTAGCCTGAAAAGTTGAATCAGTTTAACTTCGCGCAACTAGAAGCTAGGAAATTTTACTAGCTCATTTTCACTTGCCTCGAGCAGTCACACCTGGCAACTTTATTAGCGGCTTGTAAACTTGCATGTTCTAAGCTAGTAAAATGGCCTGGTGTGAACTACGCTTAAAGGCGCTAAGTATAATGAGCAAGTTGTGTGAGAGCTTTGACTATATACCTACTGGACTGCTAATACTGATAAGAATAACACAGAGTCTAATGAACAACCAGTGAAGCTGAGTCAGACACCCGTATCCCCGTTCAAAATGTTAGTTTACTGGTAGGCTCAAAATGTTCCCGACCATTTGGAAAACGTTCTAGGTTATTTATATTTGAAAATTGAAAAATTAGAAGGTATAATTAAAGAAAATGGGAATTTAAAGATTGAAAAAATTGTTGGCATAAATTTAGGCATATCCACCAATAAGAGCTATGCATCAATAAATCAAATTTTAAATTGATTTAACTGAAATTTTTGAACTTCTGAGTTTTATAAAACTACAACATTACCGATTTAATTCGTAATTAAAAGTGATGTGAGGTATGCAGAACGAGGATCGAAAGAACCTGAGACTTTTGACTTTTAAGACGTTTATTTCGCAACTAAAATATATTTTACAAACGAAAAAGTAAATGGCGAAGCAACAGCGATATGCGATCGAAAGTAGTAGGGGAAACACTTCGTGACTAGACTGTACATATGACATATATATATAGAATGTTGTGATGATGATGATGAAGAATGAGATGAGGTGGGATTTCGTATCAACACCCCCCTGAAATTTTGCCGAATAATTTCTTCATCGTGTTTCCTGAAAATGAATTAATAATTATTATTCAAAAAAAAATATTAAATACAAAAAAAATACAAGTAAAAAAAATATATGCATAATAAAAATTTACAAGATAAAAAATATTAAAATTGTATGTTTATTATTTTTGGTAACTTGGGTTTCAAAAAAAATTTTTATTGCGCTGTGCTTCGATAAGTGAAAAAATAAAATGGTAAATAAAAATTAATAAAAATAAATAAATATGTATATAAATATGGTAACATGCATGCAATAATGAACACTATCGTGTACGTAAATATTATATGGTATATGTATGTAATTATAAAAACAAAAAATTAAAAAATTAAAAAATGGTAACATGCATAATTATTAAAATATTTCGACTAACATTTGGATTTCCGCTCGTATAATTCGAGTCGAGAAAGAAAAAGAATTCAAAAAAAAGGAAAAAATATTCACGAACATATATACGAATGAATAAAAATAAAAGAAGGCGATAGAAAAAAATATGATAAAAGGTTTTTCCATTTGTGAGTTCAATGAATTCGAGCGTACGTTGCGTATTTTATCTTAAAGGTAACATGAACAAGATTGGAGAATAATATTTGTTGCATCGTATATTATCTTTCGTACGTTGTATTGTATTCGAAGTGGCGTCTAATACGTTCTGAGATAAGGCAACGTTTTCGGTTTATCTTAATTTGTGGTCATGTAATAGGTTTTAATCTCTTATTGTATTTATTGTTGAAGAGTTTCTTTTCATACATGCGTGTGGGAATATTTCGTGTATTTTTCTCACGCTTGTTGGAAAGTGTATAGGGTTTTTATTATACGATTTGTAGGGTTTTTTCTTGCTCGATTTTCCAAATTTTTTCTTTGTTATAATATTCGAGAAACCTTCGATTTATCTTGAGCATGTATTTTCTAGTAAATAGTATTATTAGGTATTCTTTTTCACAATAATTGAAGGTTAATTTTTCAGCAAATATTTTCGTGTTACGACTTATTTTCGAACATTTTACGACTTGTACTTGAAATAGGAGAAAATGAATTTATGGACTTGTATTAATTTTGACTTGAATTTCTTATTATGTGTATATGTTGGTTTCGTTTAGTATTTTCACAATTATATTTTCGAATTTTGATCGATCTAATGATTTTGTTAAGATATCTGCCAATTGATCCTCAGATGTGACTGTTCTAAAAAATATTATTTTTTCCTCATAGGCTTCCAAAATGGAGTAGCACTTGATCATTAGGGCTCTTGACTTTCTCTGACTTCCCCCGGAACATATTTTTTGCGTCGAGATATTGTCCTCCATAATATCCACCATTAATTTTTCCCCAAAAATCTCAAAATTCATGTGCTGCATTACTTTAATCGTATCAAGGGTATCAAAAACTGCAATTATTTCAGCCGCGGTACTCGATGATGCGTGAATTGTTTGTTTACAACAATTCCACTCCACCAAGTCTCCATAGGCGAATAACATAAATCCAGTTATTGATTTCCCTTTATCGAGATTTTGTAATTTTATATTTTTATCATCAACTTGGGGTGCGTAAGATGCATCAATGTACGCCTGTATTCCATCACCTTTTGATGTATATTTTAGATTATAATTTTTAGTTGTATTTACGTATCTGAATATCCTTTTTACATAATTTTTTAATGTGTCATTTGAGTTGTTCTGAAAATGGGAGAAGAAGTTCATTGGGAATAATATGTCCGGCCTCGTCAGTCTCGCTAAATAAAGTAGTCCCCCTATCATCGATCTATACTCTGTATCATCTTTGCCATTTTGTATTTTTTCAATTTTTAGTCCCGTCTCCATAGGTGTATTTGTTTTTGAGTTCAGATATTCCGAATTTTTTGATCATCTTTTATATATGTTTATACTGTGAAATTGTTATGGTGTTATTTTGTACATCTCTGACTATTTCCAAACCCACAAAAAATCTTGGATTATTCGTAATTGTGATTGTAAAATCTTTTTGAAGTTCTTCGTTTATTTTCGTAATGGCAGATTGTGAATTTGATGCTATTAATATGTCATCTACATAACTCAAAAAATATGTTTTTTCATTTTCGTTTTTCATAATATATAAGCATCTATTACTTTTGGTTTTTTCAAATCCCATTTCTTTTACTTTCATGTCCAATAAGTCGTACCACGATTTGCTCGAAGTTTTTAAACCATAAATTGACTTTTTTAATTCCAGTACTTGGTTTCTATTAATATTTATGCCTTCAGGTCTTTTAACAAAAATTGGTTTTATAATAGGTGAATTTAAGTAGGCAGTTTTTACGTCGTATTGTATCATTATTAATTTTTCTTTATTGACGATTGATAATAATAATCTTATGGTACCTATAGATGCTACAGGTCCGTGGGTTTCAGCAATGCCATATTCCGTTCTATCTTTAAAGCCACGTGCTACCAGTCTAGCTTTAGGTTTTGGATTCCCGAATTCATCAAACTTTATGGTAAAAATCCATCTTGTATCGATTAATTTTTGGCGATCATAGTCTACTATTTCCCACACCTTCAAATCATTAAGGGAATTAAATTCGTCATTTATTGCCTTTATCCATTCTTCCCTGAAGGGGTTTGTATCTATTTCTGTAAAGGTTTTTGGGACATTATCTTCTATATATGCTTTGTTGTACCTTACGTTTACATTCAAGATTACTGGGTTCACTATTCCTAAATCATACTCATAATCTACTGATTTTATTATTAGAGGTTTTTTATTAGTTAATAATGATTTTATATTTTGACTTTCGTCTACCTTGACATCACATGAAATGTACGACTTTGTATTATATGGATCTCCAAGACAATACCCTGTATTCGTATAACCCATCATTATATTTTTTTCAGCCCTGTGTGCCAATTTTGGGTCTATTTTTTCTTTTGATTTAGATTTCGCTTTAGTCGCATTCTGTTTTCTGACTTCTATGGGTATGTGTCTATAAGCTAGTGCGCCAAAAACTTTTAAATTTTTTAAATTTGGTTTCCTTCCATAGAATAACTCGTACGGTGTTTTAAATTCTTCATTAGCTTTAGTTGGGGATCTGTTAATCAAATAGGCTGCTGTAACAACAGCATAAGACCAATATTTTATGTCAAGGTTGGCATCAATTAACATGGCCCGTACTCTCCTCATTAAAGTTTGATTTTGCCTTTCGGCAACACCATTTAACTCTGGAGAATATGGCACCACATAATCTATTGTTATGCCAACCTCATTACAGTAATTTATTATTTTATTATCCGTATATTCTTGGCATTATCACACCTAATAGTCCCTATGGGGTATTCTGGAAATTTGTTTTTCATGGATACTATAATATTTTTAAATTCATTTGTCACTTAGCTTTTATTAGCTATAGGCATGACAAATGTATATTTCAAGAAATGGTCTATGAATGTTAGAATATATTTTTGATTGGCCACCGAGGGCGTAAATGGACCCATAATGTCAGACGAAGCTATTTCCAGTTTTCTAGTGGGTTTAGTTCTTATCCCTGTATGACCCAATTTTGAATTATTGGCTATACAACATATTTGACAGTTTACGAAATCTTCATCTCTAAAGTTGATGTTTTCGGGTATTCCAATTGCTAAATTTTTTAATTTTTGTAAATATCTAGCATTTAAATGTCCTAGTTGTGAGAAGAACGGTGGAATTCTCAACGGATCACCATACACGAACTATGATGATGAAGAACTTAGAACGACGAATTAAAGAAACGATGACTAGAAGCACACATTACGACATATAAAAGAGAAGACTAGATACTTTGAATGTTTCACGAATTTTTATTTAAACACCATGATGACATACATGTTATTTCATCGACGAGAGATGAGCGACAAGAAGGCACACAAAAACATATAATCACAGCTGAGTTACAAAACACAAATATCACAGATAAAACAACAACAACAGAAACAGTGTTGCCACAGCATGTGATGTGCGAGAATAAGTGGCTATCGAATATTATAATTTGCCATTATTCTCACACGCCTCCTCAAATTATATATATTCGATTATGATTTATAAAAAAATGGTAACAATAAAAATAACGTTATTAATCTAATACTGTCATTTCGATACATAATGACAAAAAGTCAACAAACGATTAAAAATAAACATGTGGTCACAAACAACAACATTAACATACAAACAAAAATGGTATACATAAACAAAAAGTTACGTTAAATTTAACAGTCTACAAAATTCGGTAAATTTGGGCCTCGGGCAGCCCTTCGTGAACATATCAGCCAATTGTCGCGAAGTTGGCACGTATAAGTATCTAAATTCTACATCTACATGACTGCATACAAAACGGTATTTTACGTCTATATGTTTTGACCTACGGGTATTCCACTTGCCGGAGTGCAACAGAGACAGACAGCTCTGATTATCCTCATAGATTACAGCCCTATCAGCAACTTGGATGCAAAAATCACCTAGTAGATATTTCAGCCATATGGACTCAGTGGTAGCATCGCATATTGCGATCAATTCACTTTCATGTACTAGATAAAGCCACTGTTGGCTGCTTCTTGCTTGACCAGGACACCAGTGACCCGTAGACAAAGGCACAGTATCCGGTAACTGACCGTCTTGTACTAACGCAGTTGCCCCAATCGGCATCGGAATATGTTTCCAATATACTGCCGTTACTCTTATCATCATGTAGAAAAATTAATTTTTTGTCCTTGGTGGTTATCAGGTATTTCAGAACTCGCAGAAGATACTTGTAATGCTCATTCGTGGCACAGCTGGAGAATTGGCTGAAGTAAGATATTGCAAAGCAAATATCGGGCCGTGATCCTAACATTAAGTACATTAAACATCCCACGAGCTGTTGATACCGGTTATTTAAAACACTATCACACGCATTGAGGTCCCTGTCCAGTTGGAGTCCGGGGTCAATGGGTGTGAAGGTTGGTGAGCAATTTTCAACACCAAAACGTCTAGCAACAGACTCGATGAGAGCCCTCTGCTCAATCTCCAGTATGGCCTTCTCCCGATTGTAGCTAATATTCAGACCCAAATATTTTTGACCTCTCCAAGATCCTTACATTTAAAACGTTTATTTATTTCATTTTTGAAAAAAGCAATTTTTGCCTTATTATTGGAGCTAATGAGGACGTCGTCAACGTAAGTGAGCAAGTAGACGACCGTATTGTCAGTCCTACTTTTATAAACATACAAGCAGTCATCAGCCTTACTCTGCTCAAAACCAAGAGCAACCAGAAACTCGTTAAATAACGTATTCCAAACTTTAGGCGACTGCTTCAGACCATATATAGATTTATTCAACTTCAAGACATTATTTTTCCTATCTATTTTTGTTTCAATTCCCTCAGGTATTTCGAGGTACACGTCTTCAGACAGAACTCCATTTAAAAAGCACTGCAAATATCTATTTGCTCTATATAAAATTTCATTTTATTACTGATGGCCAAGAGAGTCCTCACAGTCGAAAGCTTTGCCACCGGCGCGTAAACTTCATTAAAGTTGAAGCCTTTTTTCTGTTGACATCCTCTGGCGACCAGTCTTGCCTTATAGAGTACCTCATTATTCATATCAGTATTTTTTATTAAATACCCAACGACATGTGATGGTAGGAGCGTCCCTTGGACGTTTGGTCACCCACCAGGTCTGATTTGAATTCAGGGCACTGATCTCCGAAGAAATAGCCTCCCTCCACATCAGACCATCCGGTGCACCATTCGCCTCCTCAAACGTCAAGGGGATGCCGTCCTCCGCTAGGTAAATATTTCCTGCAGTCCCATCACATTCAGCCGTTGCACCTGACAGACAATCCAAATTCACGTCACCATCAACTTCAATGTTCTCAAGATTCGATTCGGTGACCTCTACAAAAATACCATCATTATTATTATATTTACTAGAATCCTTGGCACCTATTTTACTTTCAAAAAACTCGACATCACGTGACAAACGTACCTCCTTAGTAGTCACATTGAGAAGTCTGTAGCCGCAGGGGAATAACCGACCATTACAAGTTTCTCGCTTTTATTTTTAAATTTATTTGAGTCATGTTTGAAGGACAGCATATAAGCGTCACATCCAAACGTCCGTAATTTATTATAATCAAACTGTTCATTGAACCATCTTTCATAAGGAACAAAATCTTTATTTGTAGGGCAACGGTTCACAATATATACAGAGCACAATATGGCTTCTGTCCAATATATCTTTTCAAGACCGCTCTCGAACAACAATGTCCTCGCCCTTTCACACAGTGTCCTGTTCATCCTCTCAGCCTTTCCATTTTGCTGAGGGCAGCCACCAACAGTGGGTTCGACAACAATCCCTTTTTCATTACAATATGATTGAAAAATCGTGTTTAAGTATTCTGTGCCTCGATCGCACCTGAGTCTTTTAACATTGTAGCCAAATTTATTTGCTACCATCTCATGATAAATTTTAAATTTCGAAAAGGCTTCTGTCTTACTCGTCAACAGGTACACACAGCAAAAATTTGAGTAGTCATCGATAAAGGTCATAAAATACTTCACTCCATTATATGACGGAGGATTTATCGGGCCACACAGATCGGTATGTATTAGTTCCAAAGGCCTACTTGTTTTTCGTTCGTGCCTCAGGAACGGTTTCCGTTTCTGTTTGCCCATGACACAGGGCTCACACAGCAATCTGCGGTTAGTGTCAACATTTGGTATCAAACCCCTAGTCGACAATAACCTTACATCGTTTACATTCAAATGGGCAAGTCGACGGTGCCACACAGTCAGTGGACTAGGTTCATCTTCAGACATCAGATTGCACGAGTGATTTGGTATTTTCAAAAAATCAATCGTGTACAAATCCGAGTCAACGCTCACACCAGTGGTCACGATTTTACCACTGCAGCGTTGGATGACCTCAACAGACTCCTCTCGAAACAGAGTGTCGAAACCCGACTTGCTCATACGCTTAACGGACAGCAGATTCTGTGGCAGCTCCCGAGCATACCTTACATTTTTTAGTTCTATTGCGATGCCATTCAACAATTTTAATTTTACGGTACCGACCGACGTGACAGCAAGTGAGACTCCTTTCTTCGCGACACAGATACTGTAGGGTTTTATCAGATCTAAATAGTCACTGAACAGACTTATATCATTTATCAAGTGAATCGTGCATCCACTATCCACTACAAAAGTGGTACGCAGCATCGAATTTACATTATTTTTAGCATCAACGAAATCATTTATTTTATTATTATTATTATTCTGCAGTGTAAAGCTGTAACCATCTTCAGAGCGATTGTCATTTGAATTAAAATTATCATTGCACATTTGTGCTGAGTTACGATTATTATTATTATTATTATTATTGGTACCATGGTCGTTAGTACGATTTCCATTATTATTATTAACGTTATTACAATTATCCGTACTATTATTATTTCTATTTTTTGCATAGCAATTACGTGCTATGTGACCGATTTTGTTACAGAAATGGCATTTTATATTCGAATGCCCATTGTCATTCCCAAAGTTCCGACCATGTCCATTTGAATTATTATTCCCATTATTATTATTATTAGTATTGCTCTGTGCGTTTAAATTCCGGTTATTATTAAAATTATTATTACTTCCGCCTCGATTATAACCACGATTGTTTCCCCGATGTTGAGACCTACCACGACTGAAACGATTATTACTATTATTATTATTGTTATTATTACCGAAATTTCGTCCACCATTCGTAGTGTTGCCAAAAAATATGTTCTCTTCACCAGTGGCCACCACCGATGAAGGTTTCTGAAGAGTTGAATATTGAGAATTGCTTCTCAACGTCGATTTACTATCCAGGGACAGTTCACGTTGAAAATTGTTCAACCTCATGAACACGCCATCCCAGGTTACGACTTCACCATCCTCTAACACCACTTTGATAGGACGAAACTCCGCTGGCAGCGAACGTAGCAATACCAGTACAAATTGTTTGGTGGTAGTCAGGTCCCCCAACTCGGTCAATCGTCTACAGCGGGCACGAAAATCAAGTAAATACTTTTGTAAGTCAGAACCAGAAACATACCGTTTTGTATACAGCTCAGCTCGTAAATCCATTAGCGTCCTGTCATTTCCGCTATCAATCAGGTTCGTCAGCGCGTTGAACATCTCCTTCGCGGTTGTGTAGGTCTGGATGATTTCGAGGTATTCGTCCGTCACGTTGTTGGCTATCAGGAACATCGCCTTAGCATTCTCCTTCGACCATACATCTCCCCTATTTCGAACAGTTGGCAAAGAATCAAAGATTATGTTACCCAAAGATTCCTTTGCTAACAGCAGCTCCATCCTGAATTTCCATGTCCGACCATTCTGCCCATTGAACGGTTCGATAGTATTCTGCTTTCGAATGTCCATCTCGTGATCAGGCTACGACGATCAGTTGCACCGCGAATCAGCGACTTCAGCAACCTTTCAGATACGTCGACCAACGAATAAACACGAACGAGATCCCAGGAACATCGAAAATAAATACGAACACTTTTAAAGGAAAAAGATTACAAACAAGGCATGGTACTACTTGGGAGTGATGAACAGGATTCGACAGCACAACTCTGCATACTCAGGACAATGGCGACCACGTTGACAATCAGGTATCTGGGCCCATAACCTGTGAGAAGAACGGTGGAATTCTCAACGGATCACCATACACGAACTACGATGATGAAGAACTTAGAACGACGAATTAAAGAAACGATGACTAGAAGCACACATTACGACATATAAAAGAGAAGACTAGATACTTTGAATGTTTCACGAATTTTTATTTAAACACCATGATGACATACATGTTATTTCATCGACGAGAGATGAGTGACAAGAAGGCACACAAAAACATATAATCACAGCTGAGTTACAAAACACAAATATCACAGATAAAACAACAACAACAGAAACAGTGTTGCCACAGCATGTGATGTGCGAGAATAAGTGGCTATCGAATATTATAATTTGCCATTATTCTCACACTAGTCTTCTATGTATTATTAATTTTTTATTAGTATTATTATTATTAATTTGGGATTTATTATTATTATCATTATTATTTTTAGGATCTGTGAGTATTTCATTATCTTCACCCCCCTGAGATGATTCAGTATTATCTTCTTCAATTATTTCTAATTCTACTGTAAAGTCATCCCATTCATCATTCGTATCTTGAGTAACTGCGGCACATATTATGTTTTTTTCAGTATTATTATTATTTTTTATTTTTTCATTCTCTACATTATAGTATATGTAGAATATTCCCTCTTCTTTTTTCGCAGTTATTATAATTTCTGCAGTTTCAATAAAATAAATGTTGGCAATTTCTTTTTGTTGGTCGATGTTTATTATTCCCGTATTTGTTATTTTAATTGCTGAAATGATGTCCAAATTCAGATCTGGTACATAATGGACGTCATTTAATTCTATTAATGATTGAATTTTGTTGGAATTTTCGACTTTGATCACCATTTTCCCTGTATGTGTGGCATATAAAAATGTATTTCTTCCTGCGCATTGTAATTTAATTGGTGTTACGAATTTTTTTATATTTGATAATTTATTTAGATCAGAAGTTAAATGTACTTCCGCAGCTCCATCCAGAATTGCTCTATATTTTAATACTTCGTAATTTTCATCATTATTATGTTTATTATTATTAGCCAATTCGTTTAATAACCACTCACTATTATTATTAAATTTTTTTACCATGCAGGACATTTTTACTTGTTGCTCCGAACTATCTTTTTTATTATTATTTGATGGATTTAGGTTTGCCTTTGGTGGGTAATTTCCTTGATTATTATTATTTGTATTTCCATTACTATTATTTCCTTGATTATTACTATTCATACAATTTTGGGCTATGTGTCCGAATTGGTCACACTTATAGCATTTAGGATTATTTTGGTTATTGTTTCTGCCATTTCCTCTGTAATTATTTCCTCTATAATTAGGGTTTCCTCTGTAATTATTTCCCCTATAGTTACCATTGTTATTACTATTACCATTATTATTCGTATTATTATTTTGGTTTTGTTCTGATGAATTACCATTATTATTACTATTTTGACCATTATTATTGAAACCGTTTCTATTTCCATTTCTAAAGCTATTATAATTATTTGGGTTTCTATAATTATTTCTACCACGATAATTATTATTATATCTGCCTCTATAATTATACCTATTATTATTTCCATTATTATTATTATTCCGATACGTATTATTTGTTTGGTTATTACCATTATTATTCTTTTTTAAAGTTTGGTTCCTGTACTTTTGGTCTGAGTCCTCCCTTAATATTCTCTTGAAACTGTCTAAATTCTTTTCATTAGGGGGTAGGCTTTCATATTGTATTTTGGCGATTTGTTGTTCGTAACATAATGCCAATTGCAAATTTTCCAATTCCTCATTCTCGGTAACCTGATTACCACTGTCTCTTACATCGGTTACCAATTCATCCCATTTTTTCAAAAATCCTTTCATGTTTCCTCCCGGTTGAAATCTAAATTCTAACCATTTTGCCTTTGCCATATTAGCCGTAACTGAAGTCTTGGTCCCATAAATATTGTCTAATTTTTTAAGCATTAATACTGCGGTATTACAATCTCGTATCTGTTTCGTTATATCGTTTGATACTCTTTCTAACACAAACGCTTTGGCGTTATCCTGCATTTTGCAGTAATTTAACATATCTTTATTTGGCCGAAAGTTTAGATCATCTATATTTTCTATATATGGCTGTAAAAATTCATGTTCCCCAAAGATGTCGTAATATCCCGCACCTCGGATGGCCGATATAATCATTCTACGCCAATCTAAGTAGTATTTTCCGTTAAAAACTTTTCCGAGTGGGGCTTGGATGGGTTTAATTTCGTTCGGGGATGCCATTTTTTCTTCTATTTTATAAAAACCTAATAAATTATTTTCTTTATTACTAACAGGTGTGTATTTTTTATTTTCGATTGACTCTCTTTCTAATTTTTCTATTAAATTTTTTTCCTCACAATTTTCCTTTTTATCCAGTTTTTCTAAATTTATTTAATTAAAGAATCTGTTCATAAATTTCTCTTTCGATTTAGCAGAACTATAAATTCTGTTCGAAAAATAATTTACTGAAGATTCTGAAATTACAATATATTTCAGACTACTAATTTCTTCTATTCTCCCGGATATATCTATCACAAAGGATTCTAATATTATTTCACCTGTGAAATATTTAACGTGGGGTAAATTATAAATTTCAGTTTTTAAATCAACTACTCTTTCTCCCTCGAATTTTTTCACTAATTCTTCTAAATCTTCTTTTTTAATATTGTATTCACCAATTTTGGATTCAGACAAATTTATTATTTGGGACATATAATTTTTTCTTTATTTTTAATTTCTTGGCCTCACTTCAAATACAATTACAAAATACGAAAAATAAATGATTTCAATAAATATTACCTTTACAATGATTTCACCTTGTAATTTCTGCTGTGCTGGCGAACGATTTATGTTTTCTATGCCGTTGACCTTGGTACTTCCTGCCTTAATTTTGTTCTGGGTTGTCCGAAAAGTTGGGTCTTCGATGTTGGATCTACGGTGAGTCCTCGACGACGGGAGCAGGTTTCCTTCGGCTGTTCTCACGATCTCTTTGGCGGTCCTTCTGGATTTGGTGTTCGATGACTTCCAGTATTGGCCGTTATTTGAGTCTGGAACTTCAGCTATTCTTCAAATTTAAATTTTGATTTTTTTCAAAATAAATTAAAATTCGAGTTACTTTCTCGAAAAACACGATAACTTTTCGTGTATTACTCAATAAAAAAACATAAAAAATTTTACGCACAGCAGTAAATTAACTTTCAAAAAAAAAATAATTATTTCATCAATTTAAATTTTCTAAGTCTCTCCTCAAAGTTCTACCGTAGCGATGGCTACCATGATGTGAGGTATGCAGAACGAGGATCGAAAGAACCTGAGACTTTTGACTTTTAAGACGTTTATTTTGCAACTAAAATATATTTTACAAACGAAAAAGTAAATGGCGAAGCAACAGCGATATGCGATCGAAAGTAGTAGGGGAAACACTTCGTGACTAGACTGTACATATGACATATATATATATAGAATGTTGTGATGATGATGATGAAGAATGAGATGAGGTGGGATTTCGTATCAACAAAAAGCAATAATTGTGGTAAGAAGAGACTTAGTCAAAGGAAAAGACAATAAGTATTAACAAATTTGATAATGAACAAAACATTTTGAACAGGGATACGCTTGTTTGTTTTGAACACAGCTTTTTATCAGTATTAGCAGTCCAGTATGTATATAGTCAAAGTGTGAGAGTGTAGATGTGAGAATATGCTCCTCATGACCTCGCTCATAGTCGGTATATTTAGTCGTAACGTGGTCGCTGCTTGTGACGTCATCGGCTATAGCTGATTGTATATTCGTATTTCAACTGTCAGTTAGTTGATCTCCAAATGTTGTTACGTGAACATAAAATAAAATGAGATCTTAAAACTGAATCTTTTACTTATTGTGTTGACTACAAATTTAGTGTTTCTTCAATGGTGTTCGTTTAATATCATCGCTGGTTGTTGTTCATATTCGATTAATGTGAAATCTTTCATATTAGTGATCGCCACTTTCTCACAGGTTATGGGCCCAGTCATCGTACTTGAAGAGGCTGCCATTGTGATGTCTGAGCAAAATTGTGCTGCAGAAACTTGCCAAGTAACCGTCATTCAATTTTAAATTCTCTTTGTTTGATCCTGATGTAAACGGTATTCTCAAGCGGTATGTCTAGTTCGTTCCTGCTCATTTTCGTGTAATTTTTGGCTGTCTGCCTGTGATATTTTTTCGTCGCTGATTTTTGCTGTTTGCTGTGCGACTGTTAACGAAAATGGAACGTGAAATGAAATTGATGCTGGAACCGTTCAACGGAGATAATGGGCGTACTTGGCGATACCGGATGGATCTGCTACTTCGAAAAGAAGGTTTATATAGTGTTGTACATAATTCTGTTCCGTCGGGTAGGAATCGTACTGAAGAATGGGAAAAGCTGAATTCGAAGGCGATGTTTTACATTGCTAATAATGTTGCTGACAATTTTATCGAGGCGATCCAGACTTACGATACGGCAAAAACGATGTTCCAGGCAATTGTGCAGCTTGCTGGAAGGGACAACGATATGACGATGATTGAGCTGAGATCCAAGATGTACTCGATGCGATTCAAGCCTGGTGATAAGCTGAAGGATTACTTGATGGAATTTCGGTCTGTTACTCGACGTTTGGCTGAAATGGGTGAGACAACGTCTGTAAAACAATGTATTTTAACTATGATGAGATCGTTGCCAAGTGATTTCCGTCCGCTGAAAATAATGATGCAGGATGCTGACAATCTATCGTGGGAAGTTGCGATTGGAAAGGTTATTAATTTCCAACGTGAACTGGACCTCGAAAAGATGACGAGAAGCTTGCCTTCCTGCTCCTGATGCATCAAATCCAAAACCTTCATCAGGAAGTGTTCCTGGTGAAGAGAATGCTTTTTTTGGTTCGAATTATAATTCACGCGGACGATATCACAATAAATTTAGGGGTAGATCGAATTACCGTAATTTTAGAAATCATGGTGGTTTTAGGAATAGTAATGTTAATGATCAGCGTAATCTTAGTCAGTCAAATAATAATAAAGACAACAATTCTAGTAATAATAATTATTCAGGTTTGTCTAGTAATCAGAATTTGAATCAAAATTATAATAATAATATTCGATGTCATTTCTGTAATAAGCAGGGACACATAGCTAGAAATTGTTATACTAAAAATAATAATCGAACTATAAACAGAGGGAATAATAACAGGAATAATAATAATAATAATAGTAATAATAATGGAAATAGTAATTCACAGTCATATAATGTTTTTAATAATAATAATAATGAATGTTCTGAGATCGATTTGACTTTCTTGGTACCTGATCAGGGTCTTATTTCGAAAGTTTCTGCACCACCACAGATTGTTTTTGTGTTAGATTCAGGATGTACTTCACATATTGTGAATGATATTTCATTATTTGCTGAATATATTATGTTGACAAAACCTCAGTCGATAATGGTTGCCAAAAAGGGCGTTGAACTTGTTGTTTCAGCTGTTGGTACTGTGAAATTAAAAACTGAAAATGGAATTAATATCACATTAAAGAATGTTAGATTTGCTAAAGACCTTCCGACCAATCTTCTCTCAGTCAAATGTATGGCTAGAGCTGGATGTAGGTCTGTATTTGAGGAAGAGTCTGTTAATGTAATAAGTAACAAAACTAATAACGTAATTATAACCGGGAAAAGTAATTTAACAAATTTATATACAATAACTTTTTATAATAACGTAACGGAATCATGTAATTTGACACAAAATAAAAATAAAAATCCGTTAGAGTTATGGCATAAGCGACTTGCACATTTGAATAATAATGATGTCAAGCTGTTGTCTAATAAAGGTCGTATTCCTAATATGTCTGATAATCGAGAAATATTTTGTGAACCCTGTATTATGGGGAAACAACATAAAAAACCTTTCGACAGACATGAACAAAAAACAAAAAGTCCGTTGGAATTAGTCCATACTGATGTCTGTGGTATAATAAATCCAGTGTCGTATAATGACAAGAAATATTTTTTAACGTTCGTTGATGATTATTCGAATTTTTGTTTTGTATATCTGCTGAACAACAAAACTGAGGTATTGTCAAAATTTGTTGAATATCACGAATTGGTTTCTAATAAATTTAATACAAATGTAAAGAGATTACGGTGCGATCGTGGTACCGAATATATAAATTCACAGTTTAAAGCATATTGTGTTGAGAAAGGAATTTCCATAGAACCCACTGTTGGTGGATGTCCTCAGCAAAACGGTAAAGCTGAACGAATGAATCGTACTCTTGGAGAGAGGGCCAGAACTCTCATATATGAAAGCAGCCTGGATAAAATTTACTGGAGTGAGGCTTTATTGTGTGCTGCTTACATTTTAAATCGGTGTCCAACCAATAAAAGTTACATTCCTTATGAAAGATGGCACCGTGAGAAGTATGATTATAAAAAGTTGAGGGTTTTTGGCTGCGATGCTTATATGTTGGATTTCGCTCACAGTTCGGATAAATTTGAGAAAAAGAGTAATAAATTGAAGTTTGTGGGATATTCGCCAGCAGGTTACAAGTTACTGGACGTGACTAAACGTAAAATCCATCTCTCCAGAGATGTTGAGTTCAATGAAGAGTCTATAGGTAAATCAAAATATGATGACTCTGACCCTATAATGAAGGAAGTTGACGAAACGAATGTTGATAGTATTGAAGTGGATGGAGAAATTAATAATATACTAGATTTTGGTGATGTTATAGATTCTTGCTTTTTCATAGCTAATGCTGTTGAAAGTGATTGCCCGTTGACGTTTGAGGAGGCGTTGAGGTCCTCTGAGTCTGATCGCTGGAAGAAAGCGATTCAAGATGAAGTTGATGCTTTGACTTCCAATGAAACTTGGAATGTGGTCAAACGTCCAACGGATGATCCAACAATCACGTGTAGATGGCTGTTTACTAAAAAGACTGATTCTGCTGGTAATGTTTTGTACAAGGCCAGGTTAGTGGCTCGCGGATTTCAGCAACAAAAAGGTTTTAATTTCACCGAAGTCTATGCTCCAGTTGCCAAACTGTCAACAGTTCGTGCGTTACTTGCCTTGAGTAATAAATTTAAATATTTTATTCATCAAATTGATATTTGTAGTGCCTTTTTAAATGGTAAAATTAAAGACAAAGTTTTCTTAGAAATTCCAGAAGGCATTGAACGTAATGTAGATAAAAATAGAAATGTTTTATTACTAAACCGATCCATATATGGATTAAAACAATCACCTAAGGTGTGGAATACTATGTTCCATGAATTTTTGGTTTCATTAGATTTTAAACCAGGCATAGCTGATGACTGTTTATATATTCATAAACAAGGAAATTCCATAGTTTATTTACTAACTTACGTTGACGATGTTATCATCAGCTCCAATAATAATGATTTAATAATAGACAATAAAAATAAAATTAGCAAAAAATTTAGGTGCAAAGACCTGGGAATGATTAATAAATATTTAGGTTTAAACATAAATTATGATCGTGAGAATGGACTTTTGGAAATAAATCAAAAATCTTTAATTGAGTCTGTTGCCAAACGTTTTGGTGTTTTGGATTGTATCCCCACACATTCTCCGATTGAACCCAAACTACAATTGCATCGTGATTTAAATGGAATAGATCGTAATTTGAATAATCAATATCAGCAATTGTTGGGTTGTCTTATGTATCTTATGTTGGGTTCTCGTCCAGATATCTGCTTTGCGATATCCTACTTCAGTCAATTTCAAAGCACAGCCACACACGAACATTATAAATATTTAATACGAGTTTTAAAATACTTAATAACTACTTCACAATTAAATTTGACTTATAATAGGGATAATAATAATAAATATATAATAGAAATCTACTCTGACGCTGATTGGGCAAATTGCGTCTCTACTCGCAAATCAATTTCTGGTTATTGTGTAAAAGTATTTGGATCTGTGGTTTCCTGGTCTAGTAGGAAGCAACCCACTGTTGCTCTCTCCAGTACTGAGAGTGAGCTTATTGCCTTGTGCGAAGCAACATCCGAAGGACTGTGGATGCAAAATTTAATTAATGACTTTCGGTTTGACCACTCTAAAAGATCCGTGATTTACGAGGACAATCAGAGCTGCCTGGGACTCATAAAGTCAGGTAGATGGAATTCCAAACGATCGAAACACATAGACACTAAGTATAGATTCATATGTTCACACGTTGACAAATCATTTATTTATATGTATATTCCAACGTCCCAACAATTGGGTGACTTGTTTACTAAAGGTCTGCCAAAGCCTGCATTTGTCAATTTTTGTAATGACCTAAATTTAATATAGTTGTTTGTGATTTATATGTTTACCATTTATATGTGTTCTGACAGTCATATTTTTACCATTTTATATATTTTATATTTTTATACGGACTGTGATAATTATCATACACGATTACACGAATACTTTAATATTTTAATACGTTTATAATTATTAAGCTTCACCACGATATATATTAGTTGTTATTTCTTTGGACTTTGTTTTGTCCAAATCATATATTCACGATATGTTTTTGTTCATATATGATTTGAGGAGGCGTGTGAGAATATGCTCCTCATGACCTCGCTCATAGTCGGTATATTTAGTCGTAACGTGGTCGCTGCTTGTGACGTCATCGGCTATAGCTGATTGTATATTCGTATTTCAACTGTCAGTTAGTTGATCTCCAAATGTTGTTACGTGAACATAAAATAAAATGAGATCTTAAAACTGAATCTTTTACTTATTGTGTTGACTACAAATTTAGTGTTTCTTCAATGGTGTTCGTTTAATATCATCGCTGGTTGTTGTTCATATTCGATTAATGTGAAATCTTTCATATTAGTGATCGCCACTTTCTCACAGTAGAACAAGAACAAACATAAATAGAGAAACATCTGGCTAATTGTGAAGTCAACAGGCCTATTAAATTCTTTTATTCATGTTCCTGATTTCAAAAATGCTACTATAAAATTTTGTTTGTGGTGTTTTTATTCGGATTTGACTTGTGAGATATTTTGAGCAATAAAAATAATATCGTAATTCGTAATCGCGAAAAGTTGATTGGAAAGTAGGTTAGGTCGTAATTGATGAAATTTTTAATTTTTTTTAGAAAAAATAAAATGTATCATGGTTTTTTGTGTTTGCTTTGTTTTCTGCACGAAAGTTAAATTACATTTTTCGTGGTGAACATGATGAATTATATGCTGTTGACAATTTTGGTTCATTTCTAGTGAAATTCGTTAGTCTCGGTGTTCCGTGTTCGGTGTTGGTGTTTACCTATCGTTCGGTTTTCGTGTTGGACACTTTTCCATCTGCAATAAAGTTTCAGAAATGGAAAAGAAACCCCAGAAAACTTCAAAGGAAAAACGGAGGTAGGAATACGGTTCATTATCGTGCACGTGATTAACGTTTGGACTTTTGTAATTTGTAGTTTCTTAGAAAGTTGATGCCCAAACTAGAGCGAGAAAGAAATCGCATTCGAGGTTACCGACGGTTAGTTTTTGAGACAGTGTATCTTTACCTTTCGTTCATTCAATTACACTGATGTTATGCTTCATTTATATCATTATTTAAATAGCATTTAGTCCACGGTCTTATGATTAATGTTTTTCTATTCGACTGACTGGGTCCCTGATAGTGTTACGTGCTAATTAATTATGATACGACCTTAGCCATTTCTTGTTGAAAGTTGAGGAGAGTTGTGTGTGATTTTTCGATGCTAATCCGTTTGTGACTGTACAGGATTTGAAACTATCTATTGATTTTTGCGAGATGTTGAAAATTTGTAGTGTATTCTATGGATTTATTTTTGAATGTGACGTTACTCTCTTAGATTCTTAAATATTTCGAATTTAGAAACAATATAAATTTGGATAATAGTCGACAGTCGAATGGGTTATCCCACTTATCTTTGAACTTGGTTTCTTGTTCCGCTCGAATGTGCCACTGTCGTTGAACGCGATTAGAATATCTGCTCAGTAGTCAAAATTTATTTCATCATATTTTAGTAAAATGATCTCTGCCCTCTAATTTGTCATTAATTGGTGCAAAAGTTCTTTGGTTGGTATTCGTGCAAATTGTGTTTGACTCATAATATTTGGTTTTTGAATGAACTTCGAATTTATGCTCGTTGAATCCACTGATTGTTCTAGCCTTTCATTATGATAAATTAAAATTTTTATGCGTCGAGATTTTCATTTTTTCTTCCTTTTTTATTTTTAGTTGGGTGAGTAAAAATAAAAAAACGTAATTGTCCATATGTTTTTGACCACTTGAAATTTTTATGTATTTTTTAAGCTTGTTTTCCGAACCCCCGAAGGGTTATAATTATTAGATTCGAGGCGAAGAAGATGACGTGTTCAGTTTGTACTTTGTCCAAAGGGCAATGTTCTGCTAGCACTTTGTCTACGAGGTAAAAAAAAGAAAAAAGTTCTGCCATTTTCATTTTTTATTTCTTTATAATATAATGTACATATTATCGAGTAAAAATTTCATCCAGTTCTAGACGACATTTTTAAACCTTAAAATTCGACCCCCTGTTGCTGACACTAACATTATTTTTGCTGTTTGACCTGATAGAATGTTAATTCTGCTTTCATCAACTTTAGTCCTATCATTTGAAAAAAGATTAGAAACCGTAAAAATTGACATGAAAAATTTTTCTAACAGCTACCCGTTTACAATAAACTGTATTGTACCTACATGTTTTTGCAAGTTTCTTTTGCATAATTATTCACTTGAACACGAATAATTTGTATTTATTATTGAACAAGTAACCTGATAATGTGATAATTTCTCATACTTTTCAGTAAAAGAAGCTCTATCGTAAGTTTAGCATTTTTTTTACACTTTCGACCTAAAGTCAAGTAATGTTTTTATTTGTGACTAAATTTTTTCGTTCATAATTAAAAAAATTTAATCACTAGTAGGTACGTCTGAGCGCAGCAGGTATTGCTGAGATATAGACACATTTTTTATGAAAATAATATGTTGCCAAGAAGATAATTTCCTTTCTGAGGGCGAGAAATTAAAAAAAAATTTTTGCACTCGGTAAGCGTTCTTGAAATTGTAAGCATAATGTTATCATGTTATGAAAACTTCGCTTGATTCTGGGTATTGTTCTGATTCATCGATTTTTTATGAATTTGGCAGAAATGTTAAATTTGGCGAGCTGATCCAGTCTGCCGAAGTTGAAAAAAAATCAATGAACCAAAACAGTACCCAGAATCTTGCAAAGTTTTCACATAGCATGGTGACATTATTTCAAGAATTTCAAGAACATCTACCCGATTCAGCCATAGGAAAATGTATGAAATTTGAGAAAAATAATGCTTATCAGATTTGTTAATAAATAAAAACCAAAGAGAATAGAGGATTCTGACTGATGGAAACTGGAAAGTGTCAAATTCAGCGATTTCTCTCGACTGAATAATTAAATCAGAGTTTTTAAATTATATCTTTTCTAATTTCTGGATTTTAAAAATAATCAGGCTTTAGCCTTAGCCCCTAAGGTATTGGCCAATCATATTCACCCATGATGTTGTTATGCTCTTGAGTTGGGTCATGCAGGAGTAATTCAATTAAAATAGCCATCTTATTAGTGAAGAATTTAAAGGTAGAAGGTTCATTGCCTCAAATAAGTTACATTTTATAAAATATTTGATTTGATTTTTTTTTTTTTTTTTTTTTTTTAAATAATAATTAATTATGTATTTTAGTTGTGCTTATAGTCTTTTAGGATAACCTGCGTTTAGTTGAAGAAATTTTTCTTGGTGCTTTTTTAAAAAGCTTGCTGACGAGTGAAAGCGATTATTGAGGTGGTAACTGGCCCCCTTTACTCCTGATTGAGTATGCTTTATTCTTTGACTATAAAATATATGGACTGAGCTAAAGGACAAAAAAATTTTTGTAACAATGGGGGTACGGGGTAAGGAAAAAGAAGTCAGCGGATGTCGCCTTTTGTAATAAATTCAACAATTTCCCAGTATAATTTGTGAGTTAAGCACATCCGTGCTAAATTTACAAATTGTGGTGGGAAATTATTGAATTTATTACAAATTGCGATGTCTGCTGACGTCTTTTTCTTCACCCAGTACCTGTAATTTTATGAATAATTTTTTTATACTACGTATATGGCGTTGGAGCAGTTTATATACTTCATAGTCAAAGGTTTTATTTCACGTTTTTTGCTTCCTTAGAAGTACTAAGTTCCTCTTAGTTTTTATCGTGACATCGGATTTTTTCACGTAGTCTTCCCAGGTCACTAAAGATTATGCATCCAGTAGGGTAGTCCCGCTGAAAATATACCTAAAACGCATTCTGAATGCTTCGTGTGACACTAAAAGATCCTTTGACGAATTCCAAAGGATGTAATAGTATATTGGCAAGATGAAGCAAAGTGGGCAGCATCTGGTGGCTAATTTTACACTACTGAAAGTAGGTAACTGGTGTTTAAGTACGTACATTTATATGGAGTTTTATTGATTTTCTAAGTGTGATATTTCGAAGAAAAATACGTAAATGCATGTATTTTTTCATCGAACATTCAATATTGCTCTCATTTCTAAAATATTATTATACGAAAAAATTAAATAATCCAGCTCTTTATCTCTCTAGTATGTAAATTAAATTCCCATGTAAATCTCCCACAAAGTCTTTATTGAGTATACAAGTCTCGTCACTCTCCGCCTTATCAGTAATAACTTTGTCGTATGCTAATTACTTCCACATTTTGCCACTGCAGCGCCATTTAGTTCTGATGTTACCAGAATTTCCATTGAATTCCACTGAATCATAGTTATTGAAATTAATTGTGAGAGAACCAGTGTTTGTCGAGAGCTGAAATTTTTTGAGAGATTGTCGTATCTTAGCTCCAGATTCTGTGAAAATTTGGTTATAATGCTACTTTAAGTTTTGGAGATACCGCTAAAATTGTGTTTGATTATGAGATTCAAATAACAATTCAATGAATACTTGGGAAATACATGTAGGATTGAACTGAAATGAATCATTGTGGTGCATTAGTTTAAAAATCTGTGAAAATTTGGATGATATCGTATGCTTTGTTGGTGAGATATCACTTGAACTCTGTTTGGACTGTGTGATTTAAATGATATGATTACTGAATTTATTCTAGTTGAAGATTTTCAGAAATATCTTCTTAAACATAAAATTTTATCCAAATTTTCCAAGATTCTTAAACTAATACACCCAAATGATTCAGCAAAATTTCAGCTCAATCCTATGTTTCTTTCCCAAGTATTCATTGAATTCATGTTATTTGAATCTTATAATCAGACACAATTTCAGCGATATCTCCAAAACTAAATATACGATGGTAACCAATATTTCATCAAATCTTGAGCTAATATATGACAATCTATCAAGGAAATTTCAGCTCCCTACAAGCGCTGATTCTCTCAAAGTTATTTTTGATAACTATGATTCAGTGGAATTCAATGGAAATTTTGAGAATACCAACCTCATATGGCGCTGCAATGGTGATTTATGGAAGTAAACTCGGTGGACCTACTTTTTCAAAGAGTGAAATGTCTTGTATATTCAAGAAAGACTTTGATCCCCATAAGGAATTAATAAGGAATCTTAAAATAGATAAAAATGCTAGTGTTCCTACAGGGACTTCCTCTTATGAATTACACCCAGTCCCTTGACGAGTTATGAAGGACATAATGGTATATTACATACCTGCAAGCAAAAGTTTGTGAAATGAGCACAGCAAGTGAGGAATTCTCGATTCATCTAAACTCACTTTTGAATCTTGTTGAGGAAGATCTTTTTTATAATTAATGATCAGAAAACAGAAACTGACTAATTGTTAATTAAATACCTTATATTATTAATAGTAGATAAAGTAGTTTAAAATTTCAATTTGTTAGAATCACGGAGTACTAAATATAATCGCGTACACATGCCCATCTGAAGGCAGCTATGAAAAATTGCACCACTTTGTAAATTGTTGTCTTCATCCTTACAGTATTGAATTTAAATTTGTTCACCCTTATTCCGGCTGATTAACAACAATGAGAATTGTTTTTCTCAAATAATTGAATTAAATGAATGAATAAATGTAACTGATAATTCAGAAACCACATCAAACCAGATTCATAGATTAAAATGAGATGAAAATAATACCATTCTTTAGGAGTGGGGATACTGTGTCTTAAAAGTGGTGCCATTTTTGTCTTGCTTTCATCCTCTATCCTATACTATAATAGGAGCAATAATTGTATGTAGGTTTGTATGTAAATGTATTCTGAGGAACTAGACTGACAATATTGCTGAAGATCACAATTTAGAGAAGTTTTTGGGTATGAAAAAATGATCTAGATGGGTCTTATCTTTGAGAAAATTCATTGAAGAGATATATGAACATCTCACTTTATCCCAGGCAGACTCAACCTGCAGCCTGTAAAGGTTTGTAATCCGGCCTGTGATAAGATTTGATAAAAACATTAATTGAAAAATGACAAATCAGAATGAAATGTGATAAGCAGCTAATGAAAATACCAAACCATACAAAATTTTTTCACCATCAAATTTTTTTTTTTAGTGAATTGAGTTGTGCAATTCAAGCTTCTCCATTGAGGTATGTTAGCTTACAATTCCTTAGAATCGTAGGCTCCTTTAGTTTTCTCGATTTTTCGAGAATTATTTCAAATAGCCTGTATTTTATCAACGACGAGAATATTTTTTCTTATCTGCGATTGGGTTTTTACCTTTCTATTATTACGTCGATGTTTTAACTTGCCTCTTCGTTTCTTTAGCCGATTTGATTAGCTGTTTTCGACTATTATTTTTTTTAGTATTTGTATATCTTTCGATGCCTAATGTCCGGTATATTTTCTCTACTGTTTAATTTTGAATATCATTTCTATAAACTCGGTTTTAAAGGCCTTTTAATTTTCTTTACCCAACAAGGTATATAAGTGAAAAGTTGGCTGGGTATTTCCATGGTGGTGTAAAAATAAGAAATCAGCCTTCAGTTTTTTTTTTATTTATGTATGGCCCATAGACTTCATGAAAATTTTGAATGTGGCTTGTGAGATTAGAAAAGTTGAGCACGCCTGGTTTATCCATCAGCACCATCATAATAATTTCTTGGAAAGTTTTCTTTTTTTCTTTTCTGTGTGTTTTTAGTTTATTTTTAATAAAATTCTCATGATTTTGAAAAACGTGACATTCTGATCAAATTTGGCTGCCCTAGAATTTTTTTTAATTCTTGATTTTCGCTTGTCCTTTGTCAAAAAATAATTGATTTTTTTTTAAAGTAGGTTTTCTACATAAAATCTATTTATTACCTTTGATGCGATATTAGCCCCAGTTGTTGGGGTGGGTATGTTTTTTGTTTCACGATCTTAGGAAACTCTAATTTACGTGTATCATATACATAATTATATAAATTGAAAGGTGAGGTGGCGGGCTTTTTTTTTTACTGTGTATATTCGTTCATCCATGTTAGAATGGGAGTATATCGTGTCCTTTTTTGTTATTGTTGATATTTTTCCATTTACTGCTGGTTGTTTCTCTGTCACCATATTACCTGTTGATTTGAAAAAAATTTAGAGAAAGTATTGTGCAGAGTTTGTATGTCGAGTAGTGTACGTCATGAAACAAAACATTTTTCGCCCCTAAAGTTGATGGTCCCCTTGACAGTACCCTAAAAGTAGAATTTTTTACTATAAAATGTTCCATTGATTACACCTCAAAAACTATTGGGCATATGAAAAATACGAAAATCACTTTATTTCTTGAAAATTGTAGAAAACTTTTTTCCAAGAATAAAATTTTTTGTAGAATCAACCTTTACCCAAAAAAATCATGAAAATCACGCTGAAATATGTTCCAAAACATTTGGGGGGTTGAGGAGGGAGTATGAGCTTGAGAGGTAGTAAATAATTGATTTTATGTAATTCTTAATCCAGTTTGATGAGCCTTCAAAGGGCAAAACATTATCTTTCTTATTTTGTGAAAACAAGGGGGTTTACAATATAGAGACTCAAAAAGCACGCCACTTTACCAAAAATATGCCACAATACCTGTTGTTAAGAAAAAACTGCGTCACTTTACCTATAAATATTTATATATACCGCAGGCTCTCTCTGACACACACACACACGCGCCCGCGCGCGCACGCACACACAGTCATATATTCCGTTTTCTTGTTCCCTTGGTACGAACATTTGTACTGAGCCAAGAGCCTGACCTTTTGATTTTACTGCGGTTCAGCCGGACGGTACTTCCTTACCCTCATTTTTGTTTTTTTTTGGTATAAAATGCTTAATTTTGCACTAATAGCTACGAAATTCCGAATAAATATTTATTATAATTTATTGTAGCATGCGACAAATTTTGGTGCTGATCGGCCGGACTGTACTTCCGATACGGCTATTTTTTTTTATATTGGTCGTAAAATGTGGAAATTTCGAACAGTATGTGCGAAATATGAAACAAATATTTATTATAATTTACTGAAGCATGCTATCAATTTTGGTGCGGATCCACCGGACGGTACTTACGGTAAAGCTTTTTTTCCCTCCTTTTTTTTTTAATAATTTGCGTGAACTTCATTTTTTACCAAAATTATCTGCATGTTCATGTTTTCTTTTTTTTTTATTTCATAACTATATCGTATATCTTTGATTTTATTTTCATAACAGTCCATTTACGCATATGAACTTACAGAAAATTGATGTGATCACAAAATTCATAATTCTTTTTCTCGAAAATCTACTTTTTCTCGCGAGGCTTGATGCAATAGTTTTTTTTTTATTTTTTATTTTTAATTAATTAATTATTGATTATAAGAAATCATTTGAGTAGGGTATGGTGTTGGTGCTAAATCGTAGTTATAGTGCGCTCATTTTCGTTGAGCTCATTAGCTTTGCCAATAATAATTGTTGAAGGGTGGCGCGCCTTTTGTGAAACACTCTGTACCGGAGCAACTACATAACCAGTGATTGTTGTTAAATAGTTTTTTTAATTCTTTTATAAATGTTTTCGTAATGAATTCTTTAGGCGTTAAACCACCTTCTTCTCTTCCTCGCCTTCTCGCACTCATTCTCTCGCCATCTTCTACTATTCTACTTCGTAAGATCCGTATACTCTACGTTTCTGTAATTACAAAGAGCCACTTCATAAATGATGTGCCACCGAAGCCCTTGCGTTTGCTTTCGTCATCGATGTATTATTATTTTTACATTCTTTGATGTCCTCCTATCGTTCCAAGGTTCTACCACCTCCTAGTTTAATTTCCTGTACTCGGAAATTTTAATTACAAAGTTTCAGCTAACACCAGTGTGCAGGTATGAATTTGTAATGGCACGTTTTTAATAGTTTGACGTAGACTGTAGTGGAGAGAGTATCATAGCATCTTCCATTCTGTGATGTTAATCGACAAATTTCTCCAACCCTCGTCACATTTCGTCCTCTATTAACTTGTGTTATCTGATGACGATCGTGGATCGAGCTCAGTAACTAAAAATAACTGGACAATTAGCCGTGGACTATCCAAAAGAAAAAGTTAGTCGACGTGATTTGCGAGCGAATGTGTTCACATTTTTCGAATGACAGTTGACAATGACAGATCTTTTGAATTTTGTCACAAAAGTAAAAATATGCTTCAGTCTTTTCGAGTTAATCATTATTGTAAAGATATTTTTGTTTTTAACTCCATTTATTGGGGGAGGGAGAAAGAAAAAAGTAGGGAGGTAATGTTGTGGCTATGAACTGAGAACGTGAATACGTTTAGACATATTTAGTTGCCTCTGGAATCGAGAAGGAAATGAAAGAAATAAATGATTGATCTATTGAAACTAATGTTATATACTTACTACTCTGTCTGAAAGCAAATTTAGAAACGTATTCAAGTGAAAGTGGATAACAGATTCGAACTCAATGCCCCTGAAAACATATCCATTGATGTATCGCTCAATAATGTGTGAGAAAATTATTCCGACCCCATTTTTAGGTTACAGGTAACTCACTGATTAGGTTAATTCAAAAATGGACATTCACAGAAGTTTCACTTTTATTGCGGGTAGCCGGGTCCCATGGCTCGAAATTTTTTTTTCTTCTATTTATTCGTATTTAGTATCTACGTGTGACGCCCACCTATATGGGGATCTCTTTTGTCTGTTCATCTATCAGCATTCATGTCTAAAATGTCGGTTCGAATCCCTTAATTGGCAGACTCTACATTAGTGACCTGCAAAGTGAGTGAAACACTGCGCCTGACACCATATCTCATCACGAACACGCCTTGCTGGTTCCTCTTCACACCTACCAAGATGCCAGAATGCAAGTTTGTTGAACACACAGGTGGCAGTAGGCTGAGCTCCTTCTCCCTCTATCGTTGTGGCCCACTTTCTACCTGCTGAGCTCTGACTCTCACAGTGAGGCGCATGGTGACATGTCTTGGACTTAATAAAACCAAAGTAGCATTATAACTTCATTTTAAGAATGGGCTGAGAAAAATTACTGCTATGTTAATGGCACATTTTTCTGTTATTAAGCTGCTGTGTGTGGAGCCAGTTTCAAATAGCTATTTATAAATTTACTTAAACTCTGAAATTTGAGTCGTTGATTACTCTATATTAACGATTATATGAATAGACCAGCATCTTGGAGCTAATTAATCATAAATTCAGATTAATATGTGTGGCGACGGGCGGTCATTGACGAATGATTGTTCTACACACTCGTCGACCACCTAGTGGGCCAGTGGAGTAAAATCCACAAACTATGTTTTTGCACTCACGGCTGTATATTTCGTCTGTACAGCTAAACTTGTATACTGGGCTCGGCCTGCACACTCTTCTACAAACACGCAACTGACTCCTATTGGTGTTTGTGTAGTGTCGTATACGTACTTATACACACACCCACAATATGAATTCTGATGACAGCTCCAAATCTGCACAAGTCAATTCATATAATTTATTTAGATTTACAAGTGAGACAGCATTGTATGTACTGCTACTGCCTTGACTACACTGATGATGTAATTGGAATTCAAAAGCTGACCTAAAATTTACTCGCACATTGTTGAAGCTTTCTTTAGATTCAGCCGTGTTCGGGGTGCGACTAAGAAGTGGTGAAAGTATCAACAAATTAGACAGAATGATTGGAACACCAACTAATTATTAAAAATCGACTTTTCCCCATATATGTTGTAGTAGATCGATAAGAGATGGATAACCTGTGTTGTAATTTCTCAGTCTGCATATTTCAAAGAAATGATATCATTAATTGAGGAGCGCTGCGCACACATTTCATTCGCGGTGTATTATAATTAGGTTTTGCCAAAATTTCTTTTTGATTTCTTACTAAGGGAAAATGAATTTTCGTGCGCAAGTTATGGAGTAATGCCGTTCGTAATCAAGAATGTTTTATCATCTGCGAATTGATGTGTTTTAGAAACCGTAAACGTAAATACAACGTTAAATCCCCCAAAAAACTAGGTCATGGTTGAATTTCAATCGCGAGTAGTCAATTTCGCAAAGTCTGGCTAAACCTATCGAATGAAATTAGCGGTAGCTCAAAACAATATTGCCAAGGATTTTTCCATGTAGGTACTTACGTGAATTGCGATGTGCGGGTCTCGTAGTCAGGTGCTGTATATTTACTTCCTTTGCTTTTTCGTTTTCAACATTAAAGTTGACTTTACGATGGAAGTTTGACTGGTTGCCGGATCGTTCTCTCATTTCTCGTCAAAATAAACGATATAACACAAAGACTCGAGAGGTTTTCGCGACTTTTGGAGACTTTCTTTCCGGTGTAGCTTTTTGCTAGAATTTTTTGAAGTTTCAACTTGTTGGTCAATCAGGATTTTTCATATGTTGCACTCGTCCGACAAACTCGAGATTGCTGTATGTGAACAGAATTATATCGACGCCTAGGTATGAGGAATAATAATAACAGAAAAATGGTGGTTGCTTTTTGAGAGTAAAATTATTTTTCTTTTTTTGGAAAACTTTTGATCATTATTTTCCACGTTTTACTGCCGAGTGAAAATCAGAGAAATTCTTGAATAACTCTATAACATACCAAGCTGATATACTCCTACGTAATTAGCAGTAGCAGATTTTGAGAAAATTGTTTTAATCAAAATTCAAACATTTTTTCTCATCAAAAACGAAACTTTCGAAGTTGATATTTGGCCAAGTTCAACGTTTATTTTTTCGTCTCTAAATATTTTCCCCCTCCCCTACATGGAAAAATACTGGATACGCCATTATTCCGTGTCGTTTGAACATCGGTTCTGTTGAACTCGGAAAAACATGGTAATCGTAGAACAGTGATAAACGTGAAAAATGATGAAAATATTTACCATGGGAAGACGAACGTGTAATTACTGCCGGACTTAGGACAATTTTCGCACGAATAAGAATATGGCGCGCTAGTAATTAATCTGTTTACGTACTACGAAACGCTGCCCGAGGTCCGTTCGTAAGAAAATTGTTTAGTGTCCCTATTCATTTTTGTTGATTTCGTAGAAATCAAGTAGGTTTACGTGATACCCAAATTATAGTTGTGTTTATTTTCAGATCTGTGTGATGACTGCTATGAATGAGCTGGGATGTGAATGATGTGATGTAACGGCTGGTTTTTATTAGTCTTCCAATGGTATCACGCAAGGGATTCCTCATTCCTTACAATGGTATCATGATGGAATCCCCGTCAACTGAAGTAGCCTAAGAATTATTTTACTTGGTCTTAGCTTTGATATTTCAGTAATACCGTCATCATCTTTCAGCCTCACAGACTTTCATTACCCCTCCAATTCGTTCATGGTATAAAGATATCGGTTTCCACCCATTTTTCCTATTCCGTTTTTCCTAAGTATAATTTTCCCTCACAGACATTTTCAATAATTTTTTTCCCCAATACCGAAATGTCTAATGTATTATTTCCTTAACAAAATTTTATTCTGGAGTTGGTTTTTTCAATTATATATTTACATTAAATGCAATAGCATGAACATACTCTAAGTCTCTGCCATCACTTTTATACTAGTCATACATTAAGGATATATCATGTATTCTTTGTTATAGTTTTAACTATTTTCTATTGGGTACAGTTTGGACTCTTTGACCCATACTGAGCTCTGCCAGTGTTGCCTCTGTGTCAGCCTATTCTTACTGGAACTCCTTGAGGCCGGAGTGTAGGTCTGGGTGATGTTTCTCAACTACTAATCTAAACTGATTATGCACCCCCACTCACATTATTTGTCTCATGTCTGTTGGATAGTGCTGCTTCGTGTTGGTTCCACAGTGAGGGAGAATATCATGGTAGGGTGGGGTAGGGTAGGCTGGATTATTGGTTATTGCTCGTGCTTTACATTGCTTCATTCGCTGGCGTCGACAGTTCCTATAAATTTTACAATTTACTGCCCTTGAAAAGTGGTATACAAATCAATCAACATGTAATTTATCAGCAACTACTCATACGTTCGACATTTTCTTATGATTTAACGCTGAAGAATGTAATGATATTCCCTCTACAAAAATAATGATATGTGCTAAGCATAAATTACAACATCCATTAAGAATATTGGCTTTAGGGAAAATATCTATTAAGAATATTGGTTTTAGGAAAAATGGATTATATATAATGGGTTTAGGGAAAAAATTACGGAAAATGTCTGTTAGGGAAAATTATACTTTGGGAAAATGGTTTAGGGAAAGTGTCTAGGAATCAAAGATATCCCTGTTTGCTTCAATAACACCCACTATATAATTTTTGATTATGTCGTTCAATTTTCATACTATATGTAACAGCCAAAAGAGGTAGTAATGTACCTAATTAGAACCACTTTCAGTGTTACACCATACACGAGATATTTAACACTGGATAAGCATTAATACCTCTATAATAATTTAAATATTCAATTTATCATCTGCAACTATCATGGACCTTAATGTATTTGAGGACTCAATAATATTTAAAACACAAGGTTGAATTAACACTTTTAATAAAATAATAAATTGTACGACAACAGTACATCAAATAATACGTTAATTATTATATAATAGTTTTAACATATGGGATTACAACCCTTTAGACAAGACTGTCTATAATCTAGTAGCTCTGTAAGAGAGGCTCTAGGTACTAGAGCCCTGCACGAGTACGTACGGCATCGTGTGATTACAAGTACAAAATACTTGTCGGACGAGTAACACGATTACCCATGTGTACTCGTACTCGTGCAGCAAACGATGCAAGTAAGTAATCAGCATCACATCGTGGCATTATTGTTGCAGAACTTTGGGGAAACTCACGGCGATTACATATGAGTATAATCGTTACGATGCCTACGACGCCACGCTGCTACGAGTAATATTTTTCCGATTATGTACTCGCATCGTTTTGTAAGGTAATCAGTGATTTCTACACGATTACTTTTTTATGTACTCGTGTAGGTCTCTACTAGGTACTAAGAAAGAACTGTGTCTTATTCCTTCGAATTGAGGGTTTATATACTTGTTTGGGGTATGTAAGTGTATGTGTCGGATAGGCTAAGTGAAGTAGGGTATTGTTATTATAGGGTTGTGCTGACTCGCGATATACTCGAGGGGCAGTCACAATTAGGTCATGAATATACAGACATTATATCTATATTCATGAAATCAAATACAGGTAATTTAGTGGCTGTTTACAAAGAGCTATAGGATGTTTCCATTATTGATGAATACCTACATTTTTGGTATTTGGAAATGTGTAGACGAATATGTTCGTCATATTTAAAAATAGACGAAAGTATACGTTACACTATATTTCAAAAAATATTTTTCAATGAAATTTTACCGCCACATTTTTAACCTAAAAGGTAACTATTTCGTCCATCACAAAAATTCGTCGCCTTTTTCATTCTGCTTTGAAATCGGACGAATTTATGAGCATAATTTCCAAAATCTACACTGGAGAAAGTTTACTCAACATGATACCATATTGCGTTGCAATTTTTTTTTTTGTACGGTATAACGCTAACTAGAATGGTATCATGGTGAGGGAATTCCCGCGATATAGTAGTTGGGGGAAGCAGCTTGAAAATATTGCTCGCCCTGAGCATGTCCACAGAGTATTAAATATAATAGAGGACGCATAGGATATGAAAAACTTCACCGCTTTTGAGACGAAGTGTCCCCACTCCTAAGAATCGGCACAATTTTCGTCCCATTTTAATCTACGAAATTCGGTACGATGTGGTTTCTGAATTGCCAGTTATATTTATTCGTTCGTTTATTTGAAGAAAAAAAAATTCTTATCATTGTTATGTGCCCGAATACGGGCGAACAAATTCGAATTCGGTAACGAAAGGATGGGGATGGCTCTTCAAAAGTGGTGCCATTTTTCCTAACGGCGTTTAGATGGGCGTGCGTCCTCTATTATATTTAATACTTTGTGGGCATTTCTTGTCACATTCCAGGCAATACAGACTGCCCACGGTGAAAACGGGGATTCTCCCGCTTTGATACCATTAGAAAGTTGCCTGAAAACATAAATCCAGCGTTATTGGTGCACAGTATGCTGTTGGTGGCCATCTATAATAAAATTGTCAAACTACTGAGGTGATTGCTGCATAGAAAGATATTTTAGCACTACGGTATCATGCTAAACAAAATTATAAGTATGTTGTGAAGTCGGCACGTATAATATCAGTGCGGATAGTTTGATTCTGTATCAGTTGCATCGTATTCTTTTCAAAGCAAATGATAAACGAGAATGAAGTGAAATGAAGAAATGTGAAGGATTCATTTTGGAGAGCTGTTTACAAATTTTGTTTTGGAAATTTTTGCAAAAATAAAACTTATTTAACGAACTAATCTATGTCGACAGAGATAAGTTATTTCGAAGCAAACTTGGAAAAAATTAATGTAAAAATGTTATGCAGCTTGTTTTAGTTTAGTTTGATTATTTAAGATGTATGGGTACCGTTTTTTGAATATCTTGGTATTCGTGACTAAATTTCAGTCTAAGGGTTGACTGTTGCCGTGTTCGAATCGTTAGCGAAATCAGTGAATAGTACAGAAAAATAGTCCCAATTTATCTGTTTAGCAGCAAAATTAGTTCATTCATCAAACTTGGTTCAAAATGCTATCTGGGAAGTAACAATGAGGATTTGGTGGGTTCGTGAAAATTAAGGCGTCGGAATACCGGTTCAGGGGTAGAGAGTGAGGGCGAAATTCAAGGAAATTTTCGTTTTACGAATTAGTTTGAGCGAGGTGTCCTATTCTGTGAATTTTTTTAATGAAACCAACCGCAATAAAGACACAAAAAACTCAAGCGCAGCAAGCCTCGCTAGTAGAGGTAGGTTTTCGAGAAAAAGGTCACATTATTTGTCTGTAAGTTCATTTACATAAATGGTACGCTATGATTGTATGGAATTTATTAGTTGCTGACGAAATATTGGACAATGTGAAATTTAAAGCATTATTTCTTGAAATTTAAAATTAATTAAGATGATAAAGTATGGTAAATGATTATATAAAATTTCAAATAAAATCAAAGAAATACGATAAAATTATGATATAAAAAAAAATAAAGCATGAAAATGAGAATGATTCTGGTAAAAAGTGAAATTCATGCGAATTAGAAAAAAAAAGAGGAAAAGAAAGCTTTACCGGAAGTACCGGTTGTTCAGTACCAAAATTGATAGAATGCTACAATAAATTGAAATAAATATTTTTTTCAAATTTCGTACATATTGTTCCAAAATTCCGAATTTTATGAGCAATATAGAAACAAAGATAGTCGTTTTGGAAGTACCCTCCGGCCAAGATGTACCTTGGCTTGTGGCAGCCCTGGATTTTTCGTGCTAATACTAGAATTCGTTGTTTCGGAGGAGGCAGCGAACTTTTTTTTTGTTTCTTTGTGTGGCTCTGTGGGTAGTGGCACATGCGCATCAAATATGAGGGACTAATTTGCGAAATAATACCAGGAAATTAATTGGTGAAATATTTTTGTGAGCCAAAATTTTCCTGAGATCATGAAACGGAAAACGTACTTATCCTCAAACCTGGGGGCTAATACCGCACCGAGCATAATAAGTAGATTTTCTAATAAAAACCTATTTAAAAATTTTGTAATTTTAGGAAACTTTCAGTTAGCTTTCCTGAAGATTAGAATCATTAGTATGGAGTATTTTTTATAAAAATTTTGTGTACGTACTTATTAATTGTCAATTTCATAAAAATAAATTTGCAAAAATTATAGGCTAACTCCCATGTCATGCTTTGTCGGAAATTTCAGCTTAGGTCGATGTAAAATGTAACTTTTCAAACTTGTCTCAAAAACAAAGAAATTTTGAAAGTTATAAGTTTTGTGACTGAAGAAACACTGCAACAGGCTCCTCTGACAGATGAATCACTTTGAAGAAGCTAGTGAATGTAATAAAAAACTTTTTGAGGACGATTCTCTGTCTCAATTTATTATGAATGCCAGTTAAATGCGTTTATTTTGAGACTTCTCAAGAATCAGCCGAAGCTACTGCTGCTAGAAATGTAGAAAATAATAATTACAATTGAAGAAGTAGTGAATCCCAAAAAATAATGGAAAATTGGTAATCAAAACGAATAGAAAATGATAAAGATTAAGAAAAGTATTGTGGAATACCTTGTTGTGAGGAAGTATTCTGACCAGAAGGTAAATTCTACAAAGTTAATTGCATGTTCTGCCACTTCATACCATTGGTATGGGAGAGCCAAATCCTCGGCAAACACTGGCGATTTTGTAGCCGGTTTTGAGAGTTTATATACAGGATTTGGCACACGCACACAAACACACATATGTACATGTTCATTTGGTATTATGTCATCAGTTGCGTCGTTTCCTGCTTCTGTAAGGTGATAAGAAATGATGCAACTCGTTTGGTATCGGGCCATGACATCGCCGAGATTGTTATCAGGTAATTGATCACAGCCCGTGCAATTTATTGTACTTGTATGTATGTACAAGTACGAACATACAAACGTTCTTATGTATTTTTTTTTACATCATTGAGACGGTTATTTGCCAGCCCTTTGGGGCGGCGACTGTCGTTGAGGGGTCCGAGCCCCTATTCCTCATACGGGAGAGTCCCCACAAGTATTTTTTAGGCAGATTTTTGTTAAGCACAGCGAATTAATTCTAACTCTCTTTTTTAGTAGAAATGCGCTTTGTTCGTATTCAAGTGACATAAAAACTTATTCAATTCGATATTACATGAAAAACTTGAATGTTTCTATGTACTAACCATCTTTGATTAACTGGAAAATATGACGGCAGTATTATTTTTCTATGTACCGTTAGTCGAAGGTAAAATATTGTAGTATTTAATTTAATTTCTATTTATTATTTACATTTCTTCGAATATACAAGCGCTCGAAGGAAGGTCATCTTGAAATCCCAATCCAACCAGTTTGAAATTCTTCAAATACGCCATCCGAATAATTGCTGGAACTGGAGGAATAATTAGATGAACTTAGTTGAGTGCGTATATATTTCCAGTTAAACTTGATTATCTTGATAAACAGCGAAACTTATCCACAGATCGCTGCACATATCATCATTTATTTTTACTATAGACGTATCTGTTGATTTATTTGGGGATAACCGTACGCGTGAACGATTTACGACGTATGTAAGTCTTCATCTTATGAAGACAATTGTTTTCCATGATTCACTAAAAGGCTATTTTGTCTTCGTAATGTGAATAATTTATGGCCCGAAAGTGTTCGAGAAGATTTTTGTCAAAGTATTGTGTGCTTTAGGTGTATACTAATGACTTGTGTAATCGATCAGAAAGTAAACACAAGAAATTAAACTAGATACAGATGTTACAGGGTCACTGCCTCCACCACAAAAAAAATCTATTTGAAAACGAAGCTGGGATTCGAACATTTGGAAACCTGCTATGAGATCGATCGAACGGAGGAAATTTTCACAAAGCTAGACAAATTAAAGTTTCCCAAGAAAAAGTTTTCCCTTGGTGGAGAAAAATACTTGCTCGAATACGTCTAATGACTTCGCAGAACGTGCATATTCGACCAGTTGTAGTCCCTTCACCCTACCCTTACCAAGGACAGAGGCTCCCTGTCGCTAGAGCGATTCCAAAATCCCTCACCCTGCCCCTAAAATTTTCAAGTCCAAATTTATTACGTCGTCACTCCTCCCTGCCGACCCCTGTGTCTTCCGCTGGCCAGAGCGCCCCTCAAACTCCTCATCATGCCCCTAAAATTTCCAAGTTCATAATTATGACGTTATCACCTTTTCCGTAACGGAAATCGGATATGAAAAATTTTGGATAGACCCCCCACTTACGAGACATATCCATATCAAAATTAAACATTCACCCATAGCTTTTAAGTAGCTGGGTGCCTTA
This sequence comes from Ericerus pela, assembly GCA_011428145.1. Taxonomy (NCBI): domain Eukaryota; kingdom Metazoa; phylum Arthropoda; class Insecta; order Hemiptera; family Coccidae; genus Ericerus; species Ericerus pela. The sequence continues at coordinate 300,385 of WOFM01000426.1, forward strand.
TTAAGAAAAATTAGTATTGCTTACGACCTTCAAACCAGCTGAACCAGTTACCAGTAAGCTTGGAATCAGAATTATTAACACTGTTGTTTTTCGTTATCATTTATAAGTATGGTCCAAATATCTCCACTATTCATTGAGGCGGAGCGACGTAGGGAGCCATTATCACAGAACGTAGTTTTGCGCTTAATTGGAAGTAAAAGTAATAGCCTCATTTTTCTGTTGGATTTCGCCGTTGACCTTGAGCCTCATTGGGGCAGAGCCCCTTGGACGTCCCAAATTACGGATATTTGCTCACATGTTGAGTAAAATCTAGAATAGTGCACGTTCTTGGGAGCTGCGGTGCACCGTACTTTTCTGGATTCAGTCCCCGACTCTTCACAGGAGGACTGAGTTACAGTCCTTCTGCCTCTATGCAGCATAGTGAAATTAAGGGGTCTAGACGGTGGCAACAGCCTATTTTTATGCTTAGAGGAGTTGTTTAATTAATGTAAAAATCATTTCTCCAAGCTCTTATCGTATAGTAAGGGGTGAGGTGAAGTGGGTTATTTTTTTTTTTTGAACGTGATAGAGGCATTTCTCAATGCTTTTATAGTATAGTGGGAGGTAAGTTGAAGTTTTTTTTTTTTTAAAAAAGGCATTTCTCTATGACTTCATCATATAGTGAGAGGAGAGTTGTGATTAACTTAACATTCAACTCCTGATTTTTCTTTCTATGTACTGATTACCTGCTAGGCTACGGAACAAAGTGGCTGATGAAAAATTTTGCTACCTCCTTGTTGCTACCTCCCTACCGTACAAATTGTCTGGGAACCAAATGTTTAACCTTTCCCCTCCAGACATTGTTTTCTGGGGTCATATAAACCTAAATAGATGTTTAAAATTCTGTTCTTTACATGTTTTTTAAATGTGAAAAGAAAAATTTTCATTGTTATATGCATTTCATTTTGTTTCATTGAAGTCATTGCAGTTGAAAAGTACGAAATTTCTGTAAAATGAAAAAATGAAATGTTTATTTATTAAATTTCAAAAATGTAGTACAAACGGTGAAGTCTGCATTGCGAAAACTGAGCTAATGTGGAAGTTCTTCCTTCAGTGTACTGAAGTTTCTCTAACCGTGACGGTGGACTTTGTGACCTTATTCAATTTTTCACTTGATATTTCTGACAAAAGTCAACTGTACACTGTTGTCCGCTGATGAAGTTGACAGAAGAACACCGAATGCTGTAGTTATAATTTCCGAATAATTGAAGTGCTCTGCAGACTTTTCCTAGCTCCCGTTTCCTGTAGTTTCCGAGATCGATGCAAAATATCAAAAAATCGAAATCAGTTGTTGAAAAGTTGATAGATATTTTCTGTCTGTAGTAAACGATGATGCTTATGTTGTAACTACAGCTAGACTCTTCTGAGGATAGATTTTTCCTTTGAAATGAACTTGCGGGAAATTTACGTACTATATTATTGAAGGACGTATGTGTGTCTCTAATCTTGGTCGAATACACTGGACCATTTTCTTAAAAATGTGGAAAAAGAATCGTTTAAAAATGTCAAAAGTATGCCTGTACGTCACACTCGTCAATGCTAATGACAACCCAACGGCGTTAAACTCGTTAATAAAACTACTTTCCCATTATTGTTTTTTCTTTTCCTTTTTTTTTAATTTTTGTCAAAAATAACGTATTATCATCCCGTCTTCGATGCGTATGTTTGAGAATTTTATCGAAAATATTTCATATTTGAGCTTCCTTAATGTCTTTTGTCGCGTCGTTAATGACGCAATGCGTTTTAGCCTTCGTCAATGGTAATTAATCGCTCGTTAATGGTAGCTTGATTGTTTATACCTAGAAAAAAACAAAAACGAAAAAGCGTCGAGATGCCTCTATTTTCATCCCCCGACAGAACGTCGCCAGCCATTTATTAAATGTGTTACGATCGTGCATGCACTTGGGTGCAACTGCTTGTTTAACGTTTATCGAATTTCCGGTCGCGTTTTTGTGTATTTTTGTTTTTTTGGTTTTTTGTTTTTTTTTGTACATGTGGACCCGAATATCTTTGGAACTTTTTGTCGAACCTCGGCGGTGGCGAGGTCCTTGGCCCCCGACATCCGACTCGCCGCTTATGCTCACCTAAACCGAATTTTACGATTTTCGGTTAATTTTCGTCGCGTCGCAGATGAAAAGTCGTTCGCGTGTAATTATACCCGTTTAATGTCCTCTGCCTAATTGTGGACTATCTCCACAGCTATGGTACCAACTCAGCAAGACGGATCGGTGTGCGGATTTGAAAACAGCTGGAACTGCCGAGCCACCCCTTATTCGAAGAAAAATTATCCGAATTTCCCTTACAAAAAACTTTCACCGCAAAATAGCCCCTTCGGCAAAGTGGAAAGCTGTGTCCTTTCGTCTCCATACGCGTTCCCGAACGGCATTTATCAATGTGATCGTGATTCTTATTCAAACCCTCTGTACGTAAGTTACGCTCCAGCAGATATTATTCCCCTTTATCCTCCGTCTTTCAATAATCACGCATTTGCGTAGTCTGACGCTCCAGCCGATCCCTATGTCCTCGACTTGGCTGAGGCGGCGTTGACTGCTCCGGTTGGTGTTTCATGTAATCGTTCTGTTCTTACGCCGATCGAAAATGCGTCTCAGGTTCGAAACAATGGCTTAGTTATTTACCCTTTTGGCTTTTCAGTCCGACTCCAAAACTCTTATATCAGATCCGCGACTTTATGAGGACTAGCTTACGTAAAAATTTCAGCCCGTTTCATACTTTTCTCAGAATTCTTGGAAAACCCGTTTTTCTGAGAATTATTTGTTTTTCAGTGTTCTCGGAAACTACTCAACCAATAGGCACTAAACTTCTACCAGACCTGACACTTTATAAGAGCTACCTTTCTCGAAAATTTCAGCCCTATCCTCTCGTGGTTTTGTCAAAACCGTTAACACAAAATTTTCTCAAGAAATTTTTTTGTTTCCAGTTTTCTTGGAAAATCTCTGAAAAACCAGGTATCAAACAATTATCCGATTTGTTACTCCATACATGAAGATAATTTATCTTGAAAATTTCAGCTCAATCATCTCTGTGATCTTAAAATCCTGAAAAATTACTTTTCTTAAAAATTTTTGTTTTCCAGTTTTCTCGGAATCCACTGAACCAATTAACTCCTTCCCATCAGACCTTGCCCTATGTAAGAACTCTCTTCCATGAAAATTTCACCCCTATCAGCCCTGTCCCTTCTGTAGTTTTTTCAAATTGTTGAATCAAAAATTTATAGGTGATACGTATATATCTAAATACACGTGTAATCGTATCCTGTATAATCGTGTATTATAATATAATACGAGCAATAATTGCATGTATGTATGTATGTATGTATGTATGTATGTTTGTATGTGTAAAGTATAATCTACCAGAAAAGATGATACATAGAACCGAACACTCAGACACATAACTCAGGATCACTGAATAAACAAATCACCATTAAATAAGGTGAAAAACCAATAGAAAGAATTAACACATTGTAAAAATGAATTCTGGTTTATTGCACATATGATTCAATCAATGTCAGATGAGTGAAACAAGGCCACAAACTTGTTTCATTATTTGACTACAATTTACAGATTCACAAATAAAGTGATTGATGGAACAATAGGGGAAAGGCCGGTAAGAGTACGCATTTTAGGTTTGACCTCATGTAACTGAGTCAAAACTTGAGGGATTTTGTTCAAATTTGGTGTAGCTAGGCTGTAAACCTTTATTTACTTATTCCCTACCTTCAAAATTTTCAAGAGCCTCTCAAATTGTTTAGGGGGGTAAAAGTATAAAAAAACCCAAATGCGTACTCTTACATGACATGGCATCTAAGAGTACGCAACTAATTTTTTTCATTGATTATGAGATATTGAGTAGTCTGAAATATATATTTATTTCATACGAACGTCAACACAAATCACAAACAAATTTATTGATTCCCGAATAACTAGTGCAGGATTCATGCCGCCAATGTTTACATTTGTCACACATAATCCAATCTTCTGCAGGCGGATCAGAAAAAAGTTCTTCACAGGCTGGACATGAAATTTCCTCTTTTTTGGAGGTAAGTTTTTTAGTACTTGTCGTCTTTAGTTTTGCTTTTATTTCAATCCAGTTTTCTTTTGTGAAGAATAGTTTTTGTTTTGTGGACCTTTTTTCATAAGAAACAAATAAATTAGTAGTAGGAACAAAATGCGTACTCTTACGCACTTGTGAATTTTACCAATAATATCAGTTTTACTAACTGATAACAAAATACATTGGTAACTAAAGATATATGAAAAGGTAGCAAAAAGTATGTAGTTTGAATAAATATGATTATTTACTCAGTCATTTTCAATAATAGTCACTGAATCCTTATTCCGTGCTTTGAAAATATTATATCAGAAACCAAAAAATACAAAAATTTGTAATAAAAGCGGAAATAATGATTATAAATTCATGTTTTTTGGCATGAAGGAGGAGTATTTGAAGTAGAACAACATAAAAGATGGAGTAGTGTTGCCAATCTTTTAGTTGCAGAAAAAAAAGCAATGCGTACTTTTACAGACTGCGTACTCTTACCGGCCTTTCCCCTATAAATCAGTCAGTGAAGAGTCAGTTTACAATATTATGATTACGATTCTTTGCAGTATGTGTATGTATGTATGTATGTATGTATGTATGTATGTATGTATGTACGTAGACTCGTTCTGAAGAATTAGACCAACAATGTTGCTGAAATTTTCAGATAAGAGGTTTTTGTGTGTGGAAAAACAATCTGTATAGATCTAAAGTTTGAGAAAATTTGTTGAATAGAATTATGAGTATCTTAATATATTCTTTAACAGTAAGTGTTAACAGCTAGCGATGAAAAATTTGCCTCCAACAAACGTGATTTTTGTATCTGCAATTTACATATCATCAAATTTTGTAATTAACGCTAAACACAACAGATAGACAATGTCTCATATTGGATCTTGAATCTGGGTAAGTTGATAATTCAACATTGGTTTCCATTGTAGAATTTTATTATTGAATTTAAAATTTAAAATTTAGATATCAAATTTGAAATATGGTTTTCTTTTTTTTTTTAATGTAACATAGTTATCAACTAGGGTACTCATACGAGTAAAGCTCGATGAACCCGGTACTTACTTATTATTCAAGTTCCGAAGTGCTTCGCCACTTTTGCTTGTGCTAACCCAAGACGTATATTGGCGTAGATATGGTAACACTGTTCAATATGTTATTTGGTGGAAACCTTCAAAATATGTATATATATATATATATATACATATGATGGATACGACACTTGGGCAGTTTTGGTGTCCTGCTTATAGAAAGAGTATCTACAAATGCAAGTACTTCCAACTAAATATCTGATTGGAGGAAAATCTTGCAACGTGCGTTTGTTTATAAACACTGGCATACAAAGTACCTCACTTTTACTCCGATTTTCAATTCTGATTGGTTAGGGTGTTCAGTCTGGAGTACTTCCTACGCCAGCACTTGGCATCTATAATCTGGACACTCAACCCCATGTTAAAACTGTTCCGTGTCGTCTCCATCATATATATATATCCTCGAAGGTGGAAACAGTGAAAAATTTTGATAGTTGGCAAAATTATACTTTGAGTATATATGTAATGGAGTGCTGGTTGTAGTAGTTATGTTCCTCAACCATAGAGTGTTTCCCAAAACGGAATTCCTTTAAAATGTATATCCATATATTCGTATATAATATATAGATATAGTAACGTGCAAAACAGTAATTTCATTCCCTGAAAACGCTAAGTATGTCTGATAATAACTACCTTTAGACATGTTATAGAAATCAGCCCTTCATTACGTATATACTCAAAGAAATTATAAAGAGTAAATCTTAGGTGATCGAAATTTTTTTGCTATGAAATGGAAAATTTTCATCATCTCCACCCCAATCCTATTTTGAGATCATTTGTAAGCAAATTAGATAAAAATTATTTTCATTGATTTTATTATGGAAAAATTTTGCATTATTTCGAATTTTCTTGAAAAATGTTATTTTTCATCAAATAAAATTTTTGGTGTTCTAAAGACAAGTGTCGATATAAGGGGTCTGATAGCTACGTACAGATATGCTCATTTGCTAATTGTCAGTTTTACATCAGTTTGCGATATAATTACGAGATTCTGAATAATTTTGGATAGTTTTGTCTCAGTTCATTTTTATAATACTTATTCGGGTTTGAATAATCATCAGCATGAGCGCTAAAATTTCAAATTTCCAAGAGATTTTTCCGTATGAAATGTAAATTTATAAAAAATAACAAAATATAAAATTTTAACAATATCTAATGCAAAAAGCTTAAGTTTTTCCTGTTTAGTATTACCTTGTATAATTTAGTCTTCAATCATAATTATATTTCAATATTTTGCTGTATTATCTATTAATTTTTTAATTTCGTAAGAGCATCTCCGGGTGAAATTATTAGAGCCTTAATGCCGAGTACCATTCCTTAGTCTTATGACTATGTCTTACGACCATACAGATTTTGGTACAAAGAAATTTGAATTATCGACGATTTGTCGTAACGGATGAATGTATCTTCTTATGATTACATCGTATAAATTTGTGTCGCATTATAATCTTACTGAATTCTTGATGTTTCCAGTTTATCCCTCACAACTCTTAATTTTGACCAATTTTGTGTAGAGAATTTCAAACATTGTATAATTTTTACTAAGAATCAAATTTCGTATTCCTCGAAACAGTGGGAGGGTTCGGTATGTTTTTTGTCGATGGCTGTAAACTAATATAGGTGTTTGTTTGTATATTCAAAAACTATTTTTCGGTGTGGGTACATAATGTAGACACACATCATGCGCCCCTTTTCATTTGCCAAATAAAAATGTTCACGCATTTTTTATTCGAAATTATTTTCGTATTCTAACTGAAAGCTGTATTCAATATATTCGAAAAAAATAAAAATAAAAACAATGACTTTATCCACTAAGGTGTTTCTAAAATTTGATATTTGAAATCCTTGTAAGAGCTACGATTAACGATATCCTTTAATATCAGTTTTAATGACTTCTCTTTTATCAGACAAACAAACTGCCTGCCACTTCTTATGCGATTAATCCGAAGGAACTATTTCTTACATCGCAGCAGAGTACCATGCCTGACCGGCAACTGTCAGCTGCAGTGGCACTAATGGAGGTACTTTAGCAGAATAGCACTTTTTTCCAGAGAGTCGCTGTTTCTTTACATATAGGCGCCCAGACTAGAAAGTCCGAATAAAAAGGAAATTTATTAAATTAGGTAGGCCTGTAATAATGTGGTGAATATTGATTTGCATGGAAGAGTGATTTGAATTTGAAATTTGTGAATCATTAATTACGAAAAAATTCTGACAGTCATTATGCTTGCTCCCACTGTCGCGTATTATAGTTAAGATAAATATCGTCTCTGACTATTTACCATTGGAGAAGCAATGCGGGGTAAGAAAAAAAAAGTCATAATTTTATTTAATATATTTGCTAATACTCCAAAATATAAAAAGTACATGCTTTAATTTTAGGTTTATATGCCACCATGGTATAAATCAAAATAATGAAATCTTCAGCCGCCAAGGCAGGTATCAAAACAGAAATTTTCTCTGACCATTTATTATCGGACGAGGAATGAGGATAAACAAAGACGTCTATCGTTTTATAATGTGATAGAAAGTATGCAATATTGAATTAAGTGTCGAAACCATACTTTTAAACGAATTTATTATATGAAAAACGGACTCATACTATTAGCTTAAAAAGATCGCTTGAAAACCCATCCGTTGATGACATTACTCGTCTTAAAAGAGTCTTTTGGTACATCGCTGGCACTGCTAATAAAGGAATCGTTTACCGACATGATACAGAAAAAGGTGTGCTCGAATGCTACAGCGATGCAGATTTTGGAGGGTGCTCCAAAACTGGGCGCTCAACCTCTGGTGTATTCATCAACTACGCAGGTGATGCTGTTTCTTGGCTTAGTCAAAGACAAGAATCAGTTGCAGATTCGACTGCTGAAGCAGAAATTATTGCAGCCACTGAAGCTTCGAAGGAAGTCATCTGGCTTAGACATCTTCTCCAAAAAATCACTCAACTGAAAGAAATTCCAATTCTTCAGATTGACCACGCAGCTGTAGTTCGCCCAGCAGAAAATCTAGATAATCATCGTAAAACAAAGCATGTCAATAGAAAGCATTTCTTCATTCGTGAACACGTTGCAGAAAGGCGAATAGCTGTTGAAAGAGTTTCCTCAGAACATCGAGTTGCGGACATCTTTACAAAGCCGCTATCCTGCACTAGGCTGAGAATTCTTTGTGATAGAATGGGACTTTCATAAATCCTTTAGTTCGTATATATATTTGTTTGGTGTAGGTAGATGCTACCTACACGGGGTTCATGGAACCTAAGGAGGAAGACAGTGGTTTACATGCGGGGCGACCGAATTGTTTCTCGGTACCGGTAGCCAGCTGGTTTAAGTTGCCTTACCGTACACTAAGCGTACTTCCTAACTGGGGCAATCTTCCAAAAGCGATGCGGTACCATATACGGACCGCAGTATGTATACTGTCAGTGAGTATGTAAATATTACATACTCACTTGCCTCCGTTTACCGCCTCAACGGTAAACACCAAAACGCATCGTCTGTATGAGTGCATACAGATGATGTAATTTGTTTAATGTGCTATGCAAAATTAGTATGGGTTGCGGACTTTGGTCTGCAACCCGTCTGTCGATGCAGGGCCGAGCCCTGAGGAGGCAAAGAGGGAAATGTCCCCACAGCCACTCCCCCCTAGTATTTTCGTACAAAAAGACTAAGTCCAGTCATACCCTAAAAGTTGGGGGGACGTTGGACTGATGATTGTCCGGCGGGGTTACGTCCTCTGTATGACCTATTTCCTCCAAAGAGGATGTTGCGGAGGGCCTGGCCTAAGGCATGGCCAGTAAAAATCCCCGTATGATAGTTGAGGATCCTCCGCTGGTTATAATTAGCACGAGATCGTGCTCCTCTTTTTTTATTTTTGTGCCTGATCGCCTGGGTGGAGTTCCGTTGTTGGACGAAAGGCTGGAGTTGGGTTTCTGGTCTATGGACTGTGATTTCGGAGCGAGAAGGCTGAATGCTCCTAGATGGGTCCACATCCATGGTGGTAATCATGGATCATGAAGCATCCGAGGTATCGCTGATAGGAAGGTGGTGAGGAAGAGGTTGGGTCATTTGAGCCAAGACTGAACTGACCTCAGGCCTCGGAGTGGTACTCAAAGCGAGATTGCTCGCCGAGGTGGAAAGTTGGGCTAACATGATATCATGTTCCCGATTACTCTGTTCCTGCTCTTCTGCGAGGAGGGCTTCATCATAGTCGAGCAAAGGTTCAGAAGTGTTGGTGGTAGACATTTTCGGTAAGATGTCAATTAAGACAATGGAAAAATGAGAAATATTTTCAAAGCGATTTTAGCACAGAAATAGGTATTCGAATTGAACAATTTTTCAGAAATTTAGAATGCGATATGCTCGGAGCGTATTCGACAAACGAATGATTTGTATATCGCTCTTGGCTGTTTCATTTGGTACGAATTTGTCGTCGAGTTTATCATAATTCATCTCAGTATAATAGATTTAGTATTTTCCCACCATTTAGAAATTCCCACGTAGAAGATTCTACGTGCAAAATTCGTTGATTTAAATTACCTCGTGCTTTTATGTGGGTCAACGTATTCGAGTGAATGAACTTTGTTCTTTTATATAGGTCAATGCGATAAGGAACGGTGGTGCAATATCCTTATCGCAACGTACGTTGTGGTATGTTCTGCGATAAGGATGTGTGTCATTGCGACTGCACCGTTTCTCATTGTTCATCAGCTAATTTCTGTTTTTATAAAAACGCAAGTGAATTTATTTTGATTTTCACGATAGATGTTTTATTTTCAAGCTGATTTATTTTCGCATTTTTTCTTCTCTGCGTCTAGGTTCGAATCCTGGAAGCGGAAGATTTGTTTTTGATTTTTATGACCATTTTTTGATGTTATAATTTTTGTTTAAACTTTCTGCTATGTTTTGATGCAGGAGTTGATGGTGAATAAATTTATTTTGCCATTTATTTAACCATTTATTTTTCTATGGTTTGGGAATTCGGTGGTTTTTGTATGAGTGAATTTTGTAATTGTGATCATATTTAGGTTTAGCTATTTTGTTGAGCTAACCTTTCTGATGTACGACTCGGAATTTGATTACGTTTTTTATAACTTCCTTTAGGCCTGCCTCTTTTGTTGGGCTTTATGGGCTCTTTAGGATCATGGTAATATTTTCGTATGTTGTCATTGAATTTGACAACTTTTTTTATTTTGGTTTTAGCAGCCATATTTTTCAAATTTGGTTTTGGTACATCGCTATGCATTTCTTGTACTATTTCTTGCTGTGTTTGTAGCTTTTGAGTGTCGTTATTTTGTATGACACTTTCTTGTGGATCTTTGACTATGTTTATGTCAGTATCCATATTATTTTCCTTGCAATTTTTCGTGACATTGACTTTTTCATCTGCTATTAAGAATGCAGGTTTTACACGATCTATTGAGACTTTTTTCTCTTTATCCGCTATGAGTATGGTGAACGTTTTTTCTGTTCTATCCACTACTTTATAGGGACCGGTGTAGGGTTTCTGCAAAGCCTTTTTTATCCCCTCTTCTTGTAAGAACACGTGCGTAGTTGTCGCTAAGTGTCTCGAGACATAGGTTTTAGGTTTGCCATGAGTTGCAGCTTGTTTTAAAAATTGACTTGCGTCGTCTTTTATATCTTGTACTAATGTTTCGGGGTTAATTTCTTTGAATTCATAGAAAAAATTCCCTGGTAAGCACAATTCCTCACCGAGTGCTAATTGGGCAGCTGAGTGTCCAGTATCTGTTTGCAAGGCTGATTGGAGGCCTAATAAGATGGTTGGTAGCCTATCAATCCATCTTTTAGTGTCGTGTGCCATAATTGAGGCTTTTAGAGCCCTATGCCATCTTTCCACTTTCCTGTTAGATTGTGGGTGGTAAGTGGTGGTGGACCAGTGTTTTGCACCCAAGGTCTTTACTAGTTCGTTGAATATTTGGCTTTCAAATTTTCGACCTTGGTCTGTAGTTATGCTTTGGGGCACACCATATCTAGCAATCCATGTTGAATATATTTCTGCAGCTACTGTTGGGGCCGACATTTCAGTGAGTGGAATTGCTTCAGGCCAACGAGTAGCTCGATCTATAATGGTTAGCAGATACTTGTAGCCACGAGAAGATGGTAAAGGACCAACTAAGTCTACGTGAATGTGTTTGAATCTGTCAGTATGTCTGAACTTTCCAAGTTTTGATTTCGTGTGTCTGCCAATTTTAGATTTCTGGCAATTTAGACAAGCATGGGCCCAGTTGTTGCAATCTTTTTTTATATTGGGCCATATGGATCTCGAGGTCATTAATTTAGTCGTACTCCTGGGTCCAGTGTGCGATAAGTTATGAATACTGTCGAACGCCATTTTCCTATATTTTTATGGAATATAGGGTCGTTCTTGACCTTGGGACACATCACATGTTAACATGGTTTTTATGCCAGGGAGTCTTTTTTGTCTCAGTTGTAGACTTGATTTGTCTGAAGATATCAATTTTAATAATTCTTCATCCCCTAGCTGTTCAATAGCTATTTCAGCATAGGGTAACTGAGATGGGACTGAGACAGATTCTATTCGGCTCAGAGCATCAGCGGGTGTATTTAATTCCCCTTTTATATACCTGATGTCTGTTGTGAATTGACCTATGAATTCTAGGTGTCTCATTTGCCTTGGCGATGCATGTTCTGCTCTCTGCTGGAATGCATGTGTGATAGGTAGGTGGTCTGTATACACAGTAAAAGTTCTACCTTCTACATTATGCCTAAAGTGCCTGATTGCAGCATTTATCGCCAATAGCTCCCTGTCGTACGTACTATAATTTTTCTCAGCCTTAGATAGTTTCCTCGAGAAGAATGCTAAGGGCTGGTTTTGATCATTATCAATCTGGTACAAAGTTGCACCAATTGCAAAGTCTGACGCGTCTGTTGCTATGCATAATGGCAGACTGTCATCTGGGTGAGCTAATAATGTCGCATTAGCCAGCATATTTTTGACGTTGTCAAATTCTAAGTTGGCTTCTTCTGTCCATATGACAGCAGTTTTGTCTCGTTTTTTGTTTGTTTTTATCAAATCGAATAGTTTGCCTTGTTCGGCCGCTGCGTTTTTTATGCAACGTCGATAGAAATTTGTCATCCTTAAAAATCGTCTTAATTCAGCGACTGTTTTTGGTTTAGGGAAGTTTATTATTGGCTCAACCCGGACTTTTGGAGGGGCAATTCCAGCAGAAGTAATGTTGTACCTGAGAAAATCAATATGTGGTTTTGCATATTCGCATTTACCGGGATTGATAGTTAAACCAGCAGCGTGCAGACGCTGTAATACGGTTCTCACTTTCTTCTCGTGCACTTCAATGCTTCCACTGGAGCATATGCAGATATCATCTATGTATGCGTAGCCATATGGTATGTCTCTCAATACACCATTTATAAATCGCTGGAATGTCTGTGCAGAATTTCTTAATCCAAATGGCATTCGAAGAGGCCGAATGGAGTTATTAGCGCCGTTTTTTCGATATGGTTTTTAGCCATAGGTATCTGGTGGAAATCCCAATTAATATCAATTTTGGTAAATAGATCTTTTCCTTTCATGTTTATATTAAAATCCATGATATTAGGAACTGGATATCTATCTGGTTTTGTTTGAGCATTTAGGCGTCTGTAGTCTCCTACTACTCTCCATTTTCCACCCGGCTTAGGGATGATATGAATGGGTGAGCTCCATGAGCTATTTGAGGGTCTACAAACTCCTTCTTTTACCATTCTATCGAATGCATCCTTAGCCACTTTTAATCTATCTGGAGCTAAGCGTCTTGCTTTTGCTACACAGGGTTGTCCTACAGTTTCTATTATATGAACTGTGTCATGTTTATATGTAGGATTTGGATTAAAAGTTGGTACGGTGACACCAGGAAAATCTGTCAATATATTGACGAATTTATCATTTGATTGCGTGCACGCATTAATTATATTAATTATTTGATAATTTTTAGTTTTTCCTTTTATGTGTTCACCGGTTGTGGAATCTATTAATTGTTTATTTTTAAGATCAATCAATAGTCCATAATAGGCTAAGAAATCTGCTCCTAATATAGGGTATTTGACATCAGCTATGGTGAAAGTCCATTTCATTGGTTTGTTAAAACCTATATTTTTGCATTTTTTGATTCCATATGCAGAGAAACTATGGTTATCTACTGCATTTAATTGGGATTTCGGAGTTTTATTCTTATGCTTGATCTTGGCTGGCAGTATGCTTATATCTGCGCCTGAGTTGGCAAGAAATTCTCTCCTTTTTGACCTGTCCTGTATGAACAGGCGGCATGAGTAGATATCCGAGGGGTTGGTTGCCGCTGATACGACCCCTCTCTTTAGTTTGACTTATTGGGAGATTTTTGGTTGTCTCTAACCTTGTCCAATTCCGTGAGCAATTCCCTTTTCTTTTGCTCATCTTTGATCATCCTTTCAGCATAGAATCGGCAGGTGATTTTACAAGTCCTGGCATTTTCTCCCCATTTATTATGGTGGAAGCAATAGTCTTCACCGCAATTTGGATTTTTGTATTTGGGTCTAGATTTAGACCTTGGTGGTGTTCTGCCAGGGCTGTTTTTTCTGCTGTTATTTCTGCGGTCACGAGATCTTGAGTCTCGTTCTCACCAATTTCGGTGTTTAGAACAGCTGTTGCAATTTCCGCTGCTATTGGTATTTTTATTTTCCATTTTCAAAGCAGCAATTTCGGCTCTGAGTTCCGCTATTTCGGATTTTTCCCCTGAGATGGCACTGATTGCAGTTTTACCTTTGTATTCCAGTGCCTGTTCAGCAGCTTTGGCCAAATTTATTAATGCCTCATCACTGGTAGCGTTTGTAAGATTTGGAGCTCCAAGTGATTGCACAACTGATGTAGGTAGTTGTTGGCAAAATTGGTCAGCTATTACTAAGGGTGATACATGGTTATCCCCTTTTTTCATTAGTTTTGCCATGAATACTGTGGGCTTGTCTCCGATGGACATGCCTCTCATCAGTTCTCGAATTTCCTCTCGAGCGGTTATGCCAAATGCAGTTCTTATTTTATTCTGGAACCAACTATACGAATCTTCTGCTTTGTCAGGACATTCCATGATGTCTGGACAAGCTTTTATGATTTGTGCTGGCATATTTCCACACAATTGTCTGTATCTGTGCTCTCGAGGAATCTCTTCGAGTCGGAAACAGCCGGTCAGTTAAATGAACCAAGTTTCTACATCCTTTGGGAGAAACTCTGGTAGTTGGATCTGTTTTTTGAGTGTATTTTTGGCTTCTTCGACTTTCTTTTTGTTGTATTCCGATACTGCCTTGGCTACGATCTCCTTCATATATTGATCGAACAGCTGTTTTTCTATCTGAGCCTGTTTCTCAGCCAGTAACCTACATTCTTTTTCCTCTGGATTTTCAGTCGAAGTTCCAGGCATTTTAGTTTCGTCGTTTTTCAGCATTATTTTTCAAATTAATTTTCCGTTTCTTAATTTTTGGAAATCAAGCTTAGCCGAATTTGTAGCAGAAATTGTTGCAGGACTATTTCCTATCTAGTTGATGTATATGCGTGTTCTACCGAGAATTTGTTGACCCGTCCAGTTTATGGGGCAACGTTTATTTGGTATATGGGGTAAATTTCCCACTCCGTGGTCGACTAATAGTCACCTAAGTCACACCAGCTATTTCTAGCCAATGAAAAAGTTGCGTCCAAGCCGCACTTATCAGCAGAGTGATTTCTCACTTGTCTAGCGTTTTCACGCCTGAACCACTGTAGCAACGTCGAGGTCACCACTGTGGCTTGTTTGGTGTAGGAGATGCTACCTGCATGGGGTTCATGGAACCTAAGGAGGAAGACAGTGGTTTATGTGCGGGGTGACCAAATTGTTTCTCAGTACCAGTAGCCAGCCGGTTTAAGTTGCCTTACCGTACACTAAGCATACTTCCTAACTGGGGCAATCGTCCAAAAGCGATGCGGTACCATATACGGACCGCAGCATGTATACTGTCAGTGAGTATGTAAATATTACATACTCACTTGCCTCCGTTTACCGCCTCAACGGTAAACATTGAAACGCATCGTCTGTATGAGTGCATACAGACGATGTAATTTGTTTAATGTGCAATGCACAATTAGTATGGGTTGCGGACTTTGGTCTGCAACCCGTCTGTCGATGCAGGGCCAAGCCCTGAGGTGGCAAAGAGGGAAACGTACCCACAATATTTTAATTTTATGTATTATTTAAAGTAAACAAGGGAAAATGTTGAAGTGAAAAAAGTGTTCCTTTCAAACTTGTAGATCGCGACACTAGTCTATAAACTAGATTAATTTTTTCTTTCATTTTTGTTCTCATTCTTATCAGCTAATAAGTAATATTGCATTATTCAATTCGCGATCTTTTCAAGCTAATTGTATGAGTCCGTTTTTCATATAATAAACTCGTTTAAAAGTATGGTTTTGACCCTTAATTCAATATGCAAATGCTCTAAAAATGAAAAAAAAATGCATTCGGTCGTTTGAGGGGGCATGCTGTACACCAAGAAAATAATGTTTTTCACGTCCTCTAAAAGGCTATTATCAAAACAGAGTTTTTAGTAAAATATTGTGCTTTATATTTCGTCTTATCTTTATGGTTCATGAAAAACTTAAACTGAAACTGATAATTATATCAGATGGCCAGTCTGCTAAAACGTTTTATCATTTTATGTAATTGGAAAAAGAAAAGAAAAAAAAATGAGAAGAAAAACTCTAGCACAGCAAGCATCGCTAGAAAAGGTATGTTTTCGAGAGAAAGAATTATGAATTTTGATGGTCACATTAATTGTCTGTAAGTTTATATGGATTAATGATATGTTATGATTGTATGAAATGTATTAGCTGTTGACAAAATATTAGACAATGTGAAATATAAAAGTATTTTTTCTTAAAAAATTGAAAAATAAATTAAGATGATAAAGTATCGTACATCATATAATTTAAAATAAAAACAAATGAAATGTAATGAAGTTATAAAATGAAAAAAAAAGAAAACATGAGCATGTGGTTGATTTTTGTAAAAAGAAAAGTTCGTGCAAATTAGAAAAAATAAGGAAAAAAAGCTTTACCGGAAGTACTGTCCGGTTTATCCGCACCACATTTGGTAGCATCCTACTACGAATAAAAATGAATATTTACTCTGAATTTTGTGGCTGTTGGTGCAAAATTGAGCATTTTATAGCCAAAATAAAAATAAAAATGGTGGTACCGGAAGTTCCCTTTGGTTGATTCACACCAAAATCAATAGGTCTGGTCTTTGGCTCAGTGAAAATGTTCTTATCAAATTTCATGATTATCGGACAAAAATTGCGACCTGTACTGTGGGAACAAGAAAATGGAATATATATATGACTATCTATCTATCTATCTATCTATCCATCCATCTATCTATCTAATACATATATATATATATATATGAATTTGAGTGATTAGTACCAAAATTTTCCTGAGATCATGAAACAAAAAATGTACTTACCCCCAACCCTGGTGACCAATACCATACCAAACGTAATAAGTAATTTTTGAAAGAAAACCTACTTAAAAATGAATTCTGCGGGGAAGCGGCTGTCACGTGTGTAGTTTGGGGTGAAAAAAAAAATGGACTGAACCTTCATATGGTTGTTGTATGTGCGGAAAAGTGGCCTAATTGCGTCGTAATATTCAATTTCATTTCTTTGACCTCTATTGAATGAGAAAATATAATTTTTTGTCATTTGAATAGCACTAATTAAGAATACCTTTAAATGAGGTGAAATTGAATGGAATTGTTTTTATGACTTTAAAATGCTCCAGTATTTGATATACATATTGAATTGAATTTCAATAAGAAAAATTATTAATGTATAAAGTCCTAGCTACATTTTGATATTGGATTCATCATTGATAATTTGTTTTTTCCTTCTTTTTTTGTTGTTTTGAGAGAAGAATTTTGAAATTTGGAACTTACTAGATGAAAAAATATCCCTCAAATAAACCTCGAGGTAAAAAATAGAAAAAATAAGTTGGAAACTTATTATTATTCATGCCAACGCAGTAAACCTTGATTTTAGTGTACTGGGATAGAGTGATCACCCACATAGTGTAATCAAAATGCCTAGTACCAATTTGCATGTACATTTTAGATTGTAATTCACCCTCTTATACTTAGTGATCAAGTAACTCTTTTATTGTGATCATTAGCTGTGATCTTTCCGCACTGAAACTGGTATAAATGAGAATGAATACAATGGTTCTAATTCCAATTTATATGGTATACGGCATTATTTTCATTATAAATATGAAGATTTTGTATTAACAGTGCTACAGAATTGCTCATAGCAAAGGAATGTGGATGATGTTTTTAAACATCAAAATAAAATTTGTTTGAATTTACTTATGTGGAATACCTTGTTGTGAGAAGGTATTCTCACCAGAAGGTAAAATTCAACAAAATTAAAGTGTGTTCAGCCACTTCATATTTTACATATGGGTAAGCCAAAACCAAGGCGAACACTGGCAATTTTAGATCCAGTTTGGACGGTTTTTATACTGGCTTATTTACACGGCACACAGACACTCGTACGTAAAGAATACGTATGTAAGTGAAAGCGGTCCGGTTGCGCCATCTCTTGTGGTGATAAGAGATGATGGGCTAGTTCGTGTACGGATTGTGACATCATCGGATTGTCGAGATATGTCACAATTTGGTACTTGTACATTACCTGCAAGTACATGCAGATCGAATGTAATTTATGTGTGTGTTTAACGTTGTGAGGACGATTATTTGCCAGCCCTTTGGGGCGGCAACTATTGTCAAAGGGTCTGAGCCCCTTTACCTCAGACTGGTGAGTCCCCAAAACTCATATGTTGCAAGAACTTTTTAAAACTTTTTAAATACCTACATATTTGATTTATAATAAATTCATTTTTTTGTAATTCCGCATATTGTGATCACCCGCTTTTCCTATACCATAAGACGATCAATAATTTTTGGTATTTATGTATGTATGCACGTATGTACGTATGTATGTATGCATGTGGGTATATGAGTACGCGTTCTGAACATCTGGATGGACAATGTTGTTGAAATTTACATACTAGGGGTTTTTCATGGAAAACCTTAATTAGCTATCAAGTTAAAGAGAAATGGTTCTGCTGTTTCCACCAATTTTTATAAAATTCAAATAAATAGTGTAAATACATTAAAAAAAATTAAAATATAAAAAGTATTTGGCAAGTTGCAAAATACGTACGCTAGTTATTGATTGCTTGGCAAATAAAATAACAGCAAGCTTACTTTCAGACAAGCTTCTTTTGTTCATCTGGATGTTTTTACATATTTTCTGTCGACTTGGCTCATATTGTGGAGGATGTATGTATGCCCCGACAATATCTCAGGAATGGCTTGATCGACGTATAAAATTGGAGGAATGCATTCATCTCAATTCATCGGTGGTAAATCACAATCATTATAATGAAAGTCCTACCCCCACCCCGGGGGTTCTTGTACTAGATCAATTTTAATATGTAGATTGTCTTTGAAAATCTACGTAAAAAGTGGCATTCAGTCTCACCCTGCTTTTGGGGTGAGATTGAATGGTCTATTTTTTGTCACCTATGCGTGTTGTATTGAAGCTGAAAAAAATGTCAAAAAAACAAATAATAGAGGAAGTAATGCTTGCGTGAGTCGTTATGAAAAATGTTCATCTCACCTCTCAAAAAAGTTATTGAGCGGAATACGTCTGAAATTGTTCAGTCTCACCGGATTTGTTGGTATTTTCGTTTTGTTCGCAGGAACATGGAAAGGCGTAAAGAAAAATCTCGGGACGCCGCCAGATGTCGACGCAGCAAGGAACACGAAATATTCTCAGATCTGTACTCGGCGCTACCCCTTTCGAAGGCGGACGGCGTCTCGCATTTAGATAAAGCATCAATCATTAGAATCGCTATTTCTTATCTGAAAATACGAGCCATTATCCATTCGAGTAAGTAGTGAAGTGTTTTCGACTACTGCCACTGACCGCGCAACGCAAAAGCTGTAACTTTTTGTGTAAAACATTCGCGTTAATAACCTACGAAACAAATGTTCCCACGAGATACGAAATCAAAATTTTATGTTCTACTTTCGAGCACCGCGAAGTCCATGAAAACTAATTTCAATAGTTCAGGTGTTGAATATTGTTTATGAAAAACTACGTCTGTGAAGTCACTTCGTATCCTGAATGAATTGACTATCGAAAAATCCATCCCTGTTTGCAGCTCAGTTTTCTCTCATTAGTACTCCTGTTCGATCACTGAAATGATGATCCGCCTGATGTGGGAAATGTTTCGCAGAAACAGACGTTTCTCCGGTTTTAGCCCGTTGAAAGAATCGAGTCAGCTGTGCAACGACTAGGTTGTAGCAGAAAAATGTTACTGGTTGTAACTGTTCACATTTTGTACTCGATTCAGTCACAAATCTGTGCGAAGACGTTGCCGTAAAATTTTTCCGACCTCATTGTTTTGTCAAAATATGTTGAAATTTTGTCTCCTACGCAACGTTTTCGAGCATTCTTCGTAATTTTTCGATAGCTCTTGTTTGTGGAGAATGAGCCATATTGTTTTTCCGTTGATTTCTGTAATGGGTGAATGTAGATCGTGTCAACATAATTATTTCAGTAATGAAAGTCACAATCTGGAAAAGTGCGACAGGTTATTAAAATCTGATCGTGTATTATGTAAATTCGTCAAAGTAGTGAACTTGCAGTTTTTTACTCTTTAGTTCTGTCTGTCTTGAATAGTTTCAAACCCATTTAGTAGTGTAAACTTGCATTCGCGCTGTTCGTTTATTTGTCTTTAAGAAAAAAGCTCTTATTAACTCACTTCAGAAATGGCAAATCAAATTGTCACTCTCGCATGTTGTTAATTTTTTGGATTTAAGATCAGAGTGACTGACATCTAGCCGAAGTTTGTTGAAGCGACAAATGGGTGATCATGTACGAAAATGCATATTTGATCCTCTGCAAATTCAAAGCTGAAATAAGGTATTTACAGTAGGTTCGATGACGGCAGTAATTTGTTTCAGATTTATGAAGACGTAAACGTCATTTATTTTCAATTGTACAAAAATAAAATTCAATTATCTTCAGTATTTACTAGATAGAGCCGAAATTAAATTAAGGTACCTATTACCTTTTCAACCGATTAGGAATGTAGGTCTTATTGCTGTGATCACCCATTTGCAGCAACAGAATACTAAGGGAACGCTTGGCGGACGAAAAACGGCACCACTTTTACGATCAAAATATCCTCCATTTCTTAGGTATCGATAATTTTCAATTTTATTTTTATCTATGAAATTCGAGTTGATTGTGATTTATAAATTAATAATTTTATTTATTCATTCTATTGATTAAGTTATTTAGAAAAAAACATTTTGATTATTGCCCCCGGGCCCGAATGAGGGGCAAGGAAATTCAAATTCAGTACCGAAGGAGTGGGGACAATATATTCGAAAATGGTGCTGTTTTTCATTGCAGAGTTTAGATGAGCATGCGTCCGAAAGTTATATAGACAGTTAGACAAGTTGACTTTCTCTGGTTAGAAATCGTCATAAAAGTCATTTGGAAAATTTTATCCCCCTAAGTAAGCGCTAGTATCGTTTTCGATTCAGTTCCCTTCACTTTGAATCGCAAATGACACGCGCTTACATAGTTGGATAATTTGTTCCAACTGCAAACTGATGGCAATTTTTATATTGGCTTTATGGGAGTGCGTTAACTTGTCTAAATACCCATATAACTTTAGTGCGTCCTCTATTATATTTAATACTCTGTGTTCGCAGCATGTTTACACCGTCATCTTGTACCGTCTTAAATTTCAATATTTTTTTATATTTTTGAAATAAGATTAAACTGGTTGCTAAACTGACAAATTAATCCAAAATTCAAATTTGAAACCCCAAACTTCTTTTCTACTTTTCGAGTTTACTTATATTTTTGTAATTAAATTAAAATTTAATAGCTGTAGCCGTGCAAATTATTTGCACGGAATCGTGCGAAAAAGAATGAATGTACTAAAAGTGCCATATTTGTCCATCTGCGCCGACGCCATTAGTCTGGTCCCACATTTGCTCTTTTTTTTCAAAATTTTCAATCCCCAATCGAATTTTGGAAAATATTATTAGCCCTTTCGCATTCTGCGTTCGAAGCTCTTTCGATTGCTGCCTTTTTCATAAAAATCCGTCCATCCGTTGTGACGCAAAGGAAGTAGTAGGATGTGACTTTACTGTATTAATATATAATATATATCATGATGATGATAGCTTATCTTTTTGTGAGTCATAATGAAGGTTACAAGTTTCTTTCGAAAATTTACAAGGTTTGGCGTATCTGCATTTCAAAAAATTTCAAAGAAGTGATACTTTCATAGTAGACGTCTCACCTATAAATTATTAAGTAGATTCTGATGATCAGAATCTTGGGAAATTAGCCTTCACCTTGCTGTTATTTTTAGATTAACTATTGATGCGAACATCAATGTGATTATGATTTAAGGCACTGAACCAGATATATTTCATTATATGGAAATTATTATCATTATCATTATTATTATTATTATTTTGTTTTTCAGTGCCATTTAAAAATGACAATAATAAACAATGCGGCAGTCTCGATTCGTTTTTTTTGAATGCGTTGGAAGGTTTTCTGTTGGTCACGACTAAAGATGGCGACATCGTTTTCATTTCGCAAAATGTCAACCGTTATTTGGGTTTATCGCAGGTATGTTATTATTATTATTATTATTATTATTATTACTATTATTTATTTGTTTATATTATCATGTCCCATTCAGCTGCTAAGGCTATTTGCTGCTGGGAGTGGGTAACATTGGATGGTATAGTACATTACATGTGCATAATGGATCAGCGTGTATCATTATTGGAGAAGTTGGTTGGTCGCCCCAGTGATCAGTTGCCCGAAGGCCACGGCTGAAGCCAACCGACAACTCACTACAGACCACATACTTATTTTGATAGTGCTCTACTGTACTCAGTCGGCTGAATGTTATCATGCAGACAAACATTGATTCGCTTCTCCCATTTAAAGTCGAATTGTTCCCAACTGAGTTATATACAAACCCTTTAGAGGCAGTGACTATTCTCAGTGTTTCAATAAGCCTATTTTGACTTTTTAAATGAAATTTTCTAGAAATTTAATAATTTGCAGAATGCAGTTTTGTTGGTATTCATTTTTTGTTTGTTTCGCGAGAGCCATTAGAATATCCAGTTTTTTGTTTGAGTTAAATGCATCATTCACATAACTTTCATTTGTTGTAATTTCTTAATATCATTCATTAGCTCTCTAATTTGGCTAAAGAACCGAATTAGGAAATTTTTTCGGTACAATGAAAGTTTAAAACTGTTAAAATTATTAAAAAAATTAAAAATCAATCTCATTTTTTCGAGGAACGTCAGGTTTAACAGCGATAACTTGTTATGAAAACTTCGAATATTAGACATTACCATTAAAGAAAATCAAACGTGACAGTGAAAAAAATTTATTTACCTACGTTATAATTGAAAATTTGTTGGTATGTTTTAATGATTATCTTTGATGAGTATACTTAAGAAAGAAATGTTGAATCGTAACGTGAAATTTGAGCTTCTACGCAATTTCGATACTATAATCTTCGAAATTTTCATTTGTGGGCTTAAAATTGTTTAATTGTCGTGAATAGAGACATTTTTGTTGGGTTATAATTATAGGTTTTTCTAAGATGGAATTTATCAAAACACGAGAAATAAAAGTCAGTTTTTCCAACTCAAATCATATTTGTAAGAAAATTTACAGATTTCGCATGAATACACCCATCGAAGGTCATTGAAAATCAATAAAACAAACAAATTACAAAAATTTAGTGATCATACCATTTTTTTTTCTTCTTAAAAAAATGACACAATGGTTGTCGAGAAAAAAAAAAGTTTCTAGCCGTAATCTAGTCAAGAAAATGTCGGTATTCTTTTTAAAAACAAACCGTAAAACTGTGAGAAGAAAAACTAAAATAAAATTATTGAAAGTAAAAAAATTTGGAAAAAGTCACGTTTAAAATGAACATCAATGAGATTTAATAAATTTTGTTGTGAAATTATAACTAAAATTACAAGAGGACTTGAATACAATATATGTATACTCAGGTAAATAAGTGATTGCTTTCCAAATAAAATAACAGTGAAACTTCGTTCCACCCAGCTTTTTTCATTCATATGGAATTTATCTTCTCTTAGCAAAGTCCAACATTCACTCTGATCTCTTCCAATCGTGAACCATTTAAGCCAAATTTAGCAAGATGTTAAAATAGTCCACAATTAATGTTTGTTTCAAATTTCGTGAATACTGCTCGAAAATTACGCATTTTAGAGCGTCTAAACCTGCAAAATAGCAACGTAATTAGACCTATTGGACGCCCCGTCAAACCAATCCGGGCCAAAAACAGTAGTCCTCATCCTTGTCCGGATCCAAATATGTATACTAAATTTCATTACTATCGGACAAAAATTACGACTTCCATCGGGTTAACGAGATCAGATCTGTACATACATGAATATGAATTTTGAGCTTTTGGTAACAAAATTTTTCTAAATTTGTGAAACGAAAAACATCCTCACCTCCACCTCTAGGTCGTTCCATAAAAACAAGATTAGTATTTAGGTTTTCAAAATGGGGAAAATTCCTATTCGTATTCACGCTGGGCTTAGTCTTCGCTTGTCGGAAAAGTAGGAAAAATGGAAAATTCGTGCTCACGCTCATTCCAATAAGCTTCGATGACTCTCGGAAAAAGGCAGATAAATGAAAAAATTTTGCTTTCTGGTTGGGCCTAAGATTCAATGATTCTGTGAAAAAGGAAAAAAACAAATTGGAAAATTCGTGATTTGTCTCTTCGTAAGCTGTGATGACTCTCGGGAGAAGGAGAAAAACTAAAAAGGAAGAAATAGAAGTCGGTCGGTCCCAAATTTCTAAGAAGTACACCTGTAAAATTATTTTCACTGACGATAATTATTTTTATTGATAAAAAATGCTAGAAAACATCTTATTAAGGTTTCCTTTTACGCATAGTTCACTTTGAGAAAAAAGTTGAGAACTCTTTTGCCGCATTTGATGACCATATTCGCCTTTGGTGCTGACTCCGTTTTCCTCACCAGCATATTAAAAAAATGATTATCGATGACATGTTTTTTGATGTTGCAAATAATACTACAGTAGGTACTTGCTTACATGAGAAAATAATTATGATACAATGTTTTCTCATTTTCAAAAATTGAAGTTACTGGAATCCGTTCGAAATTCGGAAAATAGAATTTTTTTCTTTTTCACTCGTATCAGGGAAAAGAAGAGTTAGTTCTTCTTCATTTACGAGAATACCTGTTCCACTTTTTTGAATCTGTTGGAAATCAGTTAAAAATAACTTTGTTTGAGTGTGGTATTGAATGGTAGCTGATAAAGATTAGAATATTAATGAGCTTTTCTGATCAATTTACAGGTTGATATACTTGGTCAGAGTATATACGAACTCAGTCATCCCTGTGATCATGCCGAATTAAAGGAAATGTTGTCGACCAAGGAACCTAATTCGAAAAGATCATATTTTCTGCGTATGAAGTGCACATTAACAAACAAAGGACGAAATGTAAACATAAAATCAGCTTCGTACAAGGTAATATACGTTTTTCCTTCAGTCTGCACTCTGCTATCCTATCTCGCCATCTGTTATTTGAATTTCGTTTCTTCTAAAGCGAATATAAATTTATTACCTTATTAAACTTTGGTATATTCACCTTTCTATTCCCGGATATCTCTTCTATGACGAGAGAAGTGAGAGGTGGTGTAACTAGCTGTGGCGTAGTCAGATAAGATCGGGGGAATCAATCCCTCTTTTTGATCTATTTCAAGTAGGATTTCATTGGGTAGACCATTATTGTTTTTAATTTCATGACAAATAATGACCATTGGCATGAAAATAAGAAATTTTCATCGTTAATTTTTAATTTTTAATTTTTTTGAGAATGGGAGATGGGCGAAGTTAGATTAAGGGATACGAGATTTTTTTTCACTTCGTTCGCACTTACGAACTTCACGACTCACAAAGAAACAAAAATATACAGCAAATGTTCAAATAAATCCCTTTTGGTTGACAGCCATGCAGTATCATAGTCAGTCGCGGACATTTCAGATAGGACAGCTTTGAGTTTGGCATTAGTAATGTTGTTAAAACACTCCTCAATGACTGCTTGTAAAGCTATTACATTTGCAAAAAGAGCTGACTGGTAAATTGACGAAGTACTATGGCTTCTTGAAAAAAATTAAAGGTTTCAGGTCGGGCGATAGTATAGGAGAAGCAGTTATGGTGTGTCTCACATTCAGAAACTCATGTTATAACAAAGTATTTTTCACGGTGTTTTTTTAATACACCCCGCGTAAGAACTTTTCATATTCCATGGATAAACTGACTTATCCTGTTTAAAAATTTTCACATTTATGTGTATACCGGATGAGTCAATATAACATAGTGGTAACCCATTTGGTGCATGTCAGACTGACTTACAATGCAAAATGATATGGGGAAGATACATATTGTTGAACCAAAACGTAGCAAACAAAAAGTAATCATTGATAAACAAATAAGCTAATTCTCACTTTATTTCTCGAATTTGACTTGTTCATTAATCCAAAGTTTTCACTTTTAATTATCAAAATACGGAAGTTGAAATTATTTTATGGGTAACGTTTTTGTACAATTCAGAAATATTAATTAGACCTAGTGAAGCATATCGTTCATATTTCATTTCTGTGTTCATGCTGTGCAGGTGATTCGATATAGCGGTTGTATGATCGAATGCGATACCAAATTTTCCTCAGACTACATAAAACGGGAGCACACCGACGAAAATGAGCCACCATCCAAAGATTCAAATCAGCCCGTGGACCGCAGTGAAAGCTCGTTTCATTTTGTGGCTGTCGGAGAGCCTATTTCGCATCCTGCCAACATTGAAATACCGCTCGGTCGAAACACCTTCCTCAGCAAGCATTCTTTAGATATGAAATTCACGTACGCCGACGACAAGTATGCATCTTACTCTACTCTACCCTGTAACTGGGTCAGCGAATTCGAGAATGGTGGCTCATCATTTTCAGTTTGGTTTTTACTTTTCTTACTTTTCAGAATTGAAGAATTCTTTGGTTATAATCCGAAAGGCCTCGTTAAAAAATCCATTTACGACTTTCATCACGCTCAAGATAGTTCCACCGTTATGGATTCGTTCAAGAGTTGTAAGTTCACCATCTTTTTTTCGCTTTGTTTAAAGCTTTATTGCTGCTACAAGGAAATTTAATATAAAAACAAACATTTATATTAAATAAAATTTTTAGGGTCTTTTCGTCTTTTAAATGTATTAAATAATTTTCATTTTTAATTTAAATTTAAATTATAAAATAAAATAAAATAATTATTTTATTTATTCATTCATTCAAGTATTCAATTAAAATACAAATTACTTTGCTATACACAGGATTTTTATGTGAAAGTTGAGAATCTTCGGAAACGAGGATTAGTTCCCTACCTTATAAAATTAAACCTTTGCGCGTCACAAGTGTGAAATATTTTGATTTTGGTTCCCCTACCTTATTCTCTCATAAGATATGTACTATTTATTTAAGATGATGCTGTCTAAATTGAGAATTATGTTATTGTCTCTTTGAGTCTAAAATAATAACATATTTGATATGCTACGAGATCATAATTTAAAGTTTAATTTCGCCTTTTCCCAAGAAACATGAATATTTTGAGATAATATATGCTGAAAATAATTATATCGTGCTTATTGAGTGCAGATTTATGCATTTTTGATGCGTTTAATCTTCAGCATAAAAGGTGTGGAGTGTTGTCGGATTTTAACACTTGATACCATGAAGTAATGTGATGAAAAAACGGTGAACTTGACCGCGTGGCTGCGACCACCGTAGGCAATTCCTCTCTCATTTGTTTCTTATGTATATGTGACGGATCCTACAATAGGTTTTTCCCGTATTCCTCGTATGTTTTCCGATTATAATTTATTTTATTTTATTTTATTTTAGATGGTTTTACACAATAGTCAACAACAGTTGAGCGATTGAGATGAATTATTCAATCATTTGTTTTGAATATCGAATATGTAGAGGGTGCGCTAAAGAGAGAAGCTAAAGAAAATTACCTTATAATTGTTTCGTTATGAAATAAGATCGAAAATGTTATTGTCTGCGAGAATTTTTCTTTTTCAACTAAAATTTCTTATAGGCCTAAATTTTTGTGGTGGTAAAATTTTTTCCTGAAAAATTTTTTATTTCCTTCTCTAAAACGAAGCTTTTTATACTTTGTACGTACTGTCTATTATGATTCATTTCGAAATTAACTGAAGGAAATGTAAGAACCCATGTGATTAAAACGTAGGTTATCTGGTTTGATACGATGGGCGTACCAAAAGTAATATCTATTTTCCTATAGGTTGCCTGGAAAAAATCGTACTGCTTTGAAAATTTATAGTTATAATATTTTTGAAATGTATTATTTTTCCACATAGTTGCCTAATCAATCGAAGCAAGTATTGAAGCGTTTCATTAATTTTTTAATGCCTAGTGCATAGAACCGGCAAATTGTGAGAAATATATTTTCATTGAAGTTACAATTTTTTTCTCAGTTGGCTAATTAACAGAATATTTTTTAAATTTGATGTATGAATGAAAATAAATGTTCATAAAAAATTTGAAATAAACAGATTGAATGAGAAAAAAAACATAATTTCTCAGAAAATACTGTCACGGTTTTTTTGAAATTTTTTAACTATACCTACTTTCACGAAATGTGTACATAAGAAAGCTCGTTGAGTTCTTGGTGTTTATTATACCCTTTAATTCTGTAGCAATTTTATTTCGTTAGCTTAACTGAACACACAAGTACGAATTTGAAGTATGCCGATGCTTATTTGCTTTTTATTTTATACTAGCACCGGAGGAGGGAGCTACCTCTCTACCTGCTCCAGTTACAAATCCTGAATGATCAAAATTATATACATATGCATGTTAGTCATGTTACATTCAGTGTTTGATGGGTGGCAAAATATGCAGAAAGCCCTTTTTATACATATACATGTACCTATATATATAACAATACGCAGAGCGCCCATTTTTTTTCTTGTATTTTCTATCTCGTGATTAATTTGTTTTTGATGAAATCTTATGATGGAAATGAATTTGTCGTGAAAAATTAAGAGGTCGTCACTAAAATGTTTTTTTTGCCATCATTAGGTTTTGAAATGAATGACAAATTAAAAAACGGCAAATTTCTTATTAATTTAGAGTTTTTTATGGCCGATTTGTAAAAAACTAATGACAATAAAAAAATTAATTTTTCTCGAGAACTAGTAAATTTTCTCCTCTTTTCAGTAGTGCAAACCCTAGCTTTGTAGCTTAAATAATAGTTGAGAAATCGTGAAGTGAGAGAAGAGCAGTTTTCTTCAAAATTAAAATATTTTGAATGTTGCAAAAAACTTGGATAAATATACAAAAATTGGGATTAAATTTTATTATATAGATTATAAAGCGTATTCATTTCGAACCGAGTTGAAAAATTTTAGTCTGTAAGACGAGTTTTCGAACTACGTTTGGATAATCAGTTTCATTACCTCAATGGTGAGGAAATAATTTGTTTTTACTGGGGTTTGTCAGTCCAAACCAAAAGAAAATTGTGTGCTTCGGTGCCAAAACGAGTGAAGATCTCTAAATACCTGTTTTTCTGAAATAATTTGAAATATTGAAATTGTAGAATAAGCGAATTGGAAATGGTAGCCCCAGGTTTCAAATGGTCATTGTGTGAATGGAATTGTCAATAATGTAGATATTTAAAGCTCTTCAAGGTCTAATTGCAACCAAATAATTTATTACTCATTCAAACCATGTACCAATTATTTCTATGAACGAAAGCCTCAGTCTTTTTACAATCAGTAAACTTTAGTTGCTCGTCTCTTCATACTTGCTAAAAAGTCTCCTCTAATCTACTTTCTTTGAAATCAAGAAATTTAAAAAAGTTCCCCAAGTTCATCTGTATGACTGTAATTGACACATCATTGTCAGTAATTACTTTAATGGTCAGAATTTGGTCATGTTCTGATGCGAGACTTGTTTTTAATATAAGGTTACCACTCATAATTAGTTCTGTCACTCTGTCAGTTCATTAATTGATGCGCAAAGGTTAATTCTAATTAAAGCATACAACGTCTTAGTCTTTTTTAAACTTCGGTTTATATCATTTAATTTATGTAAATACCTACTATCTGCGTAATTATTTACATCTTTTTTCTTTCAATTTTCAGTGATTTCAAAAGGACAAGCGCAAACGGAACGTTACAGATTTTTAGCGCTGGGAGGTGGCTATGCATGGGTGCTGACTGAAGCTACTCTTATTTACGGAAGTGGCTCACAACAACCGCAGAGTGTTGTTTGCGTGAATTTTGTCATCAGGTAAGTCTTACTTAGATTATTATAATTAGATACCGATGTCAGCGATGTGAATTTTACCTCGTTCGTGTAATTGACCGAGTCGGGCATCTTTATTCATTTCCTCACTGATGTCGGTGACTTTACCATAATAATGTTTACTAATTAGGATTTTTACTGTTTCATATTTATGAATTTTCGTTCGTTTGGAAGCTTTTTTTTTTTTTTCCCCCGTTTGTTATTCACATCTAAATTTTATATTTAGTTTTCTAAAATTGTCCTGAAAATGTGATTTTAATTATTTATTTTGTAATTATGAGTTGGCTCTGAACAAACGTTCTTGCATGATATTGTGAATCATTTGATATTTGCTTACGTCCTCTGTTGAAGGCGTTGGTTCGAAATTTTATCTTATTTTCCTATTTGAGTGGCTGTACCAAATTAGATTCCTGTGCTATTTCTCTGTTTTATTTTATTTTGCTCCTGGAGTACGACTAAATTAATTTTTCATTAATTTATTTTATTTTTTCATTTTAGTCATTCAATTTTTTTCCAAATAATAAGAATGAAATTAATATAATGAAAAAACCTATCGATCCATAGAAAGCTGTTTTCAGCTAGTTATAGTTGTTAAATCTGATTGTATGAGTAATTAAATATTTTTCATTTATTTAAGAAGTGTTGCCCTCAGATTAGAGAACGGAAAAATATTCTTCTAAATGTATTAATCAGAACTTCATCAAGCTTCAATAGAAGAGCGTTTTTTCGATGTCAGTGTATTCTCTGCATACATACATATGACCCTTATTCGGTGATGAAATTCGTGAAACTTTGTATCAGTTTTCTCCTCAAATTTAAACTTTGACATCTACATTATTTTCGATATTTAAAGTTAATACAGGTGCACGTCAGTAATATCTAATTTATTTATCTCATTTTTCACGTACCGTGTAATTTAAAAATATGAGAAGAAGCCTTAGGACCAAAGTAAATAAAAACACCAAATAAGATCATCATGATGAACCTGAGAAAAGCTGATAACAATGACCATTGAGTGTTATTCTTTACTTTTTATTTCGTTGTGGAAACGATCGTACCGTTTTAATCATATTCTTCATCGATTGATTTGAAAGTATTTTGCAGACGATCCTGGTATCCCAAAGGAAGCACCTTTCGTCCTCTACTTCAATAATTAATAATTTTATTACATACTAATTTTATAAGTTTGCCATTTTTATCTTACTTATTCGTTGAAACATGATTTTTAGGAATTTTCGCTTTGTTTTTATTCTAAGTTAGAGCTTCGAAGGTCCAGTTTTATGGCCAACCTTCATCGTGTTTCTATTGAATGTTTTTTTGACGAAATGCAGTTGTCGCAGAATTAACTTTGGAAAAGTCTTCGAACTGGAGGAATGATATGCTCAGCATAGTGACTTAATGAATCTGCTTTATTTGCGATTGTTTCTTCTGTTCAGAATTTTACGATTATATTCTAAACACTCACGTGCTTCTTGTGTGCGTTCTGGCGCACATCACGCACATGCCGAAGCTGTGATACTGACACACAAAATTCGAAAACACCGATTTTCCTTATAACTTTTATTATACCGGCGATGAAAATGTTGTTGCCCTATCTATCGTTGTTATCTACTCTTTCGGTTCATAATCGGCGTCGAAGGTCTGTTTTCTTGTTGGTACTGTTGGGCTAATTGTGCGCGTGCGAATGTGATGGAGCCTGGGGTAAAAATTCATTGAACTTCTCTTGCGGGTCAAGATCGTACGTTTTAATCATTTTTTCAGCCCGGATCAACTTTTTTCTCGTCCGCTTATCATCGTGACGTAACCTAACAAAAGTACACGTGTTGATTATTGTCGAAGATATTGAGCAAATATCCAATCCATATTTATCGCTCCATGCCTATTTCGATTATTGGTCGACCTGGACGCACAACTTTTTTTATTAATCACAAAATTTCATATTCTCGTCGCATTCGTGCTTTGTATCGTTTCGTATTAATTTGGTGCTTTTTACTTTGTTCCTGTAATTTGTGATTTTGTCGGCCACGCTTTCATTGCGAAGCTTCGCTAATTAATTTTGTGAGTATTGGAATCGCCCTCTTTCTGTACGTGGCTATTTGTTTCACTGTTTAGGTTCTTTAAATGGTTATTGTGATTTAAGAAATTACCGTACATTCATTGGCGCCGACTTGGGGCCGGTCCCATTAGAGGTCTCCCTCCGAAAAAAAAAAAAAAAAAGCGCTTATGTGCATATTGATTGTATTTGTTAAGCCTGTATTCGGAGAGATTAAATCGTCAGTTTCGGTTCAGAACTTGAAGTTCTTCTTGGTTAGCGGGGTTAGTTGTTTTAAACTATTACATCCACTGCAGTGGCGGTACTTGTGGAAAATCATTGATCCTGAGTCGTAGATCTCGAATATATTGGTCCTTCAAATTTTTCTGCACATTATATGTATATTTTTATTTTTTGCTCCTTTTTGCATTTTTTGAGAGTATGGAGCCTCATGATAATGAAACTTCTGATAATATTAGAAGCTTTTATGAGTTACTCATTCGTGTTATAATTTTGAAATCCATCCATTAGTTTTGAGAGAGGTGTTCTCAAAGTTTCGCAGACCTTTCATATTGTCATACCGATAATTCACTTGAATTTAGAAATTTTGATCTGAAATTTATATGGTAGTTATAGTCTACAGACTATTAAGGGCTGATTTAATATTGAATTTTTGCAAAAACGATCTACTAGTTTTCAAAACACAGCTAATACAAAATTTGACATTTTTGGAAAATACACTTACTGCGGTTGGATGCGCGGAAAAGATATTTTTATTTCCAGTGGCGCTACGAGAATTTTCTTCTTGGGGAAGAATGGTTGAGTTCTTTAAGTAAGCATAACAAAATGAAATTTTTTCGAGGTTAAATGAAGCACCTATATTTAATAGTTTTCTTTACATGACTTAATTGGACGTATACTGAAACATTTCATCTAATGATTTCAGAATTTGAAGGCCCTGGATCATTAATGTCATTCGATAAAGATTTTAATAGACAACAGTGACGTACTGAAGGAATTTTTTTTTTTTTGGGGGGGGGAGAGAAAATTAAAAATTTTTAATTGAAAACATTAAAATTCCAAACTGAAAATTTTCAAGTTTCTCTTTATAATTTTTAAATTTTTGACCAATAGCTTCGAAATTGAAAACAGATATTTATTATAATATATTATAATTTGCTACAAATTCTGGTGCGGATCGGCTGTACAGTACTTCTGGTATAGCTATTTTCGTTTTTGTTTTTACTATAAAATTTCTAATTTTCGACCAACAGCTACCAACTTTGAAACAAAAATTCATTATCATTTATTGTAACTTGATATAAATTCTGGTGCAAATTGGTTGTGCTATTTTCGTTTTTGTTTTGGCTGTAAAATTATCAATTTTCGATCAATAGCTACGAAATTTGTAAAAATATTATAACTTGTGATAAATTTTGGCGCGGATCGATCGCACGGTACTTCCGGTAACACTATTTTCATTTTTATTTTGCCTATAAAGTGTCTAATTTTGGACCATCAGTAACAAATATTTATTACCGTCTATTAATAACTTTTTGGTGACTACTTAATTTTACATTTTTCAAAAACATTCTTTTTTTTACAGAGCTGCTGCTGTGTTACAGTTTTTTTATCTTATTTCTTTCAATACGAAAAAAAAAAAATGAATGTCTGAAATGAATTTGCTGTTATTAACAAAAAACAGGCACCAGTCACGGATGTATAGCTTCGCCTTTTATTGGGTTATTCATTTGATAAGTAATTTTCAATAGTACTCACACACAGACACTAATGTTAAGATTTCTTTCCAACACACACTCATACATATACACTTATGCAAGACAATTTTAAACCTTAATTTCAACAGTTTAGCTGAACGGAACCACCTGTAGGATATTCTTCATATGTGGTACAAATTACGAAACATTTCATTCGATACATTGGGAAAACATTAGTGACAAACAATGCCAACTTGTCTTTGTGTATTAAATATAATACATCGTCCACGCATCAACTGCAGTATTTGTGTATTTTCCAAAATTATCTAATTTTGTTTTGGCTGTCATTCGAAAACCAGTTGACTGATTTGCGCAAACTCAGTACCAAACTCAGGGGCGTTCCGAACGAGGGGTAGGAAGTTGTCTACCTTCAGAGGTTTTTGTCAGTTAGCAAATCTCAAATTTGGTTTAAAAAAACTTGACAGTCGGCAAAATGTTACTCTTACCTCATTTATGAAATCAGACAAAAAAAATTCCGAAGCAAATAAAAACCAAAAGTATATAGGAGTTAAATTTGCCTAATTTTAAATCTTAGGCTGAGTACAGTGCAGATTCAGAGGCAAATATATAGTAATTTTTACTACTGCGGGTGTGTATGTGTATATTTCAGCGAACTTTGCTGCTGTTTTCTTGACTTCCCTTGTTTTTATCAAGGTCGTACTAGTGGTTTATGCTTGCTAATGCGTTGCATGTGCATGCCTGTATGTGGTATGTATAGTACAGTTAACCGCCTGAGTTTGATGAAAATATTATATCCTCATATATCCGATATATCTCATTTCTGTCGTAGTGAAATTGGAATGCAAATTAAAAATTGTATAATGCGAATGTGATGAGTGTTATGTTTTTTAACTTTATTGAAACATTTGTTTTTCTTCTTTATTTACAATCATCTTACGAAGTATTAAATGTAAGTTCCTTCTCAAGTGTCATTTAAAGTCTGTAAGTGCTCTTTCATTAGGAAAATACATCTATTGCATTCAGTGTAGTGGTGGGAATCGGGGGTGGGACCTGTGGAGAAGCGCCGATCCTGAGTCGTAGATCACTAATATATAAGTCACTTAAATTCTTCTGTACAAAATATATATATATATGTAAGAATATGTATTCACATTCTTAAAATAACCACAGTTTCTGTCTGTGTTTCGCACTTGCTGATATAGTGAGTTGCAGAGATCTCTCATATATATATTAGATTTGTATTATATTCATCTATTGATGGATTTTAAGTATGGAAAGATGAAAGATGTGTCTACATGATTCTTCATTATTTTCTAAAGAGCTTACAAATCCATCAATACATGCCAAGCTAGTGGGATGATCTTGAGGAAGACGGAATGCTAATTAGTAAACGATCAGCTCAGTTCTTTCCGTAGTGCGGCTCCCCCTTGAAGAATGGGGATGTAAGAATATGTATTCACATTCTTAAAATAACCACAGTTTCTGTCTGTGTTTCGCACTTGCTGATATAGTGAGTTGCAGAGATCTCTCATATATATATTAGATTTGTATTATATTCATCTATTGATGGATTTTAAGTATGGAAAGATGAAAGATGTGTCTACATGATTCTTCATTATTTTCTAAAGAGCTTACATATATATATATATATATATATATATATCCATCCATACATATATATATCTTATCCATCCATATATATATACATATATGGATGGATATAGATATATATATTTCCACGCCTGTAAATTTGAAGATTTTGGCTTTAAATTTTTATGGCAATTGGAGACTATTAGGTATTGGTTTAATATTGAATTTGAGCGAAGTCAGTCAACTGATTTTTGAATGGTAACCATTACAAAATTTGACATTTTTGGAAAATACACTTATCAAGGTTAATGCATGGCATAGATATTTTCCTAATTCAGTCAAAAATGGCTATCTTCTACTGACTAAACACATATGCATACCCCAATAAAAACAAGGCAAGACAAGCCCTGCCATTTAGAATAAATTTTAGTCGATATTCGTCTCTTTTAGAAAATAGCTGTATTGCGTCTAATTTACTTCGAACAGTTTGTGACTTGTGAGTAATATTAACATTCGTTAGGTATATTTTTGAACAGGTACGACGTTACGAGTATAATTATGAATAAGAGGAAACATATCAAATTTGAATGTGAAGAATGCGGTAGTCAGTTCGATGATGACTATAAATCTCTTCATGAGAAAGCGATGCATGGTGGTAAAAAGGTCAAAGTTAAACATGTGAGGGGCACCATTAAATCCATTTGGAGCCTCGAAAAGAAAAGCCACAGTTCCTGTTTCGGCTGTTCCGTAAACGAAACTGCATTAAACCTAAATATTTTCGTTCTATTTCTACCTTGTTACCGACACAGTTTCCATCTCTGTCTTCCCAAGCTGAAATGTCCTCTGATATTTTTAAAGGATCAACGATAGCCGAATCATCATTTATTACTGAATCTTCTCCCATTACAGTTAATAAAATGATTGATTGACGAGTCATTAGTTGTGAAAGTGAAAGTTAATGAAAAGATTGATATAGAAAAACCTGTGGAGACTGAAACTAGTGAAAATATGCCTAAAGATGAATCATTTTCCTGGATAACTTGTGTTGGGAAAGTTACCGCATTCCTCACTAATTTTGAAAAGGCTATATCAAGACTGTTGCTGTTCCAAACCCAAAAATATTTGTCATCGAGATAATTATTTGATTGTCAAAAATTCAAAAAGAATGTGGGGAGCTACTCCATTATGCCAGAAAAGGAATGTTAGAAAAGGAGAAAAAGAAATGTTGAAAGAAAATGAAGAAGTTGTTACTGAAAACGAATTTATTTATCGTGATCCAGGGAAACGAAAAAAGACGTACTTTCTTAGCAAGACCGACGGTACTTGATATTTCTCGGATCCTTTCAGCTAAAATTGAATGTTTTCCTAGCAAATGAAGCCATAGATTTGAATAAACAATGCTGTTTCAATTTTATTTGGTATAGAGATTTTCCTATGTTGGTATAGAATATTGTGAAGGATGCAGCATTTTGCTTTTTATGCCGCCTTTTTCCGTGCAGTGCTGGTACTTCAGAGTGCGCTTCTTCTGATGTCCGTATTTAGCATAAAATGAAAAGTCGTAAAATCAAAAAAAAAAAAAAATGGAAAACTTACCGATCATTTTACATTACAATCTCATCAAGCAGCAATGTCTGATTAATGTCATTGTTTGGATGAAAAAAGCCACGTGAATGTTCTTCTTGACAAAAATCTTTGAGATCAGAATATAAGGGAAGAACAACAAAAAGAATGCAATAAAAAAGTATTAGAAATACTAATTAATGTTGCCTGCACTTTCGCAAGGCAAGGATTAGCCTTTAGAGGTCACAAAAGTAATTAAAAAATGATAATGGTAATTTTTGCCAAATGGTGAATTTATTAAGCTCGGTATCCCCCAATTATTGCCAAGTGGTTAAAAAAAATCGACGAAAGACTGCATCAAGTTACTTATTTGGGGGTGGATTCTCATAATGAATTTATTAGCCTACTTGGTACGAAAGCGCGTGATATTTTGATCAGTGAAATTAAAAATACTGAAATTTACTCCGTGATTGCAGATACATTACGTGACTTATTGCACCATGATCATCTCACCGTCAGAATACGTTATATTAGTGAGAAAAATGGTGAATTTGTACTAAATGAACGTCTTTTAAAAGTGAATGTTATTCTTACTAAAAAAACAGAATTAGCAGAAAAAATGTTTGGAGTGTTGAATTCTTTGGGACTACCAGTGGATAAAATTGTTTTCCAAAGTTATGACTTTGCAAGTAACATGTGCGGTAAATATAACGGTACACAAAAAAAATTATAATGTGCCTGAGTAGTATTACGTATATTCCTTGCCAAGTCCACCGAATTAATATTTTTATAGAATCATCCTACAACGCGAGTACATTAATAAGAAAATTTTTCTGTGCACGGGAGAGTTTGTATGTGTTTTTTTCGGGAAGTACATCACGACATCAACGTTTATAGGAGGATCTTAAGGATGTCGAAAATTCGTTACAATTGAAAAATTTGTCTCAAACGCGGTGGACAGCATGGGCAGAATCTATCAAAGCGGTTTCAGTTAGCTACGATGAAGTGGTAAATGTTTTAGAAAATATGCTGTTATCAAAAGCTTTTGATTCTAATACCAAATATTCTGCAATGGCCTTGTGTAAAAAAAATGTTAGATTTTGATTTTATTTGTACCCGATATTTTTTTTTAAATGTCGTCTTTAAAGTAAAAAATATACAGTTACTGGAAGCAGAAAAATTAAATATAATTGACGTCATGCAATGAATTGAAAGTACAGTAAAATCTTTTCAAGAATTAAATGACGAAAAAAAAATTGACGCATTAGTGGAAAGTGCTGCATCCTTTGCAAGGACATGTAATGTGGAGCCTGAAAAAGAATTTATTAAACATCATCGACCTAGACGCAAATCAAATAAAATAGACGAAAATCCTGAGACTGCTGCCCAGATTGATTTTTGTCAACTTAACCGCAGAGAATTTAAAATTCTTTTGCATATTTTTACGTCGACTGTCAATTATTATCTGCAAAGCATGGTTACATTATTACGACCTTTTCAAGAAACCTTCCGTATCCTAGCTGATAGGAAAAATTGTACAAGAAGAAGTAATTGAGGCAATGATGAAATTATGTCCTGAAATACTTTCGGATGAGCCAGAATGTTTACACTTTAAAATTCAAATCTTATCAGATGCTTGTAAGGAGTGTGAGAATTTTGATAATATTTTCAAAAAATCCTGCACGTTAAGAAATGTTATACTACGAGAATTCCGCATTTGTAAGCTAGTTCTAACATCGCCAGTGTCATCTGCATCCATGAACGTTCTTTTAGTCGCTTAAAATTAGTTTATATAATGATTTAAGTACAACAATGAGCGATAAGAGATTAGATTTCTTATTGGTATTATTTTCAGCTCGAGATATTGTAGATAAAATAAATATTCGGGAAATTGTGAACGAATGGTCTCTCCTCAAATATCGACGAGTGAAAATGTAAGCTACTATCTGATTAGGAATTGTATGAGTATTTGTTTTTGGTTTTTGTGCATTTTAATAATAACTATAATAAAATTTTCCTTAATAGTCTCTAACTACCATAAAATTTTCAGGCCAAAATCTTTCAGTTTATTTGAGTTATCGGTATGACAACATGAAGGGGTTACAAAACTTTAAGAACCCCTCCTTCCAAAACAATCGGATGTATTTCAAAAATTTTTATACAAATCTTCATTTCTTGAAAGCCACTACAGTTGTATTTTCCAAAGTACACTAATAAATAAAAATTGAAGTCACTTTTAGGGTCTAATCTCATCCATTCAATAAGGTAAGGTTTTTCAAGCTTATTGTTTGGCTTTGAAAGATTTTGTATTTTTCTGAATCAGTCGTATTCGAAAGGAAAAAAATCAAGCGCAGCCACCCGCGCTGGGAAGTGTAGGTTTTCTTAAACAAAAAACAAGTAAATAAATAAATAAATAAATAGTTGCAAAAAAAAAAGTATCAATTTTTTTGCGGAATGCTGGCTGAAAATTAAATATGTAATATATAATTTCGAGGAAATACATTATTAATAATAATAAATTTTATGATAAAGTTATAAGAAACGCACGCAAATTATTAAATTATTATTTAGCCAATGAAACAACAGCAAGCTTGGTTTCCGACCAGCTTCTTTGGTTCATCCGGAATTTATCTTCGTACAACGAAACTATCCTCATCCCTGGGTCTCAATACAAGATCAATTTTAATTTGTAGATTTTGTTCGAAAACCTAAATAAAAATAAGACATTTTCTAAGTAGTTTTGTTTTGCATAGATGTACACGAATGTTGACTATCGGCTTTTTATATAATCTAATCCTGATTTAATGAATTCTCCGGTAATTTAACAGTTCAGAGTGCTCGAAAATTTTGTCAACTTTTCTTTTAATATCGCCAGCGGGAAAGTAGTGACCTTACTTGAGATTAAATATTTCCTTTTTATTGTTTGGTTATTTTCGAAACATTTTGTTATAGACTTAATTTGAAGTCGAATTTTCAATAATCTCATTCTCTATTGAACGGAATACGTTGGGCTATGTAATAAATGATTGTGGTGATTATTGTGTCATATTTAATTAACAGCAATTGATTGTATCAAACTATATTTTTGAAATCGTCACATTTACTTAATAATTGATGAACTCACATTTTATCATCAATCATTATTCTAAAGATCGTCATCTAGCCAACTGTGTCAAAAGCCAACCACTACACTTATTACAGGCTATACATTCTTGTGTTGTTAGAGTTATTGATCCCCCATTCGTATTTAATTGGAAATTACGTAAGTGTATTGCGACGTTATGTAACCCATTTCATCTGAATTCTTCGAATTTTATAAATTTCTTGAGTTCATTTTCAACAAATGCCAGTTTTTTGATTAATTTTTGTACTTCCTTTATATGCAGACAGTTGAGGGATTCTCAAAAAACCGAGTCATTGTTTGAAAACCATCTTGAGCTATTGAAATTTACAACTCAAAAGTAATATATGAGGACTATGTGTAGATGTATGGTATATTGCGTTGATAGCGAATTGTTGAGTATCTGAAAATTTGGTATATCACTGACTGGTGATGAAAACATATGGATAATTAATTGCAATGCTGATTGCGCGTGTTTATAGCATTGTATCATGTGTTAGATAATACTTGATAATATACGAAATACCACTGCAAAAGTTTTTTCCGTATAATTTTCAAATTTGAGTGAAGGATTCTAGTAGGTATTAAATAAATTGTTGATTTTATCGTTTAAATAATTAAAGGATAAGTTAAATCAGATGATAAGACAATTAGCTGTTACTGGTTTCTGTTTTAGTTTTTGTTCCTAAAATTTTTTGTTTCGGTTTCTGTTAGTTTTTAATTCAAAAAATTTTTATTGATGTTTCTGTTAGTTTTCGTTTTCATTTTTGTTTTTCATATAGTAGTTAACCCCTAGCGGGATAAGCTTCTTTTGAAATAAAAGAAAAAGTAAACAGCATGCTTGTAATTTATGAATTTTACAAAATAGATTGTCAGAAAATTCATATAAATCTGAAATTCAAATTTTATGCAGGTGGAAACCAAATCTGTTTTGCTTTGGTTTTTCAGAATTTTGTTTCCGTTTCTGTTAGTTTCTGGTTTTTACCAGAAAAACTGTTTCCGATCGTTTCTGTTCTGTTTTTCGTTTTGTTTTTTAACCTCTTCTTCCGCTAAAAGTTCAAAATGAAATTCTGTTAGTCCGAGTCAATTATTTGGTTTAATTTTATTTCGAAATTTTACAGTTTAATTCTTTGGAGAGTATCGATCTAACTTGTGTAAGGTTTCCCTGAAGTTCACAAGCTTGAAACTTCGCAGTATGTGAGTATCGATCACTTGTCCGATCGTTTTGTGTATGGAATTTCTCACATTTGCGTCATTTTTTGCCGATTCATAGTGATCGTCCATAATAGTGTTGTGCAAGGCATCTTGCGTTGACGATTTCTTAACATTATATTTATTCTGTAATTTTCGTGAGCAATAGAGAAAAAATGGCCTTCGCTCGTTGAGTACAATAAGTTCCAATTAGCGAAGTACCATTAACGATAAGCTGGTTATTCGAGTTGTTGCGAATTAAAACGTCAAGCCAGCCAGCGTTTCTCTGTGTCAAATTTGAATTTATTCGAGAAAAAAAATCAGTTTCGGTGACCACATTTGAGTTTAGCATTATTGTGTTACTCTGCATATTTTCAATTTTGAATGTATTTCCATTTTGTGCGACAGCTTATTCAAAAATTTGTTTTCTGTTCGATTTTTTTCTTCCGACTCCCTCCCGAAGTCAGTTTTAACCGTCTTTTTGTCACAAGTATTATTTTTAATGTATTTTCCACTATTGCATTCAATGCAATGGTGGGACCTGTGGAAAAGCGCCGATCTCAAGTCGTGGATCATGAATATACGGGGTCATTGTAATTCTTCTGTATATATTATTATATATCTCTATAATATAATTATGTAATATGGATGTACATTCATATATTTCCTCTTTTTACTCATTTTGGCATTTTTTGGGAGTCTGTGGAGCCTCCACTGTTTGGCCTATGGTATGGTAATGAAACTTTGGGGTAATGTCAAAGGCTTTCATGGTCTATACATTCGTGTTAAAATTTTTGAAATTCAACCATTAGTTTCGGACGGAAGGGTTCTCAAAATTTTGCAAACCCAGCATTTTTTCGTACCAATAATTCTCGTAAATTAAAATATTTTGGCTTGAAATTTTTACTGTCGTTTAGAACTGACTTGTTTGGTATTGAATTTGAACGAAATTAGTCAACTAGTTTTCAAATGACGGCCGTTACAAAATTAGACACTTCTGGAAAATACGCACTTACCGCGATTGATGCGCGAAAAATATATTCTTATATTAGGGAATTTTTGGAGGCAGAAATTCTGCCCTTACTGTAAATTAAATCTATTCGGCGGTGAATATTTGTTTCATGCGGTCCAAATGAGAGATAGAAAATGCTCTTTGTATTTATATACATAATTATATTGTGTATGCAACGTACCTACGTATGTATTGTATTATTATGTATTGATTGAATTTTGTGCAACCTTTCGAACTAAAATCGTATTGAAAAATTGGAGGTGCTTTTTCATGCCTGTACATGCCTTTTCAGTCTTGGCCTAACCCTCGAATACTGTTGTCGTAAACCCATTGAAGAGCGACTCTGTCCTTTTTTAAGGAATAAAATCTGCTCAATTCCATTGCATAATTACTTATTGTTGAGTGCTTCTGATCATAAAATACGGTAATGTTTATTACGCATACTAAAAATCACCGTCTATTCGCAAAATCTTGGCTAATATCAAGTTCTTGAAAATTAAGTTTTTCGTAATTTTTTCATTCTAGAGAATAGGATCTTAGTTTCTGTTGGTCTTAGGCCATTCTATCTGTTGAAGTCTTGGAGAAGTTCTGTAGCCTCTATTAATATATCAAATTTTTCAAAAAGAAAAATTATTTGTGCAACATTTATGTCCGTGACTATTGACGAGTTGCTTGAAAACACTTTGATGTTGAAGAAAATATATTGAAAAAGAAGCAGTTCTTATCTAGAATAGGTTCTCACTCCAAATCTTCTGTTATTCATTTTTTAAATTTATTAAATATGTTGGTGTGTCGTGACGTGACGTCAGAATGTGTGGTGCGGTGTAGTATCATAGTACGCCATACAAACTCAAGGTTATCTCTGAAAATAGGCCTAAAGATAACCAAAGATAAGGCTCAAAAGCGGATTAATTTATGTAAAAATTAATTAGGTTAAATAGTACGAATTTTTAAAATATAAGCTTTTATTTTATTTATTTTTGACTTTAGCTTCATGCGAAATAAACATTATTTTGTTTCGGAATGTTGGCTGCAGTATTGGTATATTTTAAAATCGCAGTAGGGAGTAGAATAAAAGCATATTATAAGTTGGTATCCAACTCAATTTCATATACTTCTCGGTTTCCAAGAATTTAAACTTGTTTGTTGTTGGTCTCATTGTATTTCGTGGAGTTTTATTTTCAATTTGATATGTCAAACAAGAAGCAATTTTTTTTATTCAAGCCAATTAAGAACAAAAATTGTGGACTGCCATATACTTAGTATGCTATGCTATACTATGGTTGTTTTTGTCTAACCTGGAGAACATAAGGGCGAGTACATTATCCGCATTACGCAGTATACTCCATCCATACATATAAGACACTTTTTGGTGCGTTCTGTAGTTTGTTTCAAATAAGAAGGTCATTTTCTTCCCGCAATAATGTACCTGTAAATATACACCTGCATGTGGAGAAAATATTTTGGGCAAATTAATACGTTAAATGGCGTAATAATATTACATTTTTGTTAACATTACCTCCCATTCCTACAATGGCTGTATAGTAGAGATGCTGCTT
The DNA here is from genome assembly GCA_011428145.1 of Ericerus pela. Classification (NCBI taxonomy): domain Eukaryota; kingdom Metazoa; phylum Arthropoda; class Insecta; order Hemiptera; family Coccidae; genus Ericerus; species Ericerus pela. The sequence goes on from WOFM01000426.1 coordinate 343,932, forward strand.
TAGGAATCAGTAGTGCCGGGTTCGAATCCCACCAAGGGTAAAGTTTTATAAAAAAATTTTTATTTATTTATTTATTTTTGTTTTTTTCAAGAATGGTTCATTAGATTCTCTTCTTCTTTTTTTTTTTTTTAAATGTTTTTCAAAATAATTATTCAAGATTAGACTCGTTTTTCATCAAAATGAGTACAGATTCTACGTTCACTTATTACATAGGTGATGGGATCTTTCGGGTAGATGCGGGGGGGCCAATCCATGGTATGCCACTTTTGGAGGCAACAACGATGGGGGAGATGAAGCAGGTGGGGCTAGGCCCCACCACCTAGGGTTCAAGGCCTCCCGCATCGTCTGAAAGATCCCTTCGATGGTACTATACTCACTAATACTCGTGAGAAACAGTAAAAAAGTTTCCTCCACATGCATGTGTATATTTACAGGCTCGTCCTGCAATACATCGAGTTTTTGGGCATCGTGGGTAAGGGAGAGGAGAGGAAAAAGTTAATATACACTGTGGGCGTGAAACGAAGTGCGCCTGTTTCTATAAAATTTAAATTTTCCTTGAAAATATTATTTAATTTAACTTCAGGAACGTTTATTAGAGACCTCCAGTTAGCGCCTTCGAAAAAATTACCTTCTCATTTGGAACAGAGTGTAGGTTTGTTCCATTCAGTCCGAAGAACAAACATGAGCTGTGACAGTTTCTTTGTAGGTTTGTGTGTTGCTTATAGGGTGTGAATGATCGAAATAATTTATTGAGAATTATTAGATCAGAAAAAGGAATGATTTGACTGAAATAAAAAGAGAATTTGAGATTAATCATTTTCAGGTGTTAATCATTGAAATCGCTTGCAGCGACTATTTCACGTTCGAATTTAGTATTTTTGCACTCTGTTGTTTCTAGAACGGAAAAATAACGTATAAAAGATGCAAAAACTAGGTTAATAGGAAGGAGAGGCAATTTTTTTCGAAAGAACGGATTTACCCATTATTATTGGTGACATAGCTGTTTTGATCGAGGAAAAAGTATTAGTCCATGATGTAAAACTACCAGTTTAGGCTATTTTTAAGTAGGTTGTCTACGAAAATCTACTTATCAGAATCGATCTGATGAAACTACTTAGGTGTGGTGGTAGGTATTTTTTTTGTTTTATGACCGAAGGAAACTTCTAGCACTAAAAGCTGAAATTCATAGTTGCCTGAACCCAAAAGTTACTTTTCTGGCTGTTTTAAAATATTCAGAATGCGTTCTGTCAGACTAACAATTAAAAAAACGTAAATTGTGCATTTTGGCATTAAAGGAAAGAGTCAGATCAGGTTGTGGAAATGAATGAATCCCATAATGCATTCTCAGGTTTATTTTAAAATGCCACGACACGAAAAAGAAAAAGATTGAAACAAAATATATCGTAAATGGAAAGTATTTATCCCAAATAAAAGCTTATAACAAAAAAGGTTGAAACGAAATATATCGCATTGGCGGATCCGAGATATTCTGAAAGAGGGTAAATCCCAATTCCAAATTTGTAGTCTACTACAAATCGCTTATATGAACATTACAATAAGTTAAACCTGCTTGAATAAATTTCCATGATAGAAAAATCCATAGCCTAAAAATTAAGTTCTAAATGTGCTGTAATAGATTTGACTCGTATTTTCATGCCATCACACCTTCTTTACGTTGCGGTATAGTAGAAAAAAGTCTCGGAACGCATTGTGATATTTTTTCATTTCCCCAATGCATTTTGAGCCCTTTCTTTAATATCTAAATGCACAATTTGCATTGTGGCTATTGTCAGTCTGCCAGAACGCATATTTTTGCCTTTTTTTCTCTATGAGTGAATTCGTCCCTTGAGCCTAATGTACACAATGGAACGTCTATTGAACAAACTTGGTGGTTCCTGAAAAAAATTCGCTAAATAGAAATTTCGTTAAATAGATAAAACACAAATATGTATTTGTTAATGTTAGGTGTAGAAAAAAGTGCAAAATTCTTAACAGGTGTATTCTTTAATCTTTATGGCTGAAAAGTGCTGTTCTAAAAACTATTAGTAGGGCTATTCCTATCTCACGTGACTACACACCAATGAAGAGCACATGTGACTTGAACATTAGCCGATTAGCCCCATAAAAAAAGGCGTCACATATTTAATGTGTAAACATTCAGCTGAGCGCCGCCAGCTCGCCACTGATGTTTCTTGTGTGTGTGTGTGCGTGCGTGCGTGCGTGCATGTGTGTGTGTGTGTTATGTGACAAACAGAATTCAAAACTGGACAGTACGCTGTGCAGTTTTTTTATGCAATCTCAACTTTTTCATATGTAATATTTTTTTACACCCAGGAGGCAGTGGACTAGAGAGCAAGAATGTTTACACATTGAAAACTTTTTAGAACAGCATTTTTTGCCATAAAGAATAAAGCTAATAACCAACCGATGTTTTTTGAAAAGTGCTGAATTAATTTTCTTAAGCATAGTTTACACGACGGTTATTTACCAGCTGCTGGTGAAAAAACGCGCTGGTAGCTGACAAACTATAGTTCATATAAATAAGGAGTGCTTATCTATTCGCTCGCTGGTGAGCTGGTAAAGTTGAAAATTTTCAACCTTTAAGCTGGTACACCAGCTGCTGGATGAAATTTATGATAACAACTTCACTTTTTTACAACTTTTTTACCAGTGTCGTATGAATATAAAAACCAAGCTGGTAAATAGGCGTCGTGTAAACTGTGCCTTAAAGCTATTTTACTTGTCTGGTTGTAGAATTTGAAAAGAGCTTTTGTTCTCAGCAAGTTAGAAACTTTGGACTCCAGCAGAATTAAAACCTTAGGTTTGCACTGGGCCCTCATTTATAACAGAATTTGTTTAGAACTCGTATAATATAGCTGTTCTTCCCTGAAATAGCCCTGTTACTTTGTTGAAAAGAAATTTTTTTTGTTGAATAGAAACGGTTTTGAGAGAAAATTTCAGGGTTTTCAAAGAAAATTCGTCAAATTGAGAACTAGTTTGTTAGATAAAGATTCGACCGTATAATGGATACGCCGGATAACGGAGACAGCTGTTTATATGAGACAAAATAAAGAAACAACCGGGGCGAACAATGAATTTTCAGTTCGCTTAGGTGAAACAACATATCAGTATTCAGTTAAGAAAGACAAAGGACCACATTCTTGCTCGATCATTTTTCTTAAGTGAACTACTTAAAGCAAAAAATAACTATTTGTTAATTTTTATATTTTTAAAACGTCATTTTTTCCACCTAAAGTATGAATATTGAGAAAAAATCTAAGTCTGGTTAGAAGGTCTCGTTAATTCACTTACTTAATGCACATAGTGTTGAATGAATGCTAAATGAGGACTAAAACAATATACGATTATTTTCAAATCATTTGTAACTTATAATGTAGCCTACCCATATTTTTCAGTTTAAAATTTATTTTTTTATTATTATTATTATTTTTTTTTTAAATTTCGCTTTGTAGAAACAGCCGGTTAAGAAAGATAAAACGTCTTTGCCCGATGTGATCTCTTGAACGGCTTCCGCTCAGGAGCCAGGCGAGAGGGGGGAGTTGGGATGTTACACCCCCTTGGAGAATGTTGTAAAAATTGAAAAAGGTGGTGACCTTTTTTTTTTCTCGAATTTTTTAGGCAAAAATTGCAACTTTTCGGGTGTGTCGTAAAAATTGACCGCTTACATCTCCCCTAACAACATCGCATCGTGCAGCCCCCACTTCCACTTTACATATAATTATATGTATATACTTTTATTTCTATCTAAGGAGGTATAGGTTGGAATTTTTTTCCGATAGTCACAAAATGTGGCACATATATGTATATGGATCCGGACAAGAATGAGGCCTATTGTTTTTGGTGCGAATCAACCGCATGGTACGTTCGATAGGTCCTATTATGTTGCCATTTTGGCAGTTTAACGACTCTAAAGTGTATAATTTTTGAGAAATAGTCATGAAATTTGACTAAGGCCCTGGCTTTGTAGTATTTTAATATTCTCCCTAATTTCATTACAAATGGCTTTGTGATTCACGCCCTGGGAGATTTGAAAAGTCAGTAAGTCATTAATTATTAGTTCTACCTATTTAAGTTGAAATAGACAAAATTATGATGTCTGTTGTGCTCTGATAATTTGAAAGTGCCTGTTTGAAAATCTACTTTTTTTTTTGCGATACTTGCTATGCATAAGTTTTTTACCTTCAATATATTGCGAGAATTGTACACATATTTATACATATTTCAGTTATCTTTAAAAATCAAAGTAAAGCTCCTTAAACTGAAAATGCGTTTGCGTGTGTTTGTGAGATTGAAAATATATTTTTCAAAATTGAACCTTTTATGAGAGTTGCGCGTAATTTTCCGAAAATGGAAATAATAGTCGTCCATCCTAATTTTTAATTCATTTACATAATTATGTATTTTTTTATTCGCAATTTGAGCTAGTTCCAAAGATAAACGTGATTTTATCATTGGCAACGTTAACCTGATTTACAAACGGCCAAGGCCATCTTTTTCCGAGCGTCTTGTTTCACCACCATTTTCTTTTTCTCCATTTTTCGTGTGTCGTCTTTTCCGATAATTAAGAAAATTTGTTGGCTGTACATACTGCACCGTGTATGGACTATCAAAATGGGAAAATTTTCTTCCAAGTTAACGTCTGTGTTAAGGCGCATAAAAATGTTACATGCAGACGTTGAGCATTGCTTGTTTTTAGAGTTGGGGTTGAATTGAAGCCGATGATTTGACGTAGGTTAACTTAATTAGTTCGGACAATGATCCGCAGCAGAGACATTTTTGGAACGTTGCACTGCTCTGTCGGAAAGTTACGAATAGCTCTGAAGACTTTTTATTCCTCTTCCATTTTGGTCTGTGAAAATGTTTCGCGTTCTTTTGTCGCGAGCGAGGAGACATTTTTTTCCAGATTCCTCGCCGATGTAAGGGCGAGACTAATAATAAAAAAAAAATCGAACGATAGTTGGCAGGTGGAAGCTAATTTTATGGCAGGATAGACCTTTTTCGGTAGGTAATGGATCGGTGCCCAGTTGAAGGGAATTCACGTTCACTGCGCTATTGAAAAGGCGAGTGGCATTATCTCACACATTATAATAAGAGCTAATGTTGGAAGTAACGCATCACGTGATCAAAAGATGTTTGTATCGTGGCTTCAGCAAGTTTTTGTGGTTTTTATTTTCGTATCAGATTCTTGCGTAAGGCACTTAAAGACGAGGCAGGAAAGTGTGCTTAAAACGTGTGTAAATTTTCCTTTAACGTGAAAAACAACTGAAAACATGACCTGGTATTGGTTCAAGTCTGTTGTTGTTGACGATACTTTCTGTTTGAAAGCACAGCTTGTTTATCGGTTGATGTTCCTTTCATTCACCCCTCACCGAAGATACCAACGAGAGCAGAGGCGGATTTGAAGGCTGCACCGCCTTAGCTGAGAAAAACCTAATTTCAGCTTAATTTGAGTATAATATGATACTGCAGTATGTTATGCGTTCTTCTTGACAATCACCCGTATTCTGGAACGATACTTAAGTAAGGATCCGATACTTGAGTAATGTTTTATCTGTGACTCTCATGTATAAGTGTAGGATAAACCTGGTTAAATGAGTACTTAAGTCCAACTTGACCTTGAGAAACGTTCTAGAATGTGAGTGAAAATTATAGATTCGAGGCTGAAGCAGAGACCGAACATCGGACAACCTAAACAGTGTAAACGTAAATTTAACTTTTTCGTTTTACTTACCTATTTCTGTACGTTGGCATTTAGTCCAAAAATTGCCTAATTATAAAAGGGAATACAAATAACCGAACAAAATCTTCAGACACGTCGCTCCGTGATAGTTCGGTCATTTGTTTTCCTTTCGTCGCTCCTTTCATTCGCTATTTAAAGTTTTTGACCAGCGTAAAAAAAAAAAAAAGGCGTTTTATATTCATCGAATACCTATGTACATATGTGTATTTTTAGTGTATTTACAACTAATGCATTCAGTGCAGTGGCGGGACTTCGGGGCGGGACATATGGAAAATCGCCGATCCTGAGTGGTAGATCACGAATATATAGGTCACTTAAACTCCTCTGTCCACAATATACTATATACAGGGTGCTCTCTGAGCACATCGCGAAATTGTATCAGTGGATAGTAAATTTTGAAAAGAAAAATATCTCTTCCGCGCATCAACCACGTTAAGTGTGTATTTTTCAAAAGTGTCAAATTTTGTAATGGCTGCCATTCGGAAATTAGGGGACTGATTTCGCTCAAATTCAATACAAAACCATTCCCTAATAGTCTCTAACTGCCATAAAAATTTCAAGCCAAAATCTTTTAATTTACGGAAGTAATCGTGATGACAACCTGGTGAATTTGCGACATATTGAGAACCCCTTCCTTCGAAACTAGCTGATAAATATTAAAAATTTTAACACGAATGTGTAGCTCATGAAAGCTTCTAACACTACCCCAAGTTTCATTTTCATAGGTCAAACAACGGATGCTCAACATACTCCCAAAAAGTGCCAAAATAAGCAAATAGTGGAAATATGTATATATATATTGTGTATAAAAGAATTTGAATGACCTGTATATTTACGATGTAGGACTTATGATCGACGATTTTTCACAGGTCCCCCTTCAAATCTCGCCATTGCACTGAATGTTATAGTTGTATTTTCCAAAGAAATTAATAGTTATGTAAAATTTAACTTGCATTTTGCGGGTATACGACCATTTATACAGCTTGGTATAAGTGGTTGTCATACGTAAGTTGAAAGGAAAAATTACATAAACCCCTATCACTATCTCCTGTCACGTATTGAGTTAAGATGTGGGTTACAATTTTCAATTGACGACTGTGCCAAAAAGGTAGTTTTTGATGGAATTTTTATTTTTTAATTTTCTGAATTTTCAAACTTCCATAACTTTTTAAATTTTACGAATAGGCCATTTGTGGAGAGGAAGTTTCTTGCTCTTTTGACGAGTTCTGCGTGACCCCTTCGATTGATGAAAGAATCCGGGTCATTCGTAAAAAATTTTTAATAATTCTGAAATTACTCGAAATTAAGTACCAACCTATTTCTGCAAAAATTGGTATTTGGGAGTTTTTTTGGTTATTGATTACAAATCGCTAACAGATTTTCAAAATTTAAAATGGCAGATTTAGTGCGGGGATCTTAAATTGTAAATTTAATTAGTCTATTGGAAACTCAGTTTGTGGGAAATGGAGGAATCTACACTGGGCTCTTTCTTACCAGTTTGCTTGCAAACAAGGTATTAAAATTGACCTCACAAAAAAGTTAGGGGTGAAGATGATGAAAATTTTCCGTTCCATAACAGAAAAAAGCTATTAACTGCATTATCCCATTTCTACCTAATTTATTTACGTAGGCTGCGTACATACGCACCAACTGACGTCAGACGTGACGCTTAACGGATTACATGTAGAGTAAAAGATTCAGAGTCAGTCCGGTCTTTTGAGTAGAGAATCGAAAAGTTATTAATTTTGGACAAACGTGCGAGTGTGTCAGTAATTTAATTAGGTATATGTGGCCGGATTAAATTTTATTTGGAGCTATTTCCTCGTCTTGATCTCACAAATACGACGTTTCAAATTATTAAGAGATTGGATGATGGGGTTGGGGAATGTAAGTGTACTTGATTATAACTGGAAAAAAAGTACATAAATTCTGTCACAACCTCATGGATTCGGCGCCTTGTCGAGCGGCTCTTCCTACAGCTCTTTCCATGCCTCCCAAAGTTCTGGACTTCTCGCCGTGTGATTCCACCCTCTGATCTTTTGCATTCTCCAGTCTCAGACTTGTCAATTGTTTATTCTGTAATTGAAGGCACATTTTTTCTGTTCCTTTTTTTTTAACTCTTTTTTTTTTCTTCCCATACTGTTCACGGATTTTATTAAAAAAAATCGATAGCTGCATCCGCAGACCGATGTTAATCTCGACAAATCTCTTCGAATAAGGAAAGGGTAATAATTTTCAGAAATTATGCAGTCTACCTTTCCCTCCTCTTGAAGAATCTTACAGTATGAAACCGGCTGCCCTCTTATGCTGAATTGCTATCTCTGGAGGTCATCTTGTTCCTGTGTGTCCCTCTTCGTTTCTCATAGGGAGTGAAATTGGCATTGCCTCGAAATTTTGTACACCCTCCTCCTTCCTGTTCGCCATTTAAGTGAGACACTATGGGATCAGTCTAACGTCTTGAATCAAATCGGAATTTACGCTCATCTTGAAACAGTGGCCGAACCAATTTGGCGCCCGGGTGCAAAGTAAAAAAACAAGCGCAACAATATTTCTCCAAAAAACCCAAATTGCCAAATATTTACATTTACCTACAGTTCAACAAAGAATCCTGAATTGCAAATCCTTGAAAAAATTTTGAAAACTGTCGATAGTTTTTGATATTTAACAAAAATATTGATATATCGAAATTTCATTGTTATAGTTTTAAGTGAAATAAGGCTTGCGCCGTAAATGCGAAAAATATACTTTAAGCAACATAGGCGACTTGATCTCCAGCAATTTCTTTTGTTTTACATTTTTCTTGGAAACTACTGAATTAAAACGCACCAAACTGTTATGAGACTCGCACATCACAAATTTTGAGCGACACACACACACGAGACATGAGCGCGGATTTCTCAACGTCATTAAGGTTGAAATTCGGTAATGAAAACTGTATTTTCTGCATTATTCGGGAAAAACCAAAAATAAAACCCATTTTTCCTTCAAATTTTGCTCAATTCTCTGCATTCAACCTGCTCCAACTTCGCAATGGAAAGGAAATTCAACCATCGGGAAACATTTTTAAATAGCTGGGAAGATCATCCGTCATTCATTTACAGGATGTACGCCTGGCGTTAATTCAGTTCCCTTCAATTTCAGTTGTTTTTTCTCTTCAATTTTAGTTTGTTTTTTCCCTTCAATTTGAGTTGTTTTTTCCCTTCAATTTGAGTTGTTTTCTCCTATAGACAATGAAAATAGCACATGAAAACTTTATCAGTTTTTTTTTCTAATTCTACAGTTTTACTTAGAAAATAGGTATTTTTGGAAATTTTTTAGCAATTACCTCATTTTTGGGATTTATTTGATTTCGACATTTTTGAACAGAATAAAATTATTTTCCTAGCACCCCCAACCTATGGAACGAACTTCAATGATTTTCAAGCCCTTGCCCTTTAAGGAAATGATTCGACCAATGCCAGAGAATCCACACTCTATATATATATAAAGATTATATATATATGTATATAGTATGTATAGAAAACTGAAGGTAAAGTGGCAGACTTTTTTTTTATCGTATATATTGATTCATCTGTGTTAGAGTGGGAGTACATCTTGTTCCTTTTTTTTCTAACATTGATATTTTTTCATTGGAAGCAGTTTTTATTTTTTATAAGTTTTTATTATAAGCTATTACTGCGATTTTAAAATATATCAATACTGCAGGAAACCTTCCACAACGAAATAATATTTATTTTGCATGAAGTTAAAGTAAAAAAAAATTAAATAAAAGTTTATCTTTAAAAAATTTGTTTTTAACGTAAACTTATTCTACTCACTACTGCGATTTTAAAATCATATCAATACTGCAGTCAACCTTCCGCAATAAAATAATGTTTATTTCGCATGAAGCTTATACCCAAAAAAATAATAATAATAAAAGTTTATCTTTTAAAAACTTGTTTTAAAACTTATACACTTTTATTGCTGACACTAACACAATGCAATGTGACATAGTTCTTGTACTAACATCTAGGGGCGCTGATTGTTATTGCCAGCTATCTCTTGTCGAAGTTCTTATCTTTCAACTCAAGTTACATCTTATATTTCTAACCGTTTTAATGATGTCGTGGTATACATGTATTGACTGATACAATTTATGACTTTTTTTTTTTTTTGAAATTGGTTAAAATACTCGAATTTGTCGACTGATCTAAAATTTTATCCATTTTGCTTCTGATTTCTTTGGCTGTGGGTGACTTACTTCCTCACTTCCCTGGTTGGAATGTCCTTAGACTAATCACTTGAGAAGTTACTTCCGTTCAGGTGTCACAGTAGTAGTGAGCTTGTATTTAAACTATTGAAGTATACTATTGAACGTTTCGAATGTGGAATTTGTTCTTGATTTTGACCATCGTGAGCTGAAAGTCATCATTTGGGTGGATCTTTTTTGGGAATGGTCAGTTGGTTCTGACACCTCGGCTAACGTAATTGAATCGCGTTTTTAAGTATCAAATCAAGAAAGCAAATTTCGTGTCGAGAATTGCAAAGAGTTCTGTGCGGTCATGGAAGCTACTAAAATTTTACCATAAAAAATTTTAAATTTTTCAAATGCTTTCATTTTTTTCCGGAGTTAATTGCAATTTTATTGTCAACGTCGTTTTTTTTTTTCGTCCCTTATAGTGAAGAGGGCCAATTTTACCGCCAAGTGCTTCATGTTTTCTCTACTGATTCTTACTGATCAGTGATTTCTAACTGAGGATATCTGACAGCCCTAATGCAGTAACCATTTCTAACGTTAACCACCAACTTCCTCTTTATTCCATCCCTTATTGTTTCTTCTGACGACGTCGTCGCAGTAGGCGGCTTACATTTGTAGTTTATAAGTACGTTTTTAGTTTCTGCTGTTTTGTTGGGGGAAATGCTTTTACAGAGGGAAGGAGTACGATGCCACAGTGCTTTGCTGTAAGTAAAGACACGTAAATGACCGACTCGAGCCGAACATGGCGTATCGTGTTGTGGTGGCGACTGAGTGGTGATGATGATGATGATGATGATGATAATAATGATAATATGTGTGTGTGTGTGTGCGCGTGGATATATATATATATATATATGTGTGTTTGTGTGTGTGTGTATGTGAATGCGTCGGTCGCATTAGGTAAAAACGACGTTACGAAACTGGGTTAAAAGTTTGCGCTTTTTCAGTTGGACGTCGTCGTCGATCGTTTTCGGTGGTGTCAGCTGCGTGTGTGTGTGCGTGCGTTGGTGTGCGTTCATGCTCGTTGTGCTCGCGTACGTTCGTGTACGAGTGTATTTGTGGGGGGACAGAGATCTTTCGCGCCATGCCCTTGCTGCTGTACATTGACGTGTTGTCGCCATATACGTACTCGTCATTCGCGACTTGACGACTGAACAAAGATAAAAAATAAATTAAAAAAAAAATTTTCTTTTTCTTTCTCTTATCTCGCGTGTCGCGTTTATGTGCTTTATGGTTAACCATTCCGCGCTTGAAAAAAATAAGAGAAAATAATAATATTTCAATCGCTAAACACTGTAGTTGTTACCCTCACCCTGTTAATTTTCATTTTTCTTTTTCATGTGAAAAGTTTCGCGTATTTTTCGTAATTATCCGTTTACTTTCTTCCTTATTTTCATTCAAAAACCACTCCCACAACCTCCAGCCTTTCGTGTACATAAGTGTACTTACAAACCCTACCTTTTCCCGCGCCCCCTCAAAGGAAATAAAAGAAAAATTTCCGTCATTTTCCACGTACTTCGAAAACCTTTTGCCGTATAGAATCGATAGACAAACGATGCAAGTGAATTTTCTTTCGATATTCGGTTTCGTAGATTTGAAGATCGTTGCGTTATTTAGGTGGCTAAGCACCTTTGGCGATCGGTCTTTTTCGCCATTTTCGTATCTTGTACGTTGTTATTTTTTCATTTCCTCATCATAGGCGAAACTAGGGGATGCTGGGAATGCTTATCTTTGCGGCAAGTTGCTCAGCCCCTCAAAAATTTTTTGAAAGTAGGATCGCATATCACAGCCTTAATTTGAGATTTATCAGTTATTCATGATTGTGTTCCTCTACGTTTGTCTCTTGTATCCAATTGTAAAAATAACTTACATCGTCCGAAAATTAATATATGTATATTAGTATATTATAGTGATTAGTATAAATCAGATCACTCTGTTTTGGGCATAATCTTCCTCCAAAAAGAGAATTTATTATCTTGTAAAAAAATTATGACTTTTCTGAAGGAAGGGGGTAGAGCTCCTGCATAAAAATCGTTTAGTTCCGCCTATATTCCTCATTAATACTCTGGTCTAGTGAAACGAGCCAATAATCGAATTTAATGTTGGTGTAGGGGGTGCAGTAAACATTTTACTGATAGTGCCGTAGAGTCGATTATCGATTACTTCGAGAGTTCTAAGTATTGCATGGAATGAGTTTCAGTAAATTTTGATTTTTGATTGTTTTTCTAATTTTGTAAGAATTCATAGAATATTCTAGGCTCTTACCATTTTTTTTTTTTTTTTTTTTTTTTTTGTGGTAATTGAAACAACCCCTAAGTGTGTCTCATCCAATGGGAAATTTTTTTCGAAGTACGCCGAATAACTCAACCTTTTTGATTATTTTGTTGTTGATCTCGTTGACAGTGACCCGGAATTCAGAGAATGATTCACTTCAAAATTCGTAAATAATTTTGAACGCTCTTGGGAAGCATGTCGCAAGATGTATCTCTCGAAATTACGTGAAAAATGTGTCCTAACCTCTTTTTTGAGACCACAGGCAACGCCGAGGGTATCTCAATCCCATAAAGAACGATAGATTTAAACTTAGCACCTCAAGAATTAAATTTTTAGGATCGGGACCGAATTCTTTCTTGTTTTTTTATTGTATTAAAACTGTTGTTTTTATTTTCTTCTAAATATACTTTTTCTAACTTACGACGTTACTCCGTTGTATCTCAACAGATTTTCGGTGTAGAAACAGACGGTTGTGTTACAGGCACTGGAGCTCACTTTTTCTATTGAGTAAATTCATTTTCATGTTAGAAAAAAAAAAATTGTGTAGGTACATATTTAAATTTTTATATATTTTCATATGAATACTCGGGCGCGAGAAACGTGGCATGAAGTGCCACTACACATCCTTACATTGTCTGTTTTCAATTTTAAAAGTAATGCGCTAACAATAAATTTAATCACAAATATCGTAAATAATGATATCAGCCTTGCGATTGAAAATTTCGTGTTTTGCGGAAAACTTACTCTTGCAAATTTGAAGGAAAAAAAAAAGTTGCGATGTGGGCTAACAAGTTTTGCGAGAATTGTTTCATCGCGTGTGTGTCGAGGAGAAGGGGAGGATTAGACGTATAAACCGGTACGAGCCTCTGAATTTTTTGAAGAGGCTAAATTTACTTTAACGAATGCTTGAAAAAGGAGAAAAAACCTTGTGGTTTTTCTGTGAAAAGGAACCACTTGTGGTTATTCGTAATCTTTGGGTTGGTAAAATTGTTAATTACCTACCTTTTCATTAGTGTTCGTCGTCCACAATTTTGAACGGGGTTTATTTATTGGTTATGAAGTAATTTTTCATTTTTCTCAACAACATATTCAATCGATTGTAGCAGTTTGTCAAAAATGGAACCTTTTCCCTCCAAAAAATTATGTTAAAAATCCTGTATTTGTCTCGTTCATTCATATTTGATGAGTATACACTCGTGCACAGTGTCAAAATATGACTAGAGACAGTCTTATTCGTGTAATCTGTATCCTTCAAAACGATGACAGATGATTAGATAAAAATACGTGCTCACTCTCGGATAAATTTTGATTCTATGTTTTTTTAATTACATGAGTATTTTTGTCGTCAGTGGTGAAACCTTCAGTTGCATCTTGTACCCTTGGACTATACATTACTACTTATCGAATCACAGGGGTCGTCTCCTCTTTATGAGTTCCCCGTATAAAATTATTAATATTCATAAAAATAAGTATATTATGTTATTTACTATTCACAGTCAACCCTGAAATTTGAAACCGAATGCGTAACCCAGGAATTCGAGCTCCGGGTCTATTCCTACAGTAAATGTTACGCTGAATCAAACGTTTGACGTGTACCTACTTCCTGTTCCGTAAAAATCCATTATGAAGCGATTTAATTTCCACGTGACATTTGTGTGCTTCACAGATTGAAAAATAAGGCTGTTAATTTTATTTTTGCACGGAAACTTTTTACTTGTTAAGATAAATTCAAAAAAAAAAAAAAATGTATATATTTTTTATTTTGAAGATTATAATTATATACCTAACAGAATAAGAAACAAATCAGTAATTTACGGAAATTTCCATAAATTGAAAATTAGTACGTATTTAAATTGAAACTCGTATAATTTTCCAATTATTAGAGTGGGCCCGTCGTTGTAATCTTTTCGAGAAGTTTTCTGCCGAGCCGAGCTCATCATAATTTTTCAATAAATTTTTCAATAAATTTTTCGATTTCTTATCTTTTTTCTAGCTACTCTCTGAAATCTGGAATGTCACTGTTTTTTTTCAATTCCTGTTTGTATCTGATACAAATCTGAAATCGCTGAATTGAAAAACATCTATACATTTTAAACTATTATTAAATCTGAATGAAGACTTGAGTTTATTCTGTGTCCAAGTCTTTGCAGTATTCGATTTTTAGCTTGTTTCACTCGTCCAGTTCTGTTGTCAATTTTTCCTTTCAAAAGTCGTATCGGAGGCGATTGAACCGGCGCAACTTATATGAAATTTGCTATATTAGACGATACTTTTGTCTGCATTCTAGTCTTGAGTTTTAAAACTTGGCTGACGATTTATAAGAGAGAAAGAAAGAAAAACTGTATTAATTATGAAAATATATTTATCGGCATTATTTTTCCTGCTGCGTTTGTTTTCCACTTTCCTATCGATGGTTTTGCTGATTATGTGCAAATAATAATATTGTTTTTTGCTTGTCCTACTATTCATTTGTATGTTTTAAAGGTATCTTTTTCGATCCTTGTGTTGGAAATTCGTTCGTGCGAAAAAATTGAGGAAAAAAAACAATAACAATAGGTAGTTATTTCATTTCTATACCTTGATATACCTGTTAATTATATTAACTATACTCATCCTCGCATAAACTATTCGAACAAAATTTCGAAATATTTCAGTTATAGAATGTCGAAACGTGGAATTTAGTTCGAATGCATGTAGATTCGTCTTCGTAATTTTTTTATCCTTTTTTTTCTCGTAGAGAATTTTTCAGTGTTGGCAAATTAAGCTGGAAACAACAAAACTTGTTGTTATTATAATACTTTTGACATCTGCTAAGGACCATGACATTGAGTTTTTATTTTGAGAGGAATAAATTAAGATATGATATTGGATTGAAACGAAGTTTTGGGTGCCCACGGTTCATTATTATACAAAAATCCGGGAAAGATGTCCGAGTGTTTTTTGCGCGTGCGTATTTCGAGGAAAATTTCTGGCACCTGATGTATTCCTGAATTACTCGTTTGTCAAGAAGTTTTTTGTTATAATTATGTCTATGATAAATCCCCCCAATCGAATTAATTGAATTACGTTGCGCGTATGGTGTGCAGTGCATTCTCAGAAACTTGTAAAAAATTTTTGTATGATATTTGGTTTGTTATGTGTATTAAATAAAAATAAAAAAAAATAAAATAAATAAAAACGATAGGGCAGCAGTATTTTGCTGAAAGACAGTTTGCTAATTTACATCTACAATTTGACAAATGATCCTGCGTAAAAAATTGCAAAAAACTATCTATGGTTATCGATATCTAACAGACATCAGTCTATCCAAATTTCATTATTACAGTTTTAAGTAAAATAAGTAAAATAACTGATTGCGCCGTAGGTAAATAAGGAAAAGATACTTTAAGGAACACAGTCGACTTGCTTTTGTTCAACAATCTTTTGTTTGTTTTGCATTTTTTTCGGAAACTACTGAATCAGTTTGTACCAAACTCCTATCAAACCTGGTTCTACATAAGAACTTCATTTTGTGAAAGTTTCATCCCTCTCCCTTTCGCATTTTCTTCAGAATCGTAAAAAAAAATCACTTTTTTAGCAATATTGTCTTTTCCAGTGCCCACAAATATTACTAAACCAATACGCTCCAAACCTCTGTCAAACGTGCAAATACAAAACAACGATGTATCGTGAGGATTTCGGCCCCGATCTCTTGTAATGTTCTCAAAATCAAAGACAAAACCACTTTTCTAGGAATTTTTTCTTATCCAGTTTTCTCGCAAACTTCTGAACTAATAAGCACTAAACTCCTATCAGACCTGGTCCTATATAAGAACTACCTTTCATGAAATATCACTTTCGTAGTTTTTTCAAAACTATAAACACAAAATTTTCTCCATTAATTTTATTTGCCAGTTTTTTTTAGGAACTGTTGAAGGAATAGTCACCAAACTTCTGTGAGACTTATTGCACCTACATAAGAACAATGTATCCTGAAATTTTAAGCCCGATCATTTTTGAGTTTTCTCAAAATGGTGAATACAAATTTTAAGTGATTCACGTGTATGGAAAACAGAAGGTAAAGTGGCAAACTTATTTTTTTATTATGTATATTCATTCATCTGTGTCAGAATTGGAGTATATCGTGCTCCGTTTTTTCCTAACAATGATATTTTTTCATTACTTTTTCTTTTTTAGATTGACATATTCCCTATTAATTTAAGGAAAGTGTTAGAGAATCAACGAGTGCATCCGATTTAACACAGATGAACCAAAAACAAACATTAAATTTGGTTGAAAGTCAATGGACTGACAGCCAACACAGTGTGGCTGGTTGTGACGTAATCATGTCATTCTTATTTGGCGCGAACTATAATTGTTTTGTTTTTTCATGAAACGAATAATTTTTATCATCCCCGTTCCTAACCCTTTTGCGAGGTCAATTTTAATGCCACGTTTGCAAGTAAACTGGATAAAAATAAGTGACAAGACAGTTGAATAATAAAAACAAAACAAAACATTCGCACCAAATTTCGTTGTCAGCATTTTATTTCGAATATTTTTTTACAGGCGAAATTGGATAATTGTACGAAAAAAAAAATTTATTGTGTCTTCGATACTGACGAGGGACATTTGGTTTGAAATTTAGTGTCGTTAAATTAAAACAATATCGATTCCCCGACCTACTGAATTACTGAATTGACAAAATAGAAGAAATTTCTTCTCATTCATTACATATGCCTTATTAACTTCTCGCGTTTACTGGCCCTAGTACATTGACATATTTTTCTCGTAATTCAATTAGTCCTAATAAGAAAGACATGACTTCATATGAGTTGATGGACCAAGCGAAAAAGGAATGGGTAGAGATTCACCCTATTCAACGAAGGCTGCATCCAGAATGGTTTTGTTTACACCAATATTTTTAGCTTCACGTAGCTGTGAGAAGTGATTGTCTCTGTGACGTCATGTCTTTCTTGTTTGGAATAAACTGTGGTACATGTGTCAATGTTTTAGAAGTACCTTGTTGAATTTTTTTCGTAAGTTGATAAATGGCTTGTATGAAGCAAGTGAGCTGCGTTTTTTCATGCACCAATTTTCGTTGCAGCGTGTGCTTTTTCATGCACGACTGAAGTCGCTGCTGTCTCCTCTTAATTATTTAAATGCCCTAGTCTCGGAAGCGTCGGTCTCATTAGAGAAATATAATCCGATCCCGCAGATTCTTCGGCCTCTGCTTAACACGTATAGGTAACATTCAAGAAGATAAAATTCATTTCTTCTTTGTCTTTTTTTTTTCGTTGTTAAATGTTTCTGACAATGAAACGAATTTAATGACCACCCTGGTTCTGTTATTGTATTGTAAGAATAAGCTTTTTTGGATTTTCTAAAATATTTTCAAGTCGGTTGTGGATCCAATGGAGGCTCGGGACCATGGGACCGTGACCTTGCCCCCTTATCTGAGAATTATTCGATGGTTTATGCGTTTTTGTTATCATTGTCGTTATGAGGGTGTATAAATTACGGATGTGGATGACGATTTTAATGACAGTGAGATTTGTTGAATACATCGGTGCGATGTTGTGAGGATTAAATTTATAGGGCGTGAAATTTTCATCTTAATTAACAGCATTTGATTCTTTAAATGGTGGTTGTGAACGAATTGATTCGTAACTTTCTGTACGCGGAAATAATGAAATTATAGAAATATTTCGTTTTAACGGAATCGTATGAAACTTCCTTCGGTGTAATATGGACAGAATTCACTGCATCCATTGACTTTTGGAATGAACAAATTATAAAAAATGAGTATTCTCTCGACGCATCCTATTCTGCGCCCGTTACCGTCTTGCGCCGTACAGTTCTCATACTCATATTACGTCGAAAGTGGAAACTGTCACGCACCCTTTTTCTTTTTATTCTCCCAATGCCGCCAAGTCTCAAGCCTTTATGCCAGACATAAAAGTACGCCTCATTACGGACCTAAATTTTTGCGCACATCGCTTCTGACGCTCTTCCTCTGCGTGTAACGGAAGCCACCGCGCCGTTATTACGCTTTTCCCGCATTCGTCCGTCGATTCTAAATTTATAACGCATTCGTGTGTCGCATTATTGTTACAGCGAAGTCGAGCACAAAGACGAAGTGTACTCGCTGTGCCAGTTGGCCGATCAGTACGACGTGGAATCGAGAGGCCACTGTGCTAATGAATCGCTGGCGGCGCAGCCATCCGACAGTGACGCTCTGAACAGAGACGTCGCCGACGGCTACCTCTTCGAAAAATCGCCGCAGCAACTCATCGAAAAGCTGAGAATTGCTACTCTCAGCCCGTCGCGTACTTCCGTCCCCATCGCCGCGGTAAACAAACCCTCCGCCTTTCCACTGCTCGTCCAGCCGCCGCCGGCTACCGCCGCTACTCCAGACAGCAACAAGAATAGCAGCAACTGCAACAAGAACCAGAACGATAACAACGACGACGACGACGACGTCGACGACATCAACAACAACAACAATAGCAGCAGCTGCTCTTTCTTCTCCGACAGCCAACCCAAAGCGAGACCATCATCCACTACCGTCGCTGTCAACTCCATTCAGAGTTCACCGTCTACCATAAAACTCAGCGACTTCTTCCCCAACTTTACGCCGACACCGGATAGTCTGTCGCCTGCGTCGTCGCCGGCCACCACTCTTTCGTATTCTTCCCACTCGTCGTCATCTTCTCCGTCGTCCGCATCCTCGTCTTCATCGCCACCTTCTCCGCCATTGTCCGGTTCTTCTTCTGCGTCTGCGTCGCCATCATATCCTCGATCTGCGGATGCCGGTTGGTTGATGAGTGACGGGACCTACGACCGTGCCTCACTGCCATCCACCATCGTCTACCATCTTCCCGACCACGACAATAATAACGGCAATCAGCGGCCCCAGCAGGAACAGCAGCATCCGAACCAAGTGGCCAGTTCTCCGATTGGTTCGACATCGCCGACCACCTCGTCCCATTTGTGCTGCAGCCCCAACGCGTTTGCCGAGGCGAATGTGGCCCAAAGCACGGATCAGTGCGAAAACAGTTTCCAGGTGACGGTTGGTTCGGCGAATGCGGACGAATCGAATCCAGAGAAGGCGTACTACGGTGTCAGACCGCTGTCAACCATTCCAGAGACGCCGAAACCGTCTACCATAAATGTACTCGTCCCCTTCACAGAGGACATGAACAAGGCTTTCCTGCCCTTCTCGAACGACGATACCGAGTTGGCGAGTAAGTCGAACTGTTTATTTTTCTTGATTTCTTTGCTTTTTGATGGAAGCGTTGAAACTATTTTACTTGTGAAGAATATGTACTTGGGAGAACGCGTTTGAAATAAACGTGACTCGCTAGCTGAACCCGAGTCGGTAGGAATAGACAACAAATTTGAGGAAATTGATTCGTGATGTGTCACTTATTCTCTGTGGATGATTGATGATAGGCGTCATTGCATTAATTCGTTTTGGACATATTGTAATTTTTTATATGGAAAAAGTTGAATGCGTACCCCTTAGAATAACGCTGTCTCGAAAAATACGCCGAGCAGTTTTCTAGACAGTGCACATCACATAAATATGTTCGTGTTTTCGAGAATTGTGTATATTTTGAAACCAATCTTGCAGTCTTCAAAAATATGGTAAAAACCTTATATACTTACACGTGGAAACGTAAAATTAAAAATTCTCACACTTGGATGTTATTCTTGGTTATGACTTTTAGGGTGGTAAATCGTTTGTGTATCTACCCCTCTCTCTCGTGGCCATCTCTCCCATTCATTGTTGAATGTTGTCCATTTCGTAGAAACGAATTTACATCCTCACTTGTTTTTCGAGACTTTTCGTTTTTTTTCTTATGGGCCTCTCTGTTGCGGAATAAATAAAAATCTGAAATATTCTGTTTCTTTTTTTCACTCAATGATCTCCTGTAGGAGCATTGAAACAGTTATGGCGTGTCTATCTCTGACATATTCGACTTCATATAATTGTTTTTTCCTTGTATATTGAAGTATTTTTTTCCAGTTATTATCCCCCTTAACTTGTTCAATCAGAGCATAAATCGAAATTGAATTTTTTTTCGCCCGGAATTGTTTGGAATTAGAATAGCAAAATAAAAATAAAAATACTTGCCCAGCAAGCATTACAAGAAAAAGCAGATTTTTAAGAAAGTACTAGAAATCCTTGAAACACTATATGCATAATTATTTTGTCTATTTCAACAAAAATTTGAAGAATTATTTCATGACATATTGACCATTTCAATTATCCCAGAGAATGAACTATGAAGTCAATTGTTACGAAATTTGGTAGAATGTTGAAATGGTGCGGAGTCGATGAATGTTTAAATTTTTTGACTGTTGTTAAAAAATAACGCATTTTAAAACCTTTAAACAGTCAAAAGTCAACGTAATCCGATATATCGGATCTGTTGTAAACCTGATTCCTACCAAAAACAATAAGCCTCATACTTGTCCAGATTCAAATGTATATACCAAATTTCATGACTGTCGGATGAAAATTGAAATCTGTACCGCAGTACATAGAAATTTGTGCTGTTGCGGGTTTTTCTTGCCGAAAAGATTTCATGTTTTCCATTGAAATTCAAATTCCTGGGCAAAATTAGTCAGAAATGCAAATTTTGTCCAGAATTAAGGCATTAAAATTTCTGACTCGTTTTCGTTTCATTTATTTATAAAAATTTAACAGCATGGGCAATAATAAAACTTATTTTCAAAAACACAAAACTGACATAGAAAAAAATAGCCTACATTTAAAAAAATAAAAAGCACTAAAAAGAAAAAAATATTTTTTGAGGATAACACCATCTTCTTTTGATCGAGGATGTTACAACACCATCTTTTTTCCTGACTGCGTACGGAGGAGATTATATGTTTGGTTTGTCTATCTCTGGAACTAACGGAATTTTGTTAGCTCAGAACAAGTATCTTACTTTATAAATTTTAATGAAAGCAGACTCAAAATGTTCCTAACCATCTTGGGAATGTCCTAGGCTATTTATATTTGAAAATTAAAAAATTAGATGCGTGTAATTAAAGAAAATGAGAATTTAAAAATTAAAAAAATTATTGTCATAAATTTTGGTATTTCCACCAATAACAGCTACTCATTCAAATTAACGCAATCGATTTTTTTTTTAAATAAAATCTATTATTATTTGAACAAAACTTTCGAAGTTGGCGCCAAATTTCAAGCGAAAAATCATCTTAGCCACCTGACTTAAAATTTGGCTCCAACTTGAAAAGTTGTGTTCAAAAAAGAAATAAATAGTGTTATAGCATCCTTGATCAAAAAAAGATGTTATAACATCCTTCGAAATTATTTTTTCCTTTTTATTGCTTTTTTAGTTACTTTTTTTTATGTAAGTTTATCTTTTTTCAAGTTGTTTTTTTTGTTAGTGTGTGTATATATTTGATACGCACATTGACAAAATTTTTGTTGTTTCTATCATAAAACAAATCTAACAGTGTCAATTCTCTGTTTATACTGAAAAAAGTCTGAGGCGGGTACAAGTCAAAGGACCATGTCTTTTATGTATATATATAATTACACTCCGACAAACTTATAACCTCCTACTGTTTTTAACCTCTTGGTAGCCACAAAATAGAAAGTAAAGGTGGATGAATTCATTTCACTTACTTATACTAATAAAAGGACCAAATCTTCAGCCTTTAAAATCCCATCTATATGATGAAACAGGCTCGGAATTATGCAAATTTTAAAAATTTGATGTATTAAAAACCTGCATTTCAGGAATGATCAGAAGTTTTCCGGGGTTGCCCTTTGAATATTACGTTTATCTCATAGGTATGTAATACTGTATATGGAACAAATGAAGTATTACCCAACTCCGTTAAAAAAATGTAAGAAAGTATGAAAATAACTTGAAAATCCATTTTTGGCTTTACGTAATCTATCCAGATTGGACAAAATCCACTTCTAAACTTTGTTCCATACCATTATGGACAGCAATCCCAGTAAAACACACGTACAGATTGGATTTAGGATACCAAAGTTCCTGGGCCTGGCATGAAAAACTTAGTAAGAACTTTCACTGAACTGGATCTGAGAAAAGTTTCATTTTTTGTTATTTGTAATTTCCAGATACATTTCACCTGATTGAGAATATTATGGAAGATCCCAATTTTCACATTATACTTATCTGACTAATTATGTGGAACTGATTATTTGAATATAATGAGAATCACCACAACACAATATGTGATATGTTCATATCACATACTGTGGAACTATTATGAAAAAAACTATTACAATAGTACTCAAATTAAAAACCAGAATCATGAAAAATCTAATTTCTTTATTTTGTCTTCAGAATAAGATTATTCTTATAGGTAGGAAAGAAAAAAGAAACATTAACTTTGTTCCACATCATCATATATACAACCTGTTAAATGAAGAGAAAATAATAATAGATTATGGATTCAAAAAATTTTGGCTACAGGAATGCAGTGTGAAAAATTCTTATTACTCCCATAAGGAGAAACTCAACGAGGACTATAGATTTGTTCCATACCAATGAATAGTGTATAAAGTTTGAAAATTGTAAAACAGTGTGAGACTTCATTATAATTATTTATCAAACCGGAAATAATTGTGCAACATCTACATCCCTGAATGCAGTTTCATAAACATGCATATATGGGCATTATTACAGAGTTTTTCTGGGTACACAATTGAAAATCATCCAATTTGGTTATCACCAAGTATTATAAAACCAGAAAACCACGAATGTAGTGCGAAATAAAATCTAGAAAAACTATAGTCTATTACTAAAATCAATGCCAAATTTCACTCCTGAATTCTAGATAAAAATACCAGTATTGTGGAGATTCTCATTACATTCAAATAATTTGTTCCATCTAATTAGTTAAATAAGATAGTGTGAAAATTAAGATCTTCCATAATCTTCTCAATCAGATAAAATGAATCCAGAAATTACAATTTACAAAAAATGAAACTTCTAAAATCTAGTTCTATGAAAGTTCTTACTAAGTTTTTCATTCCGAGCCCTGGAACTTAGATATCTTAAATCCAATCTGTACGTATGTTCTACTGGGATTACTGTTCATAATGGTAAGGAACAAAGTTTAGAAGTGGATTTTGTCCAATCTGGATGGATTATGTAAAAGCAAAAATGGATTTTCAAGTTATTTTCATATTTTCTTACATTTTTTTAACGGAGTTGGGTAATACTTCATTTGTTCCATGTACAGTATTACATACCTATGAGATAAACGTAATATTCAAAGAGCAACCCTGGACAACTTCTGATCATTCCTGAAATGCAGGTTTTTAATACATCAAATTTTTAAAATTTGCATAATTCCGAGCCTGTTTCATCATATAGATGGGATTTTAAAGGCTGAAAATTTGGTCCTCTTATTAGTATAAGTAAGTATGTGAAATGAATTCATCTACCTTTACTTTCGATTTTGTTTCTACAATTAGAGGTTAAGTCTGTTAAAAATCTGAATTAATCAATGTTAAAAGTCACTGAATTAAGACAAATAACAGAAGCTAGATAAAAATGCCAGCTTATGAATTATCTTAGAACGTAATACTTTTTGACTGAAAATCTTTAAGGGATTATCGATAATGACTGAAAAAGTTTTTAGTTTAATTTTAAAATAAATTCTTCTCAGCCTTGTCTAGATAAAAATCCTGAGTACCTTCCTGTATTAACTGATTATTAGTTTTAACTGGGTTAATTTTAAGGAAAAACATTAATTCGATAAATGATGGGAACCCAAGAAATTTTACATTTCTGACTGAAATTTACTTGACAGATATAAAAAATAGGAACATCGAGTCTTTTTGCCAGATTTTCCCTGCTGACTGGAAATTTCCAAATTTTTATGATCTTTGATTCTACCTACTACACAAACATACGGGTATATACATACGAAAACCCAAAAACCAAAAACTGGTCAGTCACTTGTGATCATAAATGCGATTTTGGTGCATTCTGATTGTTCTTACAGAAACTCATTGATAGCTGCATACTTTTGGACTCGTATCTCAATTTGTTCCCATTCTATAGCTGTTCAAAGTTCGAAATGTTTTAATGTAGTCAAACATTTTTATATTTTAAATGGGACAACACTGAGTCTGCAACATTTTCAGATTTTTAATGGAAATTCCATTAAATAATACAAAATTTTAAATGTTGGTTAAGTGAGATGGTAAAACGGAAAGGCCTTAATTAGGCTGGGACTAACGGGGCAGTGCTCCGGAGTTCATCGAAGATACTGAAGAAGTCAGTGTTCAATATCAAGTTGTAAAAATTCCGATATCTGGCCTATGCCCTCAAATGTTGTAGTTGCGGCCGTGAAGTGAAGAGTGGTCCATGTTTCTAATCTTGGATTAAGATGAAGCGGACGACACGTTGAATTACCAAGTTAATATTCGTAGGAATGAACTGGAAATAAAAGTCTAATCGAAACGAATCACACAAAATCTAGCGATGGAATGAGGTAGATCAATGATGAGATAAAAGGGCTGGTTGTTCGCAGTTACGGTGCATTTTGCTTTATATTAGTCCCTATTTTGTGGATAATATAAAAAGGAAGAAAACATATTATTGATTCGTAATAGGATTCTCGTTTTTAATCGTTAGCCCCCTTCGCACTCAGTAGATAAAAATAATATCTTTATCGCGAGAAAAGCTGTCTCATATTAAGCATACTTTCTTCCGATTTAAGTTATGTGATATGACAAATATAGTGGGTATTCACAGGAGATGAGTGAGAGTCTCTTACAAAAGAACTGAGCAGTAAAATGATAATTGAAAAAAATGGTAGACAGCATCGATAATCTTTATTTCCGAGACGAATAGTAAATAATTCAGTAGGTAACTATCGAGAAACTGAGTATTTTGTTAATTTTTTTTTTGCCGCAGAAATAATATGGGGTTTCAGCTAAAAGTATTTGCCAGTTCATTACTGTGGTTAGATATTATCAGCTTGTTGGTTCAGCAACCGAACAAAAATTCAAGTGTGAAAAAAAAAACAATTTTATGTCTGTGTTGACGAGGACACAGCTAAAATCTCGTGTTTCGCATTTGTGACACAATATTCTCATGCCAAAGTCGCCTACAGGATTCGCCAATTTTCTGGGTTTTCTCTTTCTTCCCTCCTCTCTTTATATTATTTTTAGCTAATTAGCTTTCGAATCAGATTAGTGGAAATGTTCGAAAAAAAGAGCGAGAAAAAACCTTTAGGTATTCCGAAACCGTCAAACCGGTAGCAGTTTAAATGAATGGAAAAATTGGAGCAAAAAAAAAAATGCGGACCGATAACGACGACGTTTTTCGTAGAGTACGTAAAATCGGTAAAATAAAAATATGAATCAAAAAAATATGGATGAATACTTGAATATTTCAAAAAGAATGGCTCGCCGAAACGATGAAGAAAATTTTTCAAATTATCGTCTATCAATGTAACATATTTCTTATCGCTTTAAAAATAATTCGCGATAAGTGTGAAATAACAGAATACAATGAAAAAATTTTATTGTCGACCATTATGAGTATTATGACGATAGATGACGAAATTTTCTTAATATTCAAGTTAAACTCTTCGCACGTTTGAGGGCCGCTGTGAAAAATTCATAAAAAAACTTGACAAAAACTTGGAAAACAGGCTCTTTTTTTTTCTTGTTTTGTGTCTTTCAGATGAAGATAGGATCATAAACAAGCGTAGAAGTGTAAAGTACAAAGAAAAAAGATGGAAAAAAAAAAAATAGAAAAAATATTATAATAATATATTAGGGACGCAGGAAGGCGGGAAAATGTGAGTTCTATAAATGTGTTCGCTGGTGAATCGAGTATGCATGGCGAAAATTCTATTTTCAGAACTACCTGATGTTGCCAAATTGGTAAATTGTTGAAGTATTTAGTTCGGTGGATCCGAAGTTTCTAACAATTTTGCCCCCCCTTCCTTCTTATAACCGCGCTGTAACGCGGTGTATTTATTTACAATCTTTATTTTTACTTCGGTCCAGGGTGTCGAAATGTGAGGCTTTTATTTTCGAAAATTTACCTGATATTATTAATTACCCCAACCCAAATAAGTTGTGCTTCCAAATATGGATGTGCTCAAGACACAAAAATGTGATCTGTTTTCTCGTTAACTCGAATGCCAGAGCTGTGAGTTTTTGTTTCTCGTTTTTTACTCATTAAATAGTATAATTAATTAATTTTGTGAATTTATTGACGAATAGAAGCGTAATAAACTTCCGATTTTAGACGTCGATGAATAGAAACGGGCGAATAAAAATAAAGAATCGCGCAGATAAGAAAAGGTGTAGTATGGGTAGATGATTCGATTTGTCTTTCGTAATGCTGCTATTGTAGAACGTTGAAACTATACGTAGAATGAGAAGGAATGAAATGCATCTGTGAATATTCGTTGTATGTTTTACAATTTATTATCGTGTATTCAGGACCTCAAGACTTTACTTCTTTTCAGAAGTTGAAATTTCCCCTTATACGCAAAATTCTACTTGCTCACAATTTCAGTTTCAATTTCGCGAAGTATTGTTTGTGGCCACCGAAAGCGGGTTTTGTATGAGTATTGTAAGTAATTCCACAACCTCACTGAAGAAGTTTTGTGTCTTTTAGCATGGTAATATATGAAAAGTGATGCAATGATTTTTTCTAATATTTGGCATACTTACCGCATAACTCACTAAAACAGTCAAGAAATGTTTTACGCGGTAGGTATTGCTCATTGTCTGTTGGAAGAAAGAAACGTCTACCTAAAGTGTACTCCAATATTTTAAAAAATTGGTTGAAATTATCAGATTTCTACAATAGTTGAGCTTTATAACCTCTTCAGCATAAACTTTAGGATTCAACACTTTACTTCTGGCTTGCTTCGTTACTTACCGATACACAATATATTAATAATATTAGTATTTTTGTTTGTTTTTATTTTGATTTTTATTGACGAAAAAATTTGTTTGAAAGTTAATTTTTTTATTGCCTATATGTTACTGTGAATTTAGATCATCCTAAAATAAATTTAAGAGGATGGGCGCTAACATTATCCTTGAGCCGTTCCTGTTGAAGCTGAATGGTTCTGATGTCAGGAGCAGTGTGGAATAAGTGCCCCGAAATCCAGTATTTTGTATGTTTTCCTTCCTCTCAGACGAAAACATTGAACGTTAAATTTTCCACAAAAAATTATCATAATTCTTTTCATAAAGAACACCACTTTTTGCATTGTTAACTTGCTAACAATTTCTTTGAATAAAAACATTTTATTGTCTGGACTAACTCATATTTGGGATTTGCCCTTTGATCATAATATAGCGGGTGTATGAATTCTCTGGCAAGCACGAAGATACATTTGAACATTCTAAAAACCTAAAATGGGCATATGTTATCTGTGCATGGGCAGTATGTCTTTTTGCGACTGTCTTCAGTCTGTTAATTCCGTGAATCTAAGCTATCAGAATATTTTTCCACGAATCCAGTAAATTCTGAAAACAGACGAAAATAGACATGGACTGTGCATGTACTGAAATTCTATATCCATTTTTGGGTTGCAGAATCATGGCACGCCGGATTAACCTTGTTGAAATAGGGTTGTGGAATATCCATACACATAATATACGATCGAAAGATTTGACATCAAAGTGGCTGCCACCTAGCGGATATTTTTTAAGCATTGAAAACAAGATAATGAACATGAATCCATTTTGCATGGTGTGCTAAATAAATCCTCAGTTAATGCTTTTCACCATTGGTTGTGAGTAGAAGATAGTTCGTATTGATTTTATTTGCCGTCATTTACCTATTGTAAAAAATCATCCACATTGACATATAAAATGATTTCTATTGAAAAATACCTTTCTCCAAAATTTTCAAAAAAACTTATAAAAAAATAAAGTCCATCATCCTATTTACTACAAGCCTCTTATCAGTAAACGACAACTAGCGTGCCACAGGGATGTCAATTCCCAATATCTTTTAATATCTCTCAAAATTTCAACTTTATAGTTCAAAGTCATGCGGAAAAACACGTGACTCGAAATGTTACTATTAGAAATAGGTATGAGAATTAGAAAGTAGCTGTTGGAATTTAAAAGTAAAAAAAATCTGGATTTTTCGATCCAAAATCCGTCAATAATAAACCTTTAAATGTTATTACAGAAATTATAGTTAATTTTTGAAATTCGCACAGACGTGTAACGAAAAATTCAGGCAGCTATAGTTTAATTTTTCGCTTTTATGTCATCTCTCATTAATTCTTCATTTCTTTAAAAAAATAAATAAATGTTTAGCTGCGAAGGTTCAAAATTCTAAATGTATGTACCTATAAATTATACCTTTCGTTTCAACTTTTTTCTTAAAGGGAATGAATTTACCTATTTTAAAACGAACTGTAAAGTAAATTGTATATTTTTATTTTAACTTTCAGAGGCCGTGATAGTTTTTTAATTTTCAAAATAAAAATTTATAGAAATGTTATAATTTTATAATACCTAAAAAAACTTTTATTTTCACTTTTTGGCAACCTTGATTTCTCACGCATTTAAAATATCGTGGCTCATGGATAAAATTTGAAGCTGGTTGCAACCGGATGAATGTGTCACAGGAGGAAAATTATGTTTCACTTGTAGAACAAAAGGCATTTTTAAACTGTCGAAAAATTTAAAAAAAAAACAATGAAAAGGAGTCGTTAGGTTTTATGCTTGCTTTTAAAACGTAGCGATAAATCTGTAATGTTTCCGAAAAACAGTATTAAGATGAAAACAAAATTTTCAAAGCTGGAAGTTAGAAAGTTATTCTTTTCTCGGTTTTATTTTTTCTGAACATGGGTATGGATAATATGAACAATTTTAAGAAAAATGTTGATTGTATTTACTTTTTTTGTTGGAAACTGAATGATGAACATTTTTTATATAAGTTTTTTTTCTTAAACGTTGATTATTTTTATATTAAAAAATACGAAAAAAGGTAAAATATTTCAGATTTTTATTTTTTTTTAAACTGTTTGTTGTCCATAACTTACTATTTATTGTTTGCTGGGAAAAAAGTTTTATACAAAGTGTTGGCTGTTGGCTTGGGGATTTGAACCAGCAATCCACTGGCTGTAGAACACAACAACGCACCTTGTGACTGCCACGCTGTTGTTATAGATGAGGTACGATAGCGCATATAGCTGCATTCCCACCACCATTCCTCCCAGTCCTGAAATGCAAGCCCCAGTTCTGAAATGCAAGTAGGATAGTAGAGTGTGGAACTAGGCTGCTACGTACGAACACAGACTTAAGCTGTCATGACTCAACACCACTCTAAGGAGGAGGGATGTGGAGGTAGTTGCATGTTCATCTTACATTGGTAATCACCGGTTCTGTTGGCTGTTGGCTCGGTGATTTGAACTGATAACCCACAGATTGTAAAACAGGATGACACACCGCATGTCTATAAAATACACACGAAGTTCGATATGCACATATAGCCGCGTCCCCACCTAAAGGTTGTTCATTTTTCAATTATTTGCAAAGAAAACATTTTTTTTTAATGTTTTTCATAAATATATTTCTCTATGCAATATTTATGATCAAATGTCCATTCGAAATACTGAAAAATAAAAATGTTGAACTCCAGTATCTCAGCCCCTTCAATGTGAAGAGTACGTAAACATGTATAATTGAAGTTAGCATGAGTTACTGTCCTCCACAATTTAGTATTTGAACTCGAGATAGAATCACCTTGCAGGTTTGCTCCGGCTAAACGAGCGTTAGTTAGGGTTTATGGCCTTCAGAGTCTACTATTTTTTTCAAGAAATAATTCGAATTTCATTTGTCAAAGAAAAACGTTACCAATAATTTTCAAGGTTGATAGAAATTTGTAGGTGAAAATAATACACTTCGTTTGTCGGTAGTGTTCGACTACCTTTATCAAGTTTCTTTCGGTTTTATTTTTGTACTTGGTTAATTGCCTTACCGACTATTAAATTATTACGAATACCAGTTTATTCTCGTTCTCTTTGGCAGTGAGGAAAGATTCCGATACGAGCTACGAGGGCAAAGGTGTTTGGAAAAATGGAGAAATCCTTTACGTTGCTCGATTATGTTTTATATGTAGTTTTCTAATTTAACACGTTTTTTCTCAATCAACTATATCAACTATATTATTCTGTTTCCGATTTTTCGCTCAATTTGTGTGCCCGAGAAATTCATGCGAGGCGCTAGTTTCGTGGAGATAATGTTAACTTTGTGAGACGTATTTATGTGGCTGTTTTCAAGCATCAATGTGCATTCCGGATAATATATACGAGCGATGTGTGTGTTGGACAGTCGGTCGTTTAAACTTAGTTACTTCGTGAGATGTGGAAAGGTTTGAATTTTGGCAGTAGAAATTAGTTCATCGTTGGAAATTCGATTAAGCCGTTGTTTCTTCAGTGGCTACTTTTTGGCCGCCAATTTTATCAAGCTCGTTGTGATTTTTGTTTTTTCTTTTTGTTTTAGACCTTTACCCAAAATCTTCGACTGTTATTTTAACGAAGGTATGTCTTCGGGGTCCGTGTAGCTGGGTGGTTGAGTGCTGTTCGGCTTTTCAGTCGGAAGGTTTGCGAGTTCGAGGCCGGTAGCCGACACTCCCCATCCAAAATGGCGGGTGTATTCGGTTTGGTTTTTGTTGTGCTCCTGTATGGGATTGAAAAACTTGTACTAGAGAGACCATTAGTCTCCGCATCCCGATCATTTCCCTCCGGCATTTCGACTTCGTATAGGTATATTTGCTTGAATCTAGATGCTACGTAAAATCCGAAACCTAATAGATAAATTCTAAAAATAAGTGTGTCACTCATTCGGATTTTAAATAATTTTCTGAGAAAAATCCAAAAAAATAGATGTTTGCCTTTTCACTATCCTATAACTAGATCGGTTATTGAAATCGAAAAGACAGAGGAGAAGAGATAGACATTTGGCGAAAAATTAATTTTTCAGTTCCTTTTGTTTACTGTTTTTGATCAATTTTCGTTCTAGGTTAGTGTATGTTTTGTGCAAAATGGTGGCAGTAAGTTAGTTGTAAGAGGTTTGCGTGACTTTTTTCGGGAACCAAAGGTTACCTTCTTGAAGATTAGCAGCCAGCGCCTTCAATCTCGAGAGGACGAATTGTTTAATTGGTTTCATCTTGTAAGCGATTAGAAGGAGCTGAATTGCAGCCAAAATAGTACTATTGTAGGTTGGTAATGCGAAGGAAAACATAAAATACGTTCGGAGTGGAGTGTGCTAGTTCATCGTTTAATAAATTACGTTTCGTGTGAAAATTCACTGGTAACCTTCCTCGTAGTCTGGTTCTCTGATTTACTAATCACTTGTGCCACTGGGTTACTCGAATTACTATGTAACGGGTTTCACCATATAGCTGGTATGTATTAAACATGCTCCTAAACCGAGTAACCAGTACATGGAAAATATGCTGTTGTTTTCCATATTAAATTGATCGGTCATTGCGATACCGAGTTGAAAGTGTGAACAAGAGCGTATATTGCCATTGCCCCGGAAATACCTTCTATGTGTTGAAAAGGAAATTTTGCAGGGCAGCTAAGAACCGGTTTGCTTTACATCGGTAACTTGTTCACACGCGTAGGATGCACCATAAAGCATTCTCACTGGCCCTTAGTGGCCGCAAAAGGAAGCAGTTGGGGGTGGTTTGTCGTGGGCCCGTTCAACAGAGGGGGCCCCGCACTGATTATAATAAAACGTAATTTAAAAAAATTATTATTTTAAAGAGAGGCAGTGAGAGAGGTCCGCTATCGGCCCTTTCAACTGGGGGGCTTATATTTGTTCCAAAAAAATTAAATTAGAATACCATAACTAGGGTCCTCAAATTACTAGGCCGTCCTTGCCCTTGGTCAACCATTTGTCGGCTCCTTTGGCCGTATTATCGAACGAAGCGGGTAGATTTTTCTAAGTGATGTGTCTTATTTGTACCCATTTAATCTCGATATAGTCTTTCGAAACGACTCTTAGGCCCGAATGCAAAAACGATACTTGAATATCGATTATGACTTCAGAATTATTTATCCGAAGAAAGTTATATCTGTACTTCTTTCTTGTATAGATATAATTTCTAATGAGAAAAATGTAAAAATTACTTGAGCATCGTTCTTGCATTTGGTCCATAGCTGTATTTTTGTGTCGACATCGATCTATGAATGCAACATTCTAACGTTTTAAGAATGCTTTGAACCGTTAACCGTACTATCATCGTGTGAGTGTGAGATAGTGCATGCACTGGTAGTCAGGCAGGTACCTTGTGTGGAGTGTTCTGTTTGACCTATTAATTGCGCTTTTCGAGTAGTGTAATTCGAATTTCTGGTGGTGAATTGGGACCCGCGAAAAAAGTCATAGGTGTAACTCCTCTACCAATTGTCATGATGCCGACATTTTTCGTTCGATCATTTTAAAAATTTGGACCAATTGCTTCGTGTCACTTGTTGAGCTGTTTCACAAGCGAAAGTATTTCTAGTAGTTTGTAAACTTCTTTTTCGCGGTCTTATTTAAGATTTCAGTGCAGTTATAAGAAGTTTTTCAGCGAACTGAAAACGAGTCGAAAAATCGAAATTGTATTGCGAAATCGAAAATTTCGTGGCCAACGTACGTTCTGACTCCTCGACCAAAGTCGAAACTGGTTCAGTTGACGCGCACCCAAGAAGAGACAAATTTACACGTCGCAAATACTTGTATACTCTTCGAGTCTGTACCACAGTAACAGCCGACAGGTTACATGTGTGCACACGACGACCTCACGCCATTTTCCGAAAATTTTCTCGTTAAGCACGAAAAAAGTGAAAGAAAAAAAGAAAAAAAAAGCAAAAAAAAAGATCACCCAACCGCGATCTCTCTTGTTACACGTTTTGTTTTACCCCGGAGTAAATTAATTAATTAATGTGTGTTAACGAACGTACGTTCGCGAGATGTGGACGTACAGTATGTATTACGTTTGTTTTCTTTTATTTTGCTCTTTGCTCTTGCTCTTTTTCGTTTGCTCGCTCCGTTCCCCTCCCCATGTCCTTTTCTATCGACCAAACGACGTACGTATTCGTACACATAACGTCGAGAAGAAGGCCAGCCACTTTGCGTTCGGCGAAAATGTTAATTTAATCGCTACTAGTTTTACTGCCCCCCTCGTTTGTGTTCCCCCTGGCCCCCGTCCCCTCGAAACAGTTGATATTGAGGCATGTACGAC
This sequence comes from Ericerus pela, assembly GCA_011428145.1. Taxonomy (NCBI): domain Eukaryota; kingdom Metazoa; phylum Arthropoda; class Insecta; order Hemiptera; family Coccidae; genus Ericerus; species Ericerus pela. Next base: position 377,443 of record WOFM01000426.1, read on the forward strand.
GACAGCCTTAACCGGAACGAATCAATTAAACTACGTGTTTATAGTTTGCGGCGTTACCGCGCCCCAATCAGGCGATATTCTATGGAATGAAAAAAAATTATTCATTAGTACTCGGGTCACTCGGGTGAAAAATATTTCAAAATTTCACCTTCTCCCATTTTTTGTTCTTGAAAATCAGTAGTATTTCCAGTTGAACCCTTTAGAAGGGGCCGCGTTTGAGCTCTAATCCGTAAACCACTCCCGGAGGTCCTCTGAGTAATTTGAAGAAGTTACTCGTATATATTTAAATTCCTTGTCGCTGTATTTGCAGGATTAATCAGAAACCATCATAAATTGTGAATGCGGAATAAGGGCAACTTGCAAATGAAAAATTTCGTGAATTCACAATTTCGTTAACCTATTGACTATGAATATATGTAGTATTAAACATCTAACACCCGAATAATGTTGAAAACCCTGTCTGGTAGTAACTCGCATGAAAAGAAGTACTCGATTGTTTTCTCAGATAGAAAAATAAAAAAGTTATTAGATTTTCATAGAAAATCTACATCAAGGTCTTAATAAAATGTGGTTGAAAAACCACGGTAAGGGGAATAAGTCGAAAATGTTGCTTCCACTATGTTATCGTAGAAATTGTTGGGGTCTGCTTGGCCGGTGACCTCCTTTTTAATTTTCTCAAACTGGAATGGGACAACTCGAAAAATTGATTTTCGAGAAATCGTGAACAAAATATGTGAATTTTTGCCATTATTCATTTTGACTCTTTTAGAAGATCGTTACTTACTTGAAGTTGAAAATAGTATACTCTTTTCAAAAATCATTAGTACATTCACTATTATTGATTCCCTTGGTAGGATGACTGACAATTAATGTTTAAAACTGAACGTATTTCAAAATTTATATCAGTATATAGCCATTTTCTATATTCTGTTTATACTACATAAGTAAGACTGTAGTTCAATAAAAAAATTTTTGCTGGTCCTTCGATGCCCAAGTTAGAAAAAAAAAATCCTTGATTCTCTGAAAATTAATTTCGAATCATTCGAAATTTTCTTAACTAAAATTTTACCCAACTTTTATTTCGCCGTCATGAAACAGAAAACCAAAATTTCGGTTCTGCGTAATTTTCTTTCAGGTTGTTATTCCTTTACATTCGATTAATTTCTGTGAATCTTACTTTGAATTTTTGTTAGAAAATATGGGAAATGCGAATAGCATTCTTTACAATATTAGGAAAAAATTTGAATTTTTAATATTTTTTTTAAAGAAATTTGCTGAAAATTCACAATGAAGAGTTGAACGTATAGAAGTGCCACGAATTAATTTTTTTATAAGTCTGAATTTGTGATTTTTTCCTCTAAGTTACACACTACAAATTTAACTCTAAGTCTTCTACTAATATTACTTTCAATGTCCACGATTTCCTTTATTTTCTTATAATATTCAAGTCAGTGGAATTTAGAAGGTTGTATCTTTCTTTACTACGATATTTTATCAACTGTGTAGAAATCCGGTGGTATCCTGTAAAATTTTAGAAAATCCGGCACCAGTGCAGTCAAGAGAGGCTTTTTATATTCGGAAAAATTAGAATTGTTTTGATTTCCTTACTAATCGGTCAGTTTTGGCATTCAGAATAATGCATATACTAAAAGTCATATTCTCCTGATGCGAGGTTTCGAGAAAGCTTGAAAATTTAATAATTGAAATGAAAGAAAATTTCTTAGTATTCCTTTTTTTCTTCACAATGTTTCAGCTAGTGAAAAAAAAAGAAAAATGAAGAACCCGTAGTATTAGATTCTCGGCCTAGTATTTTGACACCTACGCAAAAATGAATGTATCGTTAGTGGTGTTTCATTATAAGTTGAAGTTATTGCGTCCGTACCCCTAAAAACCGTACTTACGTTTTCAGTGTTCAGTGGAAAGGTACCAACTTCCGCGATCATTTGACAAGGGAGAGGGCCATTAGACAATTAAAATTAATATGACTTTTTTGGGGGAAATTTGGTGCTAAACATTTTTTTACTGTACTACTTTTTTGAAAAAATGGATATTTGTTGAGATAAACGAGAAAAACAATTTTGGGGGCATATTTATCCTCATATCTGTATTATTGTAGACGTCCAAACCGACCGATAAGTGAAGAAATCAAAACTATTTTAATTTTTCCGAATAAAAGTCTTTTTTTGTTCTTATCTAATTGGATTACAAGTATTTTGGCGTACTGTGAACCTTTGCAGAATTGCAGTCCATATTTTCAACTTGATTGCTCTGATATTGAAGAAGGTAGAGTGAAAGAAGAAAATAAAGATTTTTTTGAAGGCCTGTCGATGCACACATGTCATATTGATTTAAAATGTCAATTATTACTGCGAAGAAGAAAGGTACTGGGGAGTGAGAGGAAGGGATGGTGTGACAATAGGAGAAGAAAAATATCTGGTACGGTCGTATGGACACTGGGTTCTGTAATTTTTTATGTTTATATTTACCTACATACGTTCGATGTAAGGGTAGTACTAATAGTGTTTTCAAATTTAGACGCTTCGTCGAAGAAACAAGAGTTTATACGTATAATGTATAGGTATACATTATTTGAATTCAATTTATCTTGGTATCGAATATTTGTGTTTAAAATTGAACAGTGCCACTGATAATCATGAGGAAATGTTAATGTAGAAAATAAATGAATTAAAATGATTTATTACTCGTATCGTGCGGTTTTTCACGTTCTGAAAAAATTCTAGTTAACGTACAGCGGGATTTTTTTCTCGAAAAAATACTAAGAAAATTAGTGTTTTACGTCTTGAGTTTGTTAGATATGCTCTCGACCTTGAGGAAACATGCGGAGAGAAGTTAACTCGTTACTCCTTAGAATTTCATCCTTTTCTGCTACCCATAAGATAGTTCTTGCAAAGCGGTGGTTGAAGGAGTTTAACTAACACCTACTTCTTGATTTTGATTATAACCACTGTATTCTCAAATGTCACTTTTCGTAAAGTGCCATTTTTCTCTCGCTTTATACATAGGACATTAATGGGCCAAGGGTTTGTAAAGTGCCTCTTCACGAAAAGTGAGGTTTGGGAATACGGTAGTAAGTTGTCGATGATTTTCGTGACGTGAATCCTCTGCGTGAAGGTCTAAATTTACTGCTAATTCGATCCCTAATTTGAAATCAAATCAGCTGAAATTCTTGGTGAATAACGATTTATTTTTTACATTCGGAATTGAATTATAGCTGTAACTGAATCAAGTCACTCAGCCCCTTCGAAAAAATAATCGAAGCGTCGTTGAGATTAAATCGATCCATCGAGGTCCCAAAATCAATTTGGCTTCTAAAAAATACGTTTCATGTCGAATAAGTTGGGGACATCCATCTTCCAGGTAGTCAGAAATCGCAGTTATCAGCTAGTTCTATCAGAAATATTAATCTGTAGACGAATCGAGTACCTACCCATCAAAAATGGGGGAAAAAAAATAGATTCTTCCAATTCAAAGAATCTAATCCAGAATCAGTTTTAAATATCGGTAGTTGAAAAACGGTTTAATATTACGAAAAAATTGTCTCAAATAAATTTTTATTTTTGAAAAACTCCTCAGAAGTAAAGCGTTTCCACTTGACGTATATGAGTTTTCTTAGTATCGAATCAATTTTATTTTTTGTTCATATCGAGCCAAGCTAATTATTCGTTATGTAGCATGGCTCTTGATACACTTGCATGTTTATGATGTTGAAAGCATCAGTATAGTATGTGAGGTGGGCCCAGCTTTTTGAACTAAGGACTCGGAATCGGGTCACCGAAATTATCCGATTGTTTTTGACAGCACTGTCCGGGTTATTCGATCCCAAAGATACTTGTTTCTCAGTAAACTCAAAACCAGATACCCAGTTTTATTTGAAATCCCTAGTAGTTACGTCCAGTGTCCCCTCTCCACTGCATACCGTTTGCGATGATTCGATGAGCCAAGGTTCAGATCAAGGGGGGATCCCTCTGCTCGTTTATCGTTATTTTCTTCACACGAATGAATTGTAACGCTTATGCTAACTTTATTTCGTTGCAGTGTTCAAAGAAGATCCAGATCAAGATTTGACGCACTTGGCACCAACTGCCGGTGACGTTTGCGTACCATTGGATCCGACACCCATGGAGTACGTGTTGCCAGACATGCTGGATGTGATAATGTCTGACTGCAATTTGTTACCGAATGATGCAAACATGCGGATCTCGCCACAACCACCCTCGGCGATCACGTCGTCTTCGTCGCCCGATTCATTTTTCAGCTGTAAAGACGAGCTGGAACCATCATCCAGGCCGCATTCGCCGATACTGACGCAGGTAATGTACGGCCATTTAAAACTGGGTGTCCCTCTGGAGATCTGAAGTTTTTGGATTTTTTGACCGGGAGCTTGTAAGCCGGCGAATGAAAGACAATAAAATGAAAACAGTAGTTCCATCCAGTAGGCTGTATTTTACATGCTCGCTTATATTTGAAAAGCTTGGATGCTTGGTGCGAAGCTTCTTCTTGCGAACTGATTTGAGAAAATATGAGCATTGAAGGTTTAATTCTGCCACTCGGGTTTATCGTGTCTCAACCATTGTACAATAATGGATTATTTCACTGTGCATACTTCGTGTTGGTGTCGCCACTATTTTTAGTAATTGTTTACAAGATATTTTCACCATGCTGCATGCGTTGGCTGCAGTTCCGTCTTGTAGTTGATGTGGTTTGAATCACTAGCTGTGTGATTGAAACGGTTGATAATTAGATGAAGCTGTGGGCCAACCACCCGGAAGAAGTTCAGAATCTGTCATTATTATTGTCCACGTTTTTTTTTTGTAAAACGAAAATTTTTTCTCTGACTATTCTTGGGGTTTCCCTGGTGTAGCTCAGTATACCGACTCTACTTTATCACAGAAGTTATCAGTATGCAGTAAACTAATGACTAGTTTTACAATTCTCTCGATCTATGTTATAAATACGAAATTGGAATCTTAAAATTTCAATTTTCATTTGTTTAAATTTTTGTGTATTTTGATATTCGTTGTCAGCAAAATATCGATAATTATCAATAGTATTTTTATTTGCCAAAATTATATTAGGAAATTTTAAGTTTGTGCCATGCGGCGCTAAAACTTTGAGTATGCTGTTTGTATTATCTTGAAAATTAGTTTTATTAGTAAACTGGGTTTTCTAGCAAATTTTTCTATTCACTAGTTTTTTTCTTCTGTTCTTTGCTCTTAAATCCTTTTAAAGAGAAAGTATACTTACGAGACTTTTGACCTATAGTTTGAAACCAAAGTAGCTTTTAAATGCTGAATCTGCTCATGAAGCTTGAATTCTTAGATTGAGAATTAAGAAGTGAGAGTATATGCTTAATTATTTGGCTTCCAAGTAATACTTTAGCGTGAATAACGATACAGGCGCCGGAGCGTAGCCAGAATTTCTTCAAGGGGAAAATAAAATGTGATGGCTTGTTTTTACTAGTCACGTTTGAAAATTTATAAAATTTGAGAAACTGAACATGTATGGAACCTGCTGTTGTATATTTTTTTCAAATTTTGAAAATGATAAGCCAAAAACGTAACAAGGTCTTGAGAAAATCGCCTCCTTTGACCCTATCATACATTGCTCAACGAGAAACTCCATCAGTCGCGTTTTGTGGGAGGGGGAGAGTTGATAAAAAATGTAGGTATGTAATTTTTCCAAAAACCGGAGTGTTTCAATTTTAAAAGAGTTGGGAAAGTTTAAAATATGAAACATTTTTGGGCAAAACCTGTCAGTGAGCAAAGAAGAAAAAAATACCCCTCATAATGAACACTGAAACTCCTATACGGTGTACGTTCTTTCAATGAATTCGACTAATCTTTCAACTCTTTCGATTTTCAGAACGATAACTGCAGTCTACCATCTTTTGGCCAAGACGATGATGACCCATCTATACACGCTAATAACGTACATGACTTTCTCAACTTTGGTCTCATGAACTCGGCCGACGAAATGGACGACTTGGGTAAATCCTCTCTACTGCCACTTACCTTGGACCAAGATTCCTTATTTCCCCTCGTTACCAACAGCTTCGTTACCAACGACTTCATGTGGGGTTCATCGTCCGACGACTCTTGTGCGTGGTAAGCGTTCATTTTTAAAGATTAATGGTTCTTAAATTTTACGTGTGCCCTCGACATTCAAACCCTATCAATGTTGGACATTTTCTTCGCATGTCCAGCCCTGTTTGATAAATTCCGTAAACTATCCTAGCGCCTATCAAACCGAAACACGTCTCTCCCTTCGCTCCATATTAAAAACCTCATATTGTATTCCTGCTACAAAGTCCAGTTTGCTCGTTTCCAAATCCTTCGTAACTTACAAATGTCCACATAAGTATTTCTTCTCCTGGAGTATTTTAACAGTTTTACATTTTTCACATTTTTGTGACATGCGGAGTGCGGATCTTGTATTTGTTTTTTCATCGGTCCTTGTAATGTCTTGTGGATTCCTTTCTCGCCGTAGTTCAAAATAGGTTTGCCATTAATTTCTCACTTAGACATGAACTTAAAACGCCTGCTTACACTCTCATAGTTTTCGTTAATTTTAATTACACTGCATAATCTTTCAGGTCATCGGTGTCGAATTCACCAGCCTCCAGTTCGTCATCGTCGTCATCATCGGCTTCTCTATCACCGCGTTTAGATCGTAACTCCTCGAGCTTGGCCAAATTACTCACTGCTAATCCGATTTGCAGTTACGACGGTGGTGGAGGAGGAGGAGGAGGTGGCGGAGGGGGAGGAAGAAGCGCCGCTTGCGTCACAGAAAATCGAACGGCCGCTACCGGCAAAAAAAATGTCACTGGCCACGTGAGTCGACGCAACCAAAATGGCGGCGCTGGTGACAGTGGGACCGACGAAAACGAGCGATGTCGACTGCGTGGCGCCAACATGGTGGCTACGACGGCGGCTAATCGTTGGACGAATCGCAACCCGTCTGCGAATGTGTACTCCAAATCTCGTTCCGATACCAATAAGTACTCTGACGTACACAAATATCGTGTCTCTCAAAATAGTGGGCTGCAAAACCACGTCTACGCTGCGGCCAAAGGTGAGATTTTATTTTTGAGCTGTTTTATCATAATCGATTGGAATCGTCTGGAACGCTTCGACCGTTAGCTGGCTTTTGGTTTCTCAGGAATGTACAGCTATCCTTGCTCACTCGCGTGTATTTGTTTAGGTTCTCCCCGCAAGAATTTGGAACGTAAACATAAAATTTTATTGGATGTTATGCTTGATCGTCCGTTACATTGGCTAGGACGAATAAACGTCTGCCTAGATTTTTTCGAAATGTAAATCGAAGCGATCAGCAAACTGCGATCATTGTTCTAATTATTTCTCTGAGCTTTTTAGGAAGTAGTCGAATGGTTTTGCTCGTTATATTTCTTATTAGAATGTTGTGCAATTTTTTTGTTCTTAAGAATGAATTCCAGAATTGTTCTTTTTTTTTCCCTTTGAAGTTGATTATTACGATCTGAAGAAAAAGCGAGAATTTCCGTAGCTACCTGGAGAGCTGCAGGAATCTTTTTGACAGGTCTTTGAGACAGGTCTTTGAGACAGGTCTTTGAGATGTAAATTTTATTTAATTGTTAAAATTTCAAGCCCCTTTTCCTTCTTACATATCGAAGATTACTTTACGGCAAAAAAGGGAATAATGTTTCTTCGTATCTTGAAAATGATGTCAATGCTGCAAATAGTAGATTCCAAATTATGATATGTGGACATTATGTAGAACTTCATGTGGAAAAGATCATTTCTGATGAAAGATTTTGATGTAACACTTTCCGAAAGTAAGAAGTGAGTGAGTCTTTCATAGAACTTTATTCCAGAAACTACTGTTTGGTAGTATACCGTGCTAAAATTTATTCATTTGCGTTAATGTCATCGCCTAACCGAATTGGTGATTTTTGTTTATTTTTTGGAATGCCATTTATTATAAGAATATCGAGATTACCACCCACGACAAGTTGGGTGTCTACTCTTCAAAAATTTCTTGTTTCTCGAAAACTGAAATTTTATGAGTTCGATCATTTACATTTTGTCGCGCGGTTGTTTTATCGTTCAATTTTTTGGCGTTTAGTCTCGTTTAGTTGATTATGTTGTTGGTTCGTTGCGTCAAACATATTTTAAAAACAAAAATCTCTAACGCAGCAAGTCACATTAGAAAATATAGGCTTTCTTAATCGAAAAAATTTAAATAAATACTTTACATTTAAAAAAATGAAAATTCCAAAAGTATTTGCTAGGATAGTGGGTAAAAAAAAATTACGTTTAATGAAGTGTCAAGGATATTCATAATAAATTGTTGCGAGGTTATAAAATACGTGCGTTAATTATTAAATGATTATTTAGCACATAAAATAACAGCGGGTGGGCTTGCGGGACTGTATCTTTGATTCATCTGGAATTTATCTTCTGTTCTTAGTGATAATTTAAAATTTTTTTAAATCATTTTAACGCATGAACTGTTCAGCGGATTGTAACAATATGTCGCCCAATGTTAGAAATTAGAGTATAATATATTGAATGTCTGTATCAAATTTTGGGACTATCGGTTGAAAATTATCCATTTTAGAACCATTTAAACCCCGAAATTAAGATGATAGGGACTACCATTCGAATCCGGCCGATCTGAGCCAAAAACAATAGTATAGGGTTCATCCTTATCTAGATCGGAATAAGTATATACAAATTTCAAATCGGATAAAAATTGTAACCTTTACCATGTTAAACAACCTGCAGTGTGTCTCAAAATGATTTGAAAACTTCAAATATGGATATAATCAGGCTTCAAAGAATAGCATATTTCTCACCAAGGTTTAAAAGTTAACGTTTACATGTGAGGGAAGTTTCGAAATGAGCGCAACGAGTGAGCAATTCCCAAGTCATGTAAACTCATTTTTGAAGCTTGCTGAGGGAGATGGTGTATATATTTAATAATTAGAAAGAAACAAATTGTTAAAATTCTATCGTAATGATGTGTCTTTCACAAAAATTATAAAAAACGGAACAAAATCTCAACTTCTTAATTGTTGCAGATTTAACGTTTCATTCAGAAAATGTAAGCTCTACCTCGATGTAAAGTGAGTTAGTTGCCATGTAAAAAGATGCTTCACGTTGTTACATGGAAGTCAATTAACTTTACATCGAAATTACATTCATCAGTGATAAGAGCTAACTTTCACTAGCAAAATACCAACGTATACATTACCTTTCTGATCATGAATTATATAAAAATTGTTAGGTACCCATATAACATAATTTTATTCTGGAGGTAAAAAAAATGTATCCTGTTGTTGTTTCAAGGGCAAACTATCAGTACTCATAAGTAGTTTTGGAAATTGACTGATATTTCCTTCTATATTTGAAGTTAGACAAACGATGTACAGAGTTTTTTTATTCTTCATGAAAAGTTGAGCGTGATCATAATCTTAAAAATTTATGTCTCTGTCATTTTTGATGTGTAAACATCGTAGCACTTGGTGTTTACGGTAGGGGCTAAATGAGAATTACAATTGTCAGATTCGCGTAACTCTAACTCATATCATTGTAACTCTCGTTCGTGTGTTACATGATGTGTGGGTGTGTGCTTGTGTGCGTGTGTAATGTATTGCTCACGCACATAACCACACTATTATTATGTTTATACAGCAATCCTTCATGAGTAAACTACCAACGGAATCACGCATTTTTTTTTGTTTCGTTTTTTTTATCAACCCAGAAAGTACAGCTGTGCAGTTTCCTTCAAAGTGAAGGCATGTGAAAATTCATACATAACATTTTTTCTTACTGGTACCCGGTTATGTCGATATTAATTGAAGGTGACAAATAATTTTGTCAGATACGCTTTATACTATATAATATATGAATTTCAGCTAATAGTGCCAAAAGTTTTCTGTGGTCGTGAAACGAAAAACAGCCTACCCCCGACCCTAGGTCTTGATACTAGATCAATTTTAATATGCAGATTTTCTTTGAAAACCCACATAAAAAGTGGGAATGAATTGAAGGTTAAAAAAAATCCATGACACCGATGACATCGTAATTTGTAACATTCCATCTTTTTCATGGCACTTTGAACGTACGTAAATTGCAAAAATAATCATTCAATTGAGATTCATTACGATGCGGGCAGTCACAGTGTCTAAAAATATTTCGAAACCTTTCGGGTGGGACGGATGATATGTCCCTCATTGTGGTTCCTGTTGATCAGTGCGCCCCCGGACTTTGTTGTCGTTATATTTCCGCGTCATGGTAATTAGTTTTTTTTTTGTGCGGTTTCGTCTTGGCTGTTGTGGCTGCTTTCAGTCAAATGGACAAACATCCGCGTCGTTTGATCGCTGATCTGTCGTCATAAAAATGGAAATACCCGAGGATAGTATATATGGTACATATTATGTATGCGGCTTTTCACACTACCACTCGTTGATTTGTCGTGTTCGATGAACGGAAGTGTTCGATCGAAGATCCATCACTTTCGTTGTCTCTTTAACATCTCATTTCCTCTTTTTAATTGACGGTATTAATATCGATAATCTGGTGACGTAACTTATTCGGTCTATCACTGAAAAGCTTAAGGAGTCGAGAAATGTTGAGAAGCAATGCAAAAAAATGCCAAAAAGCTTGGGGGTGCGACTCTGTGTATAGGTATGTTTTCTTTTGAGGTTTATTTTGGGGGGATATTTTTTGAGTAGGAAATGATTCTAGAGAATGAATGTTCGCAAATAACTTGATGCGTATATATATAAAGCGAGTGAGGAAAGGATTAGAAGAAGAGAGAGATTGTGTGTTTATGTTTATGCAAAAAATATAAGGTAAAAGCAAAATATGACAACACAAAATATTGGAACGAATATTTCTGTTTCTCCGGGAAAAAACAAAGGAGAAAAAAGCATTATCTATCCGATTTTTGATCTATTTAGATGTGAAAATATAATGCATCTCAATTTCAGCGTCTCATGCCGGTCTCAAATTGAATTTTACTCGAGTTTTTTCATTTAAAGTTTTTACTGCCTTTTCTTTGTTGGCTCCAACAGGTAAGGTCTGACTTTTAAATATTAAACTGTTATAGCGATGTTTTATTTATTTTTAGTCTAATTAATGAAGTTTTCTAATGAATTGCGGTTAGATAACTTGAAAGTATTCGAATGCTTTTATGCAAGGTCAGGGCTCACCTAATGTCGAAATGTTTTTTAAATTTCGCCTAATTATTTTTACATAATGACAGTGCTTGTAATTTAAAAGTGCTTTTGGTTCTGGTTTCTCATGGTTCCTTAGAATGAAGACATTTTCCAAATTTCATCACAATCTTGACATTTTACATTCAGGTGATTTTTCTGACGATAAATTTTTTCTATGCCTTAGATTATTTTTTCGAGCTTTCCATTTTTCTCGAATAAACGCGCTTATTAATCATAATTTTTCTTAGCAAACTAATTGATTCAAATAGCAAAATACTTTCGTTAAAATTCATCCAAAGTTTTAAAAGAATGTTTCAGATAGTTCTATTTGTGCTACGGATAAACGTTTGGACGACATAAGTGCATTGTTCGAACAATATTCTTTCGAAGTATAACATAAAATTCGAACTTGAAGTATGAATAAACTCTTAGGTCGACGTGGTGTGCTTAGCGTTAAAAATAATGTAAAAATTGAGTTGTTTTCGTTTTGCTTTTTTAGAAAGTAATAAAATAAATTAAATGAAAAAATTGACGTATTATCCAAATAGATACCACAAATTGACTTTCCAAAAAAAATGATATACGAATTTTATAGGTTTATTTTTTTAATTTTTTTTTTTTTTGCTTCAAACTTCTGGGATTCAAAAATAAAAGAAAGTTTTCGAAATTCAAATTTCACTCTCTGAAAAACATGCTCATCAATTTAATCATTTAGAATGATCGTTGAGGACAGTGGCGTACCGAAGAGGAATGAGGGTTTTCATAATGCCCCTCCACAGAGTAAAAAAAAAAAAAAAAAAAAAAAAAAAAAAACCGAACTCCTTTTTTCTGTAATGGTTAACGAACGATATCGTTCGCCAGTTTAACGACTGAAAACAGGTGAAAACACTCCCTAAAATCTTGATTTTGCTATGCCACCGGTTGAAAATGCTTAGAAAATGAAATTTGAATTTAATCGCAATGAGCTGATAATAGTTTCGCCGTGCCAATATTTGTTTCGTGTGAACGCAGCTTTGCGTACTCGTTTATTGACCAAGAGTTATTTTTAACAGACTAAACCGAGCCATTTCAAACGCTATCTACAGCCACGTTTTATCAGGTTGTGTTGAGTAGTAGAAGTTAATGATATTCCGAATTTTTTCTTTCCCATGTTCTCGCTTCCTTATGTGGTACGTGCGTAGTTTTCAAAAATGAGACAAAATAGCGTGTTCATTGAGAATTTGTTTCATCATATTGAATATAGTTTTTACTGTTTCATCGATCGAGTCCATTTTTTAATTCATTTTCTCATTGAGTGCTAATTTTCGTGTGGTTCGTTAAGCGAAGCTGATGCTGAAAAGGTTTAGTCTGTTTGAATGAATATATTTTAACCATTATGTTTGTTAAAATCTCATTGAAGAATACTTAGGGTGGCGCTAAAAAAATTAATTTCTCCCAACATGAATTTTCCAATCACATGTGGGAACATCCATGGAAATGGAGGTGCGAGTTGCCCAGAGCACTGCATTTGCAGACTTGCGTTGTCCATGTTTCTTGCAAGGTAGAAGAAGGGTTTCATTTGTATTTTGTGCAGCGTGCTTTTATTCGTCAAAATTAGGTCAGTGTGGTGTGTGCTAGAGATACGTCATATTGGTTGATTTATATTCTTGAACTTGATTCTAATCCTGTAATGATTGAAATCCCATTGAAAATGAATTTATAATAATTTCTGGCTTTGGTCGCCTACGACTCGTGCCGTTTTTTCGCGCAAAAACGCGGCAGACTTCCTTGTTACACTGGAAGAAACCGTGTACTGATTTAATTTCGACCCCCTATGCTTGTGTGGCAACCCTCCTACATCTATACTTATATATATGATGGTAAGAAAATACTCGGTGATTCTATGTCAGTGTCAGTATGATATACGGTGCTGAAACGAGGAACTATTCGTATTTATTTGTTTACACCTCTACTTCCCCCATAAAATATCATCGAAGTCCAACCAATGGTATCTAGAGTCGATGTATTTATCTCCATGAGGGTACGCCTTTGCCCAATTTTTGTAAACAAATATCGGCGGTGTTGTTGGTTTTTAATGGATACATATGTATTTTATTGACGAATAACTTTATTGCGTATACTATTCCATACAGTGTGTCTCGGCTATTACGCATTGGACCAGTTTCTCCTTTAGATATTTTGCATGATGAAGAAACTGTTAAAAGTAGACCTTTAGTTTTTAGCGTAGATGAGAGCATCAGATATTAACTTTACATTATTTTTCGAAAACGTGTTTGACTGTGTGTTTAGAATTTTAGATTCTACGCAACATTTTATCGTATGAAACGCATTGCGGTTGATCGATTTTTCTGAATTTTATGGTGCGCAATGAGTACGTAAATCAGCATGTGATTGTACCCAATAATATTATGCTGCGCTTAAAACTCACGTGTTATGCATGAATTCGCGTTGTATTTCAACGTTGTTGAATCACGTGGTCAATTTTCTTTTTTTTTTCTTGATAGAATTTGAATTGAGTACAGCGCTAAAAAAATTGCGATCACAAAATAACCACGTTTTTTCAATCAATATTATATCTTTAGAGTGGTTATGCGATTCGGTGCGGTATGGAACAGTGCTAAATCATGTGTCGTACCTGAATTTTGAGGGAAAATAATTTATACACTCGATTATTCACGCGCTGAGTTGCTTACTGATGGCGCATCAAACAAAATCGATCTTCCGGGGTATTTTTTTTTACATGGAACTTTGCATAGAATGTAAATCTATTAGAAAATACAAAAAGACAGAAAAAGATAAAAAAAGAAAAAAAATCAAGTTCCCAGTTTGAAAATACGTGATCATATTTTGTTTCTTCGTTAAAATTTTTGGGTTATCTTTCAGTTGTTTTTTCATCTTGCAAAATAAAATGGAGAAACGTTATTGACGAATAATAATGGCTGGAAGATTGACATATAAGACAGAAAGTGCGAGAAATAAAGAGAAAGGACTTTGCCGGTCACAGAGTGTTCCCACACCTCTTGTATACTACTCCGGGGGATAGTACACTCCGTGTGGTTTTTTTGAGTATATTTTATGTTTTATACAGTTCCTCTAGAATCTTCCTAATGTGTTGAGATAAATCTTGTAATACTGTTCATTTTTTTTATTTATTTTGGTAACTAGCTTTGGAGGGGGGGTCTAAGCCCACTCTCCATTCGCTCCAGTTACAAATCCTAGATTACCAAATTCATATACATATGCGTTTGATAGTTGGCGAAATATTATGCCGAAAGCACTTTTATTTATACATATATATACACGTACGTATTTACATGTTAAAAAATAGGGGGGTTGCTGAAAATTTGTTTCTTATATCATTGGTTATTAAAATATATAAAAAATTGAAAAACGGCAAATTTCTCATTAATTTGCAGTTTTTTTTGGCTGATTTGTGAAAAACTAGTGGTGATAAAAAATAATCGGTTTCAAACATCTAGCCAATATTTTAGTGTGGCAGTCACCCTACCGTGTGATTCATTATTCATGTTATGGTTTTTCACTCTCTGGATCCATGAATACAATCAGTTGCAGCACATGATTAGAAGATCTCCGGAAATTTTCTTACTTTTTGGATTTCCATAAGCTGTCAAGAAACTTGATGAAATTCTGAGATTTCCTTCTTTCTTTCGTTCTTTCTTTCTTTTTTTATTTTGCTTCTTACTTATAAATTTAAATTACTTACTTTCAAAATTTGAGTATGCCTTGATTTCCAGCATAAATGCAAAGAAAGGTATGTCTTATAATTTTCATCTCTCGTTTCCCTGTGTACTTACCTTTTTACACACTATATATGATACTTCCTGGAATTAGTGATATTACATTACTTATTAGTTATTACTTTACTGTCTGCCCTCATCACACCCACAATTCTAAGACTGGATTATACTCTGTTCTTGCTAAGAAGTGTTTGATGGCAGAAACCGTATTCACGCTTGTCTACTTGAAACCACAGAGTATTAAATTTAATTGAGGACGCATGCCCATCTAAACGCTGCTATAAAAAATGGCACCACTTTTGAAGTTGTCTCCATCTTTGTGGTACCAAATTCAAATTGGTTCGCCCGTATTTGGGCCATTAACAATGTTGAGAATATTTTTTCTTCAAATAATTTAATTAAATGAACGAATAAATATAATTCGCAATTCGCAAAACGCAAAAAACCTGAATTTCGTAGATTAAAGAGAGGCTGAAAATTGTGCGGTTCTTTAAGAGTGGAAATACTTCGTCTCAAAAGTGGTGCCATTTTTCGTTTCACGTGCGTCCTCTATTATAAATATACCCTGTGCTTGAAACACGATGTTTGTTTACTCCACAAAATAAGCTCAACTCACATGCTGAATATCATCGTATAACGATATGAATTTATTCCTATTTCTGTCCCCCCAACCAACCGTCTTGTCTAAAGGTGATTCTGACATCATGTACTTCGTAGCATGAACGGAGTATTTAATCTATCATAAAAATCAGGGTTGTATGCATCGAGAGATGAGCTTGCACGTCTAAACCCCCTCAGGCCTCTAATAAAAACCAAAAACTAGAGGAAAATGGAAAAAATGAAGAAAAAACAAGCAATATTCGAATATTCTAAATCAAAATAATTCAAAAACCACCTACAAATTTTTTTCATTCGCTCCCAAAATTATTTTATAATTTTGTAAAACATCTTCAGGGGTAAAATTCCGCTTACGTTTCTGGTAAACACTAATAATAATTATAAAATCTTTATTTTATTCTACAAAATGATATCGTAGAATGCACAGAGCAATGTAGCTGTAGTAATTACGCAGCTACAAAACTAAAGGATGTGTAGGAATGCTGCTATATGTTTCTTGCAAAACTATTCAGGCAAATTATTGAGGTGTTGCCTGAATGCTTTTCCCATTTTAATGATAATAATCATGAAAATTTACTTATTTAGTTCCACACAATCACAGTCATCAAACGTAATTACTAACAAACTGTTGCTTGTAGTGAGCTGAAATTTTTGGGAGACATCAAACCATGCTAGGTGAAAAATCTGTGAAAATTTTAGCTCATTTGTACGTTTAGTTTTCGAGATATCACTGAAATTCCCAACTGTGCTTAGTTCATGTCATTTGAATGACAATCCAAACCAAATTTCATCGATAACTCAAGAACTCAACGTACCAATATAATGAAATTTTCACAGATTCTTCACCTAATATGTGTTGATTTCTCCCAAAAATTTCAGCTCTCTATAATTGACGGTTCTCTTGTAATTCCTTTCGATAACTCTGATTTCTGACATTTATTTATTTAAGTGAATAGGATCAATCAAATTGCGAAAAAACATTGGGTACTATAGTGGTAAACTTTTAAATACATATTGACATACATTAGGTGAAAATTTCGATGAAATTTTATTTTGGACTTTGATGATATTGCTGAAATTAATTCCCCAACTGAATTTCATATCATTTTAAATTGGAACACAAAGTCCAAACAAAATTTCAGCGATAACCCTTGAAGTAAACATAGGGTTTCATTAAAATTTCCACCAAACATTCAGCTAATTTATTTGGATGTCTGAAAATTTAAGATCTTCACATTGAATACAGCTTTGATCATAATTTACAAAATTATTTTCAAAATTGATAAAAAAAGAGAGAAATGGAAAGTGTAAAAGTGATAAGTATTATAACAAACGTAATTCAATAATCATACCGAGGCTATAAGTCAACACCCAGATCTTGTTTGATTGGCAATTTTACATCCTGGTACACCATCCTACACCATCAAATTCCTTAGTACACCATCCAACACCCATCTACAACAAACTACACCTGGTGTAATCCAATCAGACACAGCTTATGTCACACTTCGACTATATAGTACTGGACCAGTAAAGCTCCGTAAGACCAATGTACTTTTTAATATAAAAACATGCCTGCGAAAAAGTAGGCAACCCAAAAGCACCTTCCGATTATTTTCGACGTTTCGCTCGTGTTCATCAATTTAGAATACATCCCATGAAGACATCCCTCAAATTCACAAGAAATATGTACATAAACACAAAGCAAAGTACGTGAAAAGGTACGCTCTGGTTACCTATTTAGCGCCGGCATGTCTAACCAGAAATCATATTTCTCCAGTGGTCCAATACTATATATAGTGAAAGATGTCACTGTACAGTTGCGGTATATTTATCCGAGTTGAATATGCGAACGTAGCGCGCCGCCCCCTATTGTTGCTGTATGCCGAAGACGGATCGCATATATTCGCCTATTTTGCGCAACTACTTGCCGCATAGTCATTGCGTACGTGTGGCATGTTATTCTAATCGCGCGTACCATCATCTTTTGCATTGCAGAGTCCGGTTCTCGAGTTGACGATCGACGCAGGCAACAGGGCAGCGGTAGCAGCAGCGGTGACACGGTCGTGGTCGGATGTAAACGGGGTTTTGTCGAAAACTGGAATCGTGGTAACGATGGCGTCGGCGTCGGCGGCAGTGGCGGCAGTGGCGGCTGCGGCGGCGCCGCTAATGGCAATTCTTGCAAGCGCAGCAAACAGGCATCCAGTGGACGTACTCCGACTTCGTCCGTATCGAAGAATGATAATAGCGGCGGTGGTAGCGGCGGTGTTGGTGGCGGTGGCGGTGCAGGAGGAGGAAGCGACCGCAGAATACGAAGCAGCGTCGAAAGTATTTCGAATTCGAAATCGCCGCCAGCGCAGGAGGTGGCCAGTCGCGCGACGAACAGCGTCTTAATGAATTTACTCGTTAGCGGATGCGATTTAAGCGCCGGATACGTATGTATGAACAGTTCCGTCAAAAATCGCTTTACATCTTCCGTATCGAATAATACCGTTGGTGCCAATAAACGTTCGTCGTCGTCGTCGTCGTCGTCGTCGTCGTCGTCGTCAAAAAACTGCTCCTCATCTTCCTCTTTCTGCTCTTCTTTCGTTAATAATCCTTTCACATCCCCCTCACATTGTCGCGCTAACTTGAATTCATTTTTGTCGTCGTCGTCGTCTTCGTAGTAATAGTCGTTGTGGCCATTTGTCGTTTGGCCGTCGTCAACCACTTTATCGTCGTCATCGTCATCGTTGTCGGTTGTTGAGAAATCCAAAAAAATTTTATGTGCGAATCGCCGTGGTTTATTTCGTCGTCGGGGTTCCTTTTTTTTTTCCCCACGATCCTGCCTCTTTCTTTCTTCGAATCTGTGGTATTTTTGTCGCGAATTTTAGTTTTTTTTTTTTTTTTTTTTTTTTTTTTTTTGTGTCAAAAAACCGATTGTTCATCGATACGTTTGTAGTACGCCTTACGGTATCCAATGATAATAATTACGTTGTTGGAATCGTCGAATTCGTGCCGGCTGTGCATGGTCGTACTTCACGACAGACAGACAGACAGACCACCCATCTCACCCATTCACCCTTTTTTCGAAGAGGAGTAGCGCCTGTACACCGGGTGGAGGTAGGCAAAATGCTTTACTGCCACGGTAGTCGTTAACCGAATTCGTGACACCAAGTAGTTGTAGTGCCGAAACACGACAAGGGTGGTTTCGTGTTGGAAGACGAGGAGCACTTGTGGAGTGAGCGGTTGGGGGGACGAGTCGTTGAAATTTTGTAGCCTGACGAGACGTGTGTCGTTCGTTAACGATTCTGTCCTGAACATGATAGAGGATGAAAACTGAATGGGTAGTAGAACGCAATATTAAGTCGTTCGCTATTTCTCAGCATTTTTAGCGTATTAAATATGTGTTTGTATATGTATATTTACTCACGAAGGACTCGATGATCCTAATTGATTTTGGTTCACTCATCGTTGATTTTTCTATAAGATAGATGGTTGTGGAAATTGCAAAAGTGCATTCACTGATGCTTACTTAATAGGATCTGTAGTAGGGTGGGAGTCTTGAATCTCAAATAAATACTTGCTTATTTCACGATTTTCATGTTTAATCATTACGTTTTCATTAATTTATTACATTTTGTTTCGATGATAAAATTCTTTTAATGATCGATTTATAAAATTAAACTCGAAAAGAAGTGGGTAAATTCTTTCACATTGTTGAACACTTTGAAATTTATTTTGATTTTGTTCGAATCCAGTAGACATTTGAACAGATTTACGTCATTATTTCGGCCGTTTTATTTTACGATTGAAGCCTATGCAAATGAAAAAATATAAATCCCCAGCAGTCGACAGATTGGCCAAAAATGGCCTTTTTCCGGCTGTCTCTTTTATGAAAATGTAAATCACTTTCGCCCAAAGTATTTAAAATCACACAGGTCGGCCAAGTTCCCAGGCGTAAATCGGTTTTATGTTGTGTGACGTCGTCGGTTTCAACTCTAAAAATTGAAATTAGCCAATCACGGTGCGATGTCGGACACATAACTACTCGCCTATATCTGACAATAACAAAAATTTGTCTAAATGTAGTCAAATTTAAATTTGTGGAATTAACAACCAGTAGAGAATGAGATAGAGGTAATGGAGCCTTCGCCGTCGTTGTCTTGGGAATTGTATTTTTGTTTATATCGAACTTGGCTCGACCTTTTTAGTGATTTTAAATACTGTCTTGTCTTTCACTCACGCTGGTCTTACTCCTGAACCTGTAGTTTGAAAACCATACGGTCCACGTAGGGTGGAAAATTTCTGCCTCAGAATGCGCTCGTGTGACTTGATATCGTTAACGAACGATGACTCGCGAACGTATTGAATTATCGATTCCAGTCTTTCCGATTAATTTTCGAAAATATTAATTAATATAGAAATTGAAAAAAATGGAAACTTCGTGAAACTGGGATAACATTTCTTCTTTCTTCTCTCTCGCTGTATTATCTTTGTATTTTTCGTTTTTTGTTAAAAATTCGGTATGACTTAAAATCCGATTGTGAATATTCCGTGTTGTGATCGTATATTTTTGCCGATCGATTTGTAGACCGAAGACGAGTACAAAGACTTCGCCATGGAGCGGTTGGAGTGCGACTTGCCGATAAAGAAAATTGTCAGCTTGCTGGATGCTGAGCGTACCCGTATACCCTCCTTGATGGACCTCACCGAACAGGACTACGCGGTGAATGCGCCCAATGTCGGCGAATTGTTGCAAGGGTCCGAATTACTGAGAGCTTTGGAGTGTCCGGGTGTCATAAATCTGCAATGAGGTAATTGGTCTTCGATTTTCTCGTTCTATTTCCGCGATTAGTTTTTTTTTTTTTCTTTCATCATAATTACGTGCAGAGGTGTTCTTCGTGTAAAGCCAGTGCTTTAGATGTCGTCTGTAAATATTCACCGACTAATATAATTTTACAAAAGAACTATCAGTTCCGTTCGCTTGGTCCACTTGCTGAGGAGTTACCACCCCCTCTGCAGAATACGTGTACCAAATATTTTAAACACATCTCTCTTACCTCTCTCACTTTGTCTCTCGTTGTTATCCTTCTTTCCGCTCACTCTCTCTTTTCCGCTACCTTTCTCATTCTTTTCCTCTTCCTTTCATTAACTCCCCGCCTTGTATGTCTCTTCACTCCTCTCTTAAGCGTGTCTCCCTTTGTCTTTCTAAAAGGAAAAAATCGATAAAATGATGTCCGTATGGATGAAGTTGTTAGTGTTTTCGGTAATTAATGGTCATTTTTCGTCAGTGGCGTAGCTAGGTTTGTTGGGTGTTTTTTTTTTTTTTGGGGGGGGGTATGAAAATTTTTAGGTGATCAAGATAAATGAAAATTAACCTTTTTTTGTCTTATACTAAAAATTTATCATCCAATATATTTTGAAATTTTTCTTGCCAATTTTTTTAGCGTTTAAATTTTTCTTGTCAATTTTTTTTGAAAACCAGTGAGGTGGCCATGGTCCCCTCACGCTACTAATTTTCCTTCAGTCGAAAAATAAATTACGGATATGATTACTAAAATTAAGGCTCAAAACTTTCTTTTAGCTGCAACATTCAAAGAAATGAATTCTCATATTCCTGTGTTTTTATTACTCGTTTAAAAATCCCCTTTTGATCCGTTTTACGTACCTCGCCTTCAGGCGCCTTTATTGTGTGGTTAGATAATTTATCCTACACCAAAAAGAGCTTAGAGTCGATTGAAATTTGAGAGGAACTTTATCTCCATTATTCAATGACTTATTAAGAAGAAGGGAGGGATTTTGTTACGCAGTCGTGATGTCTTCCAAGAAATTATTTGTCTACTCCCTTTTTCTTTAAAAAAAAAAAAAAAAAAAAAAAAAAAAAAAGTGAAAAAATTAATGACTAGTTCAATTATTTTCTTCGTTTCCAGATCGTCCTTTTCTTGAAAGAACCGGTCTCTTTTGCCTTCCAGAAAATGTTCTCATTTTGTGACTTTTTTTCGTTTTTTTTTCTCTCGTTTTCAAATTTTTCTCTGATATGGGCAATGGGCCGTATTCTTAGTTGTTTAGTTCACGTAAGTAAACCCTAGTAAACCTCCTGAGGGAAAAATTAAATGCACTTGACTGTTTCGGTATTCTTAAAGCATCATTTTTGTCACTTATGTATGAATTGTGAGGGGAAAATTCAAGTCTGGTTAGGTCACTTGAGTGAATTCACTTAACCTAATGACCTTAACGTTTAGTGAATTTAAATAATGCCTAAGAAAATAGCCCTTAAAGTTTGTTTGACCGGTTGACGAAAATACGGAATCTGTAATGTTCTGTTTGTTTCTGTAGTTTCACGTCAGAATTCTGTTCGAACGACATTTCTGTAAGAAACATGTCCTGGCGATATCTACGTACCAACTACGGACGACCTGATTTTTGTTGGTTCTGTACAAAAATCTGTCGTAACTTTTGTTGCTTACATCATAGAGAAATTCGTTTTTGTTATCAGGGAGGTAAAACCCACAGAGTATTGATCGGTTAGCTACCTTGGATTTTATAAATCTACAGAAAAAAAAGCTGCAGCCCATTACAGATTTTTCTATCAGTTTGTAGTTATTTTGTCACCCAAACTTACTTAGTATAATAAGAAAATTTGAGCAAACAATTTATAGAACTTCGAAGTGTTGGCTACCAAGTTTCAGGAGTATTTTAATGGACACTTCATTTTAAAAATTTTACGATTGAAAAATTATTCCCTTCAGTGTATTCCCCCTTCTGCTTCTGCATCTACGAGTGTATTGGGTGATATATCATCCCTCATCGTTTTTGCTTTCTTTTCAACTACTGTTATTTAAAATTAACCTTCTGATGGAAGTTTTACTGGGAGCCATATACTTGCGACTAATTTGTATAATTGTGAAGGGGCGAGCCTGATATTTGAATTTTTTTCCAAGTCCTTATCAGTTTACGCAGTTATATGCTCGTATCAATGATGAATTATTTGAGGGTATTTGAAATATTTTTGATAATAATTGAGAAATTAATGATTGGAATTTAATAAAATCGCATTTACATTATCTTCAAACATCAACTGAAATACCGTAAAAATTTCACTGTTGGTGATGAAATGGATCTGCTACAAATTGTTTTTGAACCAGATTCATTCGTAGCTCTGGATTTTCAACTGTAAATGAAAAACTAGAAAACTTACACAAAATTTATACCAAATAATTCTCGAACATTGCTAACTAAATTATCAAACATTTTTGTATATTGCTTTGTTGCTGAAAAAATTCGTTCACAACAAATTGTACTTAAATAAATTCACCCACAGTCTCGGATTTTTAAGTGTAACTCATGAAATAACGAACAGACTTCAACGGAATTTCAACCACATCATTATCAAACATCGTAGAATAACCCATTAAAATTTAGCTGTTGTGTGTTGTTGTTCCATTATGAAAGTAAATCGCTCAAAACTCAGCATTAATAATCAAAACCTAATTGTTCCAAATTCAAGAATACTTCCTAGATAACAGTGAATGGAGCAATACCCAAAAGTAAAATTTTCAGGATATCTTAGTTAATGTTTGAAGATAATGTAGATGTGGTTTTATTAAATTCTAATCATTACTTTCTCAATTATTCTCAACAATACTTCAAACAGCCTCAAATAATTCATCATTAATAAGAGCATATAACAACGTAAACTGATAAGGACTTGAAAAAAGTTAGATTCACCCCTTCACAAATACGAATTAGTCATCAGGTAGTTTCCTCATTCCCTCAACAGAAATATGATGAGACCTTGGAGCCGAATGTCAGAGTGATACTTTAAGTAATTCTTACATTTTTTCTATTAAGTATCAATTTCTTATATATATCTGTTAGATGTCTCTTGTGTCAGCTTTGCTTAGTAGCCCATTTCTCACATAACAAGCTACATTGCTTCGATATTGTTTTAATTTTGACAAGATGAGGATATTGTAGACTACGAAGGTCAGGGCATTATTCTTCACAGATTTGGACAAAACTTTGCGTGCGTATATTATGTATCTGTATCTTAATCAAGTTCAAAGATGGGCCAATTCCGCTCATTAGTTTCTGAATTACAGCTTTTTGAAGTTTTCATAATGATATAAAATTCAGCATTTCAGCAATATCTTCGTAACCAAATGTACAATTTCAACTAAATTTTCACAGGATATTCGGCTAATACTACAATATTTCGTAAAAATTGCAGATCTCTATAAGTAATGGTTCTCTCTCAATTACTTTTGATTCTATCTAATTTCAATGAAAGTTAAAGTTTGCGAGTTAATTTTTTTTTTATTTCCTCGTTTCGATACGGAAAAGAATGGACTATGTTAGTCTTTCTAGATTTTTGTCTTCCCTTAACCTCTGTGCCTCCAAAGTTGGGGCTTTTCTCTCTCCCTCTCTCTCCCCTTTCGTTTTACTATTTAAGTGTACCAATCTCATTATGAAAATGTAAGACTCTTTTATCATTTCTTTTTTTATTCAGTTGAGCTCTCCTCAGATTCGTTTGGGACGGTGTGTGCGAAAATATTTCTCAAAACATAATTATAAGAAATGCTTAATGCCCTCTGAATGTTGACTTAACTCCTTGGTGGAAGATTCTGCATTGATTGATATTATCATTGATTGATATTATTATTATTATTTTTTTTAGTGTTGTCGATGCTCGTGTATGGCCTTAATTGATGGGTGAAAAATCACTATTTTATCAAAACTCGATTGTAATTGCGTCGTACCTCAAACTGCGTCTTAACATCTTGTCGCTGCGTTTACTTCGGAGATCATGTACGACAACATAAAATTATGTTTCGATTGATTCGGTAATTTGCGTGCCCGATGGACGATCGTTATAGTTTTTGTGCAATTATTCGTTAATTCGATTTGTAATTACGAAATCAATATTTTCCCTTCTCGAATACCTACCAAACATCCCTATATTTCCACTCCCCTTCCCTTTTATTTCACCTTTATTTTTAAGTATAATTTTTTGTTTTAGTCGATAGTTTTTGTCGGATGAGAAGGAAAGGACATTTTCTTAAAGACGTGAATTGATTATATCGTAGTGTTTGTTCTTAAGCAAGCCTAAATATAGACGAAGACGACGTTTTTTAATCTGGTATTATAGTCGTGACGTAGAATATATACACCTTTTAATATTTGTACAAAGTTTATAAAATATAATTTCTTTTTTCGTAATTTGTATGTGTGTGCGCGTGCGTACCTACAATTGTCATTGTCGAATCTGTTACATCATGTGGAATTGTAGACTATCACGTTTTCGTAATGAAGAATGTATCTTATTACACTTCGAGGAAGATGACCGATTTTTGTGCATATATCACAATTTGTGTTCGCTCGTCGGCCACCAATTGTTTAATTTCAGTTTCTTAATACCCAAATTCTCTGTAGTTTTCTTTGCTCTTCGAAATTCGTCTAATCTACAAGTCGTCAGTTTGCAGTTGACGGCATTATAATTTTTCAAATTTAGTTAGTGACGAGAGGCATGCGCAAGAATGTCATTATTAAAATTTATTGCGTACTTCGATGACTTGGAGGTACGTTGAAAGTTAAAACTCGGCAAACCCAAAAAAGTTGAACGTGTGTCTCAAGTTTTGGTAATTTGAATTTTTACTGGGAACACTTAGCCCCGACTTGTGATGCCGTTTTTAGGTATTAACTTTGTTAGCGGCAACAGTGCTTCTTCCACCTATTAAAACTTTCATCATGGGTGGAAGAGTTGTCGGTAAAAGAGGCTCAAGTTCAGTATTTTTGATCTTTTAACGTGCTGAAATAAGCGAATTGAGAAACTATGCATAAAAATAGTCCCAAAGTTAGAACTTTATAAGCTATACCACTTCTAGGCGTGAAAATAAATCAATATATTTCTCAACGATTTGATGTGGAGACTGCAATGAACGAACTAGGAAATTATTATTTTTTGCAATATCTGCTGATAATAGTTATTTGTGACACAAGTGTATGATGTAGGTGATTTTGACTCGAGTGTGATGCAAATCACGCGAGCATCAATTACCTACTATATACAAGTGCGTCACACACTATTTTGTGCAACACTTTCCCTTACAGAAAAAAGAGAAAAATAAATATTTTTGCAAATGGGAAATCGTATAAGCGTAAATTATCTCCTTCCTTTCAGCCAACCCTTGGGGCGTAGTGACTCAGTCAGAGGCTCCAATCTCCGAAGTTGAGAAACTTTTATGGAAAAAAAAAGTAAATAAAATAAAAGAAAGTGTTGATGTAGGCTAGGTGCAATAGTAAAATCGGTGTATAAAATTATGCATTAGCCCAAGACGACGTATAATGTAAAGACTCTCATACATCAGTCCTAAATGGTTCTAAAATTGCCTGCTTCGTACATCGTCAAGGTGGGTACAAAAATGGAGTTCATAAACAGGCGTTGCAAAAAAAACATTTTTCTACGCACCTTGACTATGTATAAGGCAGGCGATTTTAGAAACATTTAGGACCGATGTATAGAAGTACTTCATACATCGTCTTGGGCGCATGCGTCATTTTATATACTAGTCCTACTTATTGCACATACGGCCTTCGTCATTTATTTTATTTCACTTTTTTTTTCGTAAGCTTCTACGCTGTAGGGAATCGAATCTTTGACATGTATATTCGTGAGCCAGTACCAAGGCCCCTACACCACAAGGCTTAGTTGAAACTTCAAGCAGCGATCACAAGAGGCATGTTTACCAGCTTCCAATTAGCCATTTTTATAGCGTAGCGTTGTGTGAGCAGCTACTTGCCTCCTACTTGCTCGAGTTGATCAAGTTTAACTTTCTCGAGTAGTAGTAGCAAGTTTAGCTGAAGCCAGTAAACATGCCTCGTGTGACTGCTGCTTAAGGGATAGTTTGTGCTTATGTTTCCAAATTGCAAAAATATCTATTTACCTCAATTTCTTTTTTAAGGGGAGGAGGTGTTCCGAAAAAATAGCGTGTAACACGCGTGTATATAGTAGGTGAGTGATGCTTGTGTGATTTGCATCAGCTTGGGCTGGAAAAATCAAACTGATCAAAATCACCTACTTGATTCATTTGTATCACAAATAACTATTATCAATGGCATGAAGTGCCAAAATAACAGTGTAAAATGAGTTAAGTCACCTGATTATAGGCAGTGAAAAAGCAGTTTTTTAACTTGCTCGCTGAAAGCTGAAATTTTCACTGCAGTTTGGGAGAAAGTGTTTTCATCGACTTGTTGAAAAGGTCGCTATTTTTGCTCTATCTCTTAACTGGTTTGTAAATTATCCAAATTTTTTAGTTTTTTAAATTTTGTTGAAAAAAAATTTCCATTTTACGCACTATTAGTTGCATAATTCTGACAATTACAGACACTGCGATCCAAAATTCATGATTGATTCCGTTACCTGCTTACTGGTGATGTTTTTAGGTAACGGCCTTTTCCGAAGTTGAGAGAGTAAGCAATCCCATTAAATTTAGAAAAATAAAATCATCCCTAAAGTATTATAGGTAGCATCAGAACGGTTCATTTGATTTGAGAATTTCTCTTAATAGCCGTTATCCTTGGTTTCAGAAGTCATTTTCAAAATCGGTGATATTGTAGATCATTACAAAATTTATATCTTCAATATTTAACAAACTTTATCTCCTTAAAGTTTTTCGGAAGAACATTTTTTCAGTACTTCAAAATTTGTGTTGATAAAGAGGGAGAGAGACAAGTTAGCATGGAATCTGAATTTCTACCCTTCCAAAATACTGAGTACATACTTATAGGTGGTACTGAGATGAAGGAACACTTTCCAGGAAAATTCCCTAGTAGTTGTTCAGCGAACCAGCCTAACAAAGTAGGATACTTAAATAAGCTGCAAAATCTGTTCATCATTCACTCGATTCGAACATGATTTCATATTAAGACTAATTGATAGTTGCGGTGAAATACAAGAGATCAAAACACTCGAAATATTATGCATAATCTAAGGAGCCCATTCTTACCCCATAGCGTGAGTGAAAATAGAGGGGGTACCAGAGGGACCTGGCTGGCCTCCCTAAAAATTCTTAGATTTTTTTCTTCTTCTTCTTGGCTCATCACTTACGAAATTGGAGAAATTTTTGTAATAAATACGCCACAGAAGGTTCCAGAGAAGCCAAATTTCCCAAATTCAAAAACTGACGAGTAAAAAGCAAAAAATCATCAAATTTTTTTGGACTCCCCGTTTCCCCAATTGTAAAACTCTATTTGCGTCACTGCCCGATAGTGCCATTTTGGATCAAAATTATGACGGAACATCCCAAATACTTAGAGGCCTTGAAAAGGAAACACGAAGCTAAAGCATACTTCCCATTCCAAAATCGAAAGTGTCTCTTGGAAAATTTCTCTTAAAACTGAATAAATTTGTTTTATTTGTCACGCGGTGTCGACTAAGAAGATGTGCTATTCCACTCTTGCGAGATGAATGCACCAACTGAGAAGCGGAAATTATTCGAATGTATCAGAATAACTTCCCTCGGTGTCGTTGTTCTTTGGCAAATAAAATATATATCTGATATTCGTCTATTCGAAAGAAACGTAATTTTCATGACATTCGGTTATCTACGCGACGATTAATAAAACTAAAGGCCAGACGTTCGATTAAGTACACTTGTACTCAATCATGGACAGCTTTACGTATCTCTGTTCCGGACAAAGTCTTAGGAAGATGAGAAGACTCAAATCCGGTCAAAGGATCGGCGCACACGCACCAAATGTCAAACAGAAAGAAGTGCTGTCGATCAGTGTGCGAATGAATGTTGCGGAGCAGCAAGGGTCCTCTGGTTTAATGCTGAAAACTTGACAACCATCCAATGTACAATATCATTTATTTGGACGAAATATAGAAGTCAAAAAAGCAATTCGTTTTTACGTTTTTCGAGAATATACTATAATTAAATAGGAAAGAATTACGTTTGTTCGTGTGTCGAATTAAATAAATACAGTAGGAGCGGATACTCTTCGTTATACTAGCGACGATAACGATGCCGAAGAAAAAAAAAAAAAAAAAAAAAAAAAAAAAGAAGACAAATATAATTAATACCAAAACACGTCAGTAAAAATAATAAGGCGAATAGATGCGAGGGGTTTGGCAGCATAGGCGGGTCCAATCACCCATCAACAAAGCGATGACAAGCAACGACAAAAAGTGCAACCATATACTGGTGCCTATGCCCTTTTCTACCGCTTTTCAGTCTTCACCAACAGAAACGAAAAAATTTAATACTTTTATAACATACGTAGGTGGCATCCAAAACAAAGGTGTGGAGAACATTTTTTCATGTTCGTAGGTGTAAACGGCCTGCGAACAATTAATCGATGAGAGCGAATTTTGTGGGAATGGCGACGAACACGCTGTAAAGGCTTTAAGCAATGACCCGGTGTGAACTGTAGGCAATGTTCGAACGGACAACGAATGTCCGTTAGGTATAGACGCACCTTTACGGAGGATGTCGAACAGAATTCGATCTTCGCATCCTACGACGGCTCGTTCGTAATTCTTTTTTTTTTTTTTTTTCTCAACAAATACGTCTCCCGCAAAATATTTCATCCGTCTACGCAGGATGTCCTCTCCAGATCGTTATGGTGGACCATAAGCGCTCCGCGAAGTCGACAATATACCATATTCATACAGCGGATTCATCAAAAGGATCACAATAATGACGACCACCTACGAAGACTGGCCAAATTGTGTTAAATTTTTTACAATTGCACCAACCTGTGCTGCACTCACACCCCTCGGCAAAAACGTATGAAATTATCACAGTCATTACAGATTCAATGCGACCGATACGCGTTCGTTTTTTCTAATACACGATATACAATTATTTTATACTAACTACATTTGAACTACGCGACAAGCGAAAATTCGATAACTTTCTTCTTGTACATACCGTCCCATATAAATTACGTTTTAATTTCTAGCGAATTACACATTTTATTATTTGGTTAGATGAATAAATTTGCGGCGTGACAATTAACGACAGTCGCAGTCTCGATCTCAGAATGCATAATACTGAAAAATTCGACTAGAAATAAAATGCGAGTAACACGTAGAATGATGAACCTTAAATTCGCAGCAGTTCGGAAACAGCTCCCACGAAAGTTTTTTTTTTTTTTTTAAATAAGTATAAAGTATAAACTAAATTCAATTTCAAATATTTTTTCACCAATGAGTTTTGTCTTTCTCAACAACAAACAAATGCGTACATAGATGTAGGTATATGACACATACACACCACTGACTAGGAGAGTTACCAAGTGCGTAAATAAATAATATCTTAAATCTTCCAGAATATACCTTCTTCCTACGTCCAACCACGTGTCAACAATAAGAATTCTTTATCTGGGAAGATTTCATTCCAGAATCACCGTTCAATAGTTCTGAACTACACAGTAGTTTGAATGCGGGAGGAGGTACGAAAAAATATTATTGTTTTTTTTTTGTTTTGATTTTTATTCGATGAAGAAACGAAGCTATGCCTACACCACGCGAAATTATAGAATAATATCCATTCCACGAAAAAATCTCGTATTTCGGAAGAACTTGTTGGCGCTGCGGTCATTTTTTCGCACCTCCGTTTTACATTTACTCGAACTGTCACCTTACGGTATTTCTCGGTTTCTGATTATAGTGTGATTATACGCGACGCAATTGCTCATCAACAATCCAAAGCGGCTCTCTGCCGAGTTGGCGCAACTACTTTCCAAAGCTACCTGCGACAGGCTGATACACGCATATTACTAAAATATGTTACAAGATGAGGAATAAAATCAAGGTATCGATTGACGACGGTTGAACGAAAAATTAAGTAAGGAGAAGGGGATGAATGAAGCTTGAAGGGTAAGAAATCGAGAATAATTAGAGCGTAAAAGTGCAATAACACAGAACACACCAAAACAGAGAAGAAGAACGCTAAATCACTAAATATTAGCAAGATCAACGCTATACCCTCCCTCCCTCCCTTCCTCCCTTTCCGCCAACCTACAAATAACGATTACGCAATTGTAATTGGTTGGTAAATAATAATAACTCGATAAAATTGTGAAATGTCAAATGCGTAACAATGAGTACCAGTACAGTCGTATTTCAGTATTATGCAGTTTAAGGTTTCGATTTTTTTATTTTTTCATTGCCAACAAACTTTTTAAGGCGTTGCGCCAGAAAAGTGGATATGGCACAAAAGCTGATGGAAGTTTAAAAAAAAAAAAATAAGCGATCGTCACCGCTCGATACATTAGGTCTGTTCTATTGGCCACGAAAATTAACTTTTAACACTTGATGTTACACTCAGTGTCAAGTGGCATTCTTTTTGTACCATAACAACACCAAAGACTGTCAATTCGGCGTTCATTTTGTAAATGAGGTTAACACACGCGACAACAAATCTTACACTTGCTCGTCGAGTAGGTGTAGGAAATCAGGACAAGGGCAGAGTTTTTTGTTTACAGGCTGATACAGGAAAGAAATCGTTGTCATCAGCGATGAGGTAGTTCCGTGTTAACGGTGTTACATTTTGGCGTTCTTTTTGGATTAACATTTTCTTACATCGTCGCGTCGTTTGGGGTAACCTGATATTAACCTGGCGCTAACCCGGTGTTGCTGATACACTGCCCTGACACGAAAACTTGGCGAATAGAACAAACCTATTGGGGGCAACGTACAGCGAAATGCGAACGCAACACCCACGTCGCTCAAATTGGCTGCGACTGCTGTCATCCAACTGAATGGAGCCATCGAGAAGACCTTTTCTCGAGGGTTTCTTTTCTCTTTCTTCCTTTCATTACCGTGGAACATGTTTTTGCAATGGGTTTCCTTTTCGCCCCAAAAAATTCGACACGGAAAAATGAAACGCTGATGAGGCGTCACTACGGCTCTCTATACTATTTACCAGTTAAATGCATGTGATGTTGGTGATAATGCAAAAACACTATTTTTGGTTAATTTTCTTAACAGTTTACACACAATTTAACTTAAAATGGTGTCTTAAATATCATCACATGCGCTAACCTACGTCCATGGAGTCTTCGTTACGAAGTATCTGCGTGAAGGATAAGACTATCATAATTTTTTATAACTTATTCAGATAATTCGTACGTTCACATCAGAAAAAAGTGAGAAAAAAAACTGATTTTCAGATTGTAAAAACTGCTTGAAAAATTTTCAATCACCGTACTACTTACCCATGAATGAAGACACTAAACAACAAGCGAAAATACTTAGTTTCTAGAATCGATAACAAAGTTTATGGTTTTTTCTCGATGGTTAATTTGGTCTTCGGTATTCGAGATATTGAAAAATTGCGTTATAAAATTCCATCGGAATCGTTACAGCAATTTTGTAAATAACATCGGAGTGCAATAAATTTCTTACAATTTTACAAAAAATTTCCATTAGAAAATACTGAACATGGGAGTAGTGCTAAAAATATTACCAAAAAATATGAATTTTTAGTACACTTCCTAAAGAAATTCGATTTAAAATTCACAATAAAGACCTGAACGACGAATTCTTTTGGAAAGTAAGGAAAAAAAAAACAAACACCCAAATAGGAGTACGTGATTTTTTCTCCCAAGCGAACTCGGACATTATAAATAAAGTAAAAATGTAATTTACCCACCAACTGAAACAAGATTCTTTTCACTGCCCTCCAGAGACGTTTATTTTATTATACGAATAATCTGACCATTAGAATTGTTTGTTTTTTTTTTCTACCATATATTGTGGGAGTGAACGATATCTGTTCAAATATGGAAATATCCAGAGGGATCTCGCAGGATTAGAGAAAAAGCCGCAAGAATCCTTTGGAACTGAGAGGTGGGGGCAGAGTCATGGAAAGAGTGCGCTCGTGGACAAGGCGCACAGCGCCTAGTTTTTGTAATTTACACCAGCAGTATGTGTCTTCGGCACAAAAACAGGGTCCACGTTTCTCCAAGTTCCACAAAATTTGTAAAAAGAAAAAAGAAAGAATAAGAAAAAAGGTCTCACATCGATATGGCCCAGGCGCGGTGACCAGCCGCTGCTATCGACTTTTTACACCTGAAATAGTCGCCACATGTTCTCCGAGTCGCGCACAATGGTTGAGATGGCGTTGGCGCCGGCCGTTCGGTAGTAGCCACCGCAGTTCCAATGCGACGCCATTGGCACGACGGCAGGGGCGGTAGCCGCAACTGCCGGCTGCGGCTCGTATAAGCCAATGGCACGGTGACGACGTGAAGGAGGCGGAGGATAGGCATCGGCGGCCCGGTACTCGAACGAGAAAGTCGACGATGACGACGATGCGGCGGCGGCGGCGGCGGCGGCGGCAGCAGCGCCGGCGCTATACATGTCTGTTTTGGCTTTCTTGATGGACGTCGCATCGTAAACGTCCACTGAGGAATGACTGGAGACGCTTACGACGTCACGATTAAGCGCCAAAGGCGCCACCATGGCAAATGCCGAAGCGCTTGCTATCGCGCCGCATTTGGAGGCGGCGGAGCGCTCCTTCGCATCAATGTACGCTTGAAGTCTGCGCAGTTTTCGAAATTTATCATTTATGGCGCCGTTGTCACAGTTGCTGTTGTCGGTGTTACTATTATTATTATTATTATTATTATTATTACGATCGGATTTTACGAGTATCGAACCTAGAAAACAAAAAAAAAAAGGCGTCAATTGTTTATCAATTATTTTTTGGTAAATACCAACCTTATTTAAATAGCCAAAGCCAACCGTACTTAACAAGCCATGAAGTAGAGCTAAAACACTGAAGCTAGCAATTATTGTGAGGAATCAATTTTCACTCTTACTCAATATCTAGTGAAAAAATGAAGAAAACGATCGCAAATTGATGATAATACATTTTTTTGGGAACATACAATTTGAATATCAACTTGAAAAACCTCTGCGTTTCTGAAAAAATGTGCCGAGGAATCGAGTTTTGCGACGTCGCGATTTTCAGATCACGGCTTGATGAATAGAGTTGGCTTTATTATAGCATTATACTCAGTTCTTCACTCATTAATAATTTTTAGGATCGGTATTTTGAGTTCGGTAAGGTGGTCACACTTTCAGGCAAGGTAGTTTTACAATTTTTGAGATATATATATTAAGAATTTTTATTTGTCATTTGACCTATCTGCATTACGAATAAAAATAAAAATTAACGGTACCAAGCGATAGAAAACGTTTTTACGTTAAGTGCACACAGCTTCTACGGTATCGAGACTGAAAATAAATTCAAATCGTGACGTTAAATGATCTTATTCATTCAATTCACTCTCATTATTCGATATTCTAATAAGTTAATCGTCAATCAACTAACTCATCGAAATCGCGATCAGCAACTCAACTCGATTCATCATTCAAACCTCAGTAAAAACAATTAGCAGTAAAGTGGCATACCGATAGTGGCAGACGATACAGTCAAACGTTTATCCGTACGCAAATCTTCGACCGTGGCACCACAATTCGACCATACTGTCGCATCAATGGGTTCAATGATCACAGGTTGATGCACTTCACCACACGGACATCCATCATTCGACACGGATGACGAAGTAAGCGTCGTAGGCAGAGCTCGACTATGAGATTTTCCACAAGGACAGTCACTGGTTAGAGATGGTGGCGTTGAAGGAGACAAATCCAGCACTCGTTTACGATGCTGTAAACGTTTGGCAGTAATAACAGTATTATGGTTTTTCGTTACTTTCATAGGACATCTCCAGTCTTCCAGAGACCTCAATTTGGAGGGCAAATTTATGACGAATGGGTCACGATGGCGACCCTCTTCACGGCGATAGTAGATGGGTGTATCATCAGCAACGGTTCTCGTCGATTGCCATCCGAACTTGAATGGTGAAGAGGTTTGGCATAGCTTGGCAACTCATATTCTACGCTACAATCGACGTGCAACGGTTTAAAATAGTCACTGTGTCTAGAAATTAGTGTATCGTTGCATCCCGAGTACACGGTCTTTGGCACCGGACAAAGGACAGCCATCGACTTACGATAAAGATTAGAGGAACTGGCTACTTAAAAAATATATCACAATCAACAAATCTATATTATGTTAAGAGATGAGGAACAAGACAGACTCTCATTATGAATAGGAAGTGGTGTGAATGTGCACTGTGCACTCGTAGAAAACGATCAGCAACGCTTAACAATATATAATACATATTAAAAAAATCATAACTGGAACGAAATTACTATTTGTCAGTGCACATCACAAACGATCGCCAATTGCCATTGCGAATGACTTATTTCGTTTCTACAGCTTTCAAGTAATTAGGTTACAGATTAACATTTTACAGGGTATGGACTCGAATACGGATTATTATAAAATTAACAACGACAGTAATTTGTGAATAACAAACAAAATAGTAAGGAAACAAAATGTTAATACTAATCCTAAACGGCGAAGGCGAACCGTCTTTTTCTCTTTGTTCAATGTTGTGTTTGTATTTTGTTTTGCAAAGCAAGGTCTTCCAGGCTGGGGCGCGTTCAGAATGAACGCCCCAGTTCAACCAAAACCTACCCGCCTATCAAAGTGCCTATAAAAAAAAAGGTTGTTCTACACTCTCACTACACTGCTTTGTTGTTTTTTATCTCCGTGTAGCAAACCTGCTCCTTATACAGATTATTATAAAATTAACAAGGACAGTAATTTCTGAATAAAAAACAAAAGCATAAGGAAACAAAATATTAATACTAATCCTAAACGGCGAAGGCGAACTCCAACAGTTAATGCCCAAATCTGGGCAGAAATTGTTACAATTGTAGAAAATTTGAGCATATTGCCAAACAATGCCCTAAAAGAAAAACAAGGTAATAATTACGCATTTATAACTGTAATTGAAATTTATTATATTTTTCTAATTCTAATTTTTTATTTCTGTTTCAGTTCCATAATCTGCCATCTGTGTGGATTGGCTAGTCATAAATATCGATTTTGTCCGGTGCAGGATGTAGTGTGTTACAACTGCCGTAGGTCAGGCCACTTTCAAATCAACTGTCTAGAACCACAGTATCTCAGACCCTACAAACTGCCACAGCAGGAAGCCAAATTAGCTGATGCCCCAGTGGCTAATCATCCCATGAGTTTGAATGAGAATAATTGCATCATTTGTCACAACAATCCTAAATTCATCTGCTTCAATTCTTGCAATCATTTATGTTGTTGGGGTTGCTACAACAACTATTGGACAGAGCAAATGCGTGAGCAGAAACAAATGCTAATGCTAGGGGGAATGGTTTATAATTTTATTTAGATGCCAAATGTGATTGTGGATGAAGAGGATGGTATTTGGTGTCCAATATGTAGGGATGTGGTCAGGGATGTAATAAGAGTATATATGTGAGAATTAGATAGTGCGATAGAATTAGTTTTATTATTAATTATGTTTTTGTTGTTTTGTGATGAATTATCATGTTTTGTTTTTATAATTCTATACATAATTAATTTTTTTTTTTTCAAATAGTGGCTTTTTTCCTCTGATTGATATTCTTCCTTTTGTTTGAAAAATATTTATCATTTTAGAGTAGGTCTGCAATAAGATTGGAGCCTATTGAGATATCGATTGCTATTGATGCAAATATGGATTGCGCAGCATTATTTTGGTTTTTAATTAATTATTTTACACCAGTAAGAAGGTACTCCTGAGAAAAAATTTAACTTGATCTATTAAACTTTTAAGTGCCTTCCTGATGTTATCATTTTTGAAACCATAGTAGCTCTGTTTGATAGGATTACACTAACTCACACCAACTTACATTGGAAGGGATATTCCACAAATATTCAACTAAAACTTGGCACAAACTCCCATAACATTCCAACATTTGTGGAATCGCCCTCCTGGTGTAGGTTGGTGTAAGTTGGTGTAATCCTATCAAACAGAGCTACTGTGTCTGTCACTGAGCTATGATGTGGTTTTTTTTTCACCTTTTACCACTATCTCTACAGGTCTGAAAATGTTGAGGTCTAGTTTGTGTGGATAGATCTAAGAGAGCAAAATATTAAAAAAAAAAATTTAATATACAATGTCGGGACTCACTGGTATGAGGTAAAGGGGCTTGGACACCTCAACGACAGTCGCTGGACCAAAGGGCAGGCAAATAATCGTCCTTGTGACGTTAAACACACAAAACTCGTTCGATCGTAATTACCTGTCTGTACTTGCAGGTAATGTACAAGTACCAAATTGTGACACAATAAGATGATGTCACAATTTGTACACGAACTAGCCAGCCATCTCTTATCTCAATAAGGAATTATGCGACCTGGCCGTTCTCACCAACGTACGTATTATCTTACGTACGTGTGTTTGTGTGCGTGTAAATAAGCCATATATAAACCACCCGAATCAGCTCTAAAATTGCCAGTGTTCGGTCTGATTCTGGCTTACCCGTACTTATGTACGAAGTGGCTGAACACGCTTAAATTCTGTAGAATTTCCTTCTGGTGAGAATATCTCTCACAACAAGGTACTCCACAGTGGTGACCCCAACGTGATTTTGGCTATGTCGTGAGGTGTCTTGAGGCGCATTGCACTATTACAAAAATTTGGCGTGGTACGCTGGCAAGAAACTCGCTTGCTCGGCAAATAAAAATATTTTTTTTTTTGCAGACTAAGACAACTTTTAGGTCATCGAAGTAGAGTCTGCTGAAGTGGGAATTCATACTCCTCTCCTTAAAATATATAAACAAGGAGAAACCAGACAGTAGACCTGGAGGAAGAAGCCCCAACTTTAACTTCGACTCAACACCCTAAGAATTTACCAAATACTGAAGAAGGCCCTCAACACCCAGAATTAGCACGACTGGTAGCTGCAATAAATAAAGATCAACTAGCAGTAAAAACGTTGAGAAGTGGTCAAACTTTAAGCCAAAGTTCTGACCCAAAAACACCCGTCCTACAAACACAGGAGGCAGTGTTTTCGACCAGCTAGGAAGGAAGTAGTTCTGTGGAATACGCTTGTCATCAGAAAGACATAGCATTGGTCCCACCACCCAATGGAAATGAAAACCCAAACCATCGCAAGGAGGAAGTGCTCAGTCACAGCTGACGCCCGAAGTCATGGCACAAATTATGCAGCTTTTGCAGCTACAGCCAAGACAGAACCCCAGCTTCTACAGACGAAGGATAGAGATACCGGAATTTCAGCCCAATGAGGTAGAATTATGGTTGACCCTATTGGAAGGCAGGTTCAAGACGGAGAATATAACCCTGAACCAGTGGTATCTACACATCTGTGGAGGCATGCCCCCATAGATAATCCGCCACATTCCGGACATCATGGAATGGTATTTGACAGAAGAGGACAAATATGCCTGGTTTGTCAAGAAGATAAGAAATGTGTTTGGTAAAACTAAAAACCAAATCATTGACAATGTGATGGGTGGTATGAAGATGGGGGACGATAAACCCTCATACTTCATGGCAAAATTGAGGCAGAAGGCGGATAATATCGTAGCCCCTTCTGTCATAGGCAATCAATTTTGCAAACAACTTCCCCAAAGTGTTGAGCAATGCCTAATAATGCACTCGAATACACCAGGTAAAAGCCCGTGGTCAGTGCAGTGTCTGCAGAGACTGGAGAACTCGCTCAACTTTGAGATCAAATAGCTCAGTTGACTGATGAAGTAAAAAGGAACAAAAGCCAAAGCTCCACGAAATCCAATAGTAACTGGTGACAAAGATCTAAAAGTAGAAGCAACAACAACAACAGTGGCAATAGCAAAGGACAACAGTCCCAGTCCAGAGACCGCAGATCTATTTCCAGTAACAGGGGTCAGAGTTCAACTCCTTTGAGAACATCATCTCCCAAAAACCAGTCTCAAAATTGGGATGAAAAAGTTGCTTTTTTCATAACAGGTTTGGCGCAGAGGCCACCAAATGTAACAACAGATGCAAATGGTGGGGCAAATCCTATACCAAGGAGGCGTCAAACTAGAACAAGGGGCCATCTATGAGGCCGAAGACCCCTCGGAAAAATACTCTTGCCGCCTGTTCATTAAGGACAGGACAAACAGAAGAAGGTACTTAATTGAGTCGGGAGCAGACCTGAGCATACTGAAAGTCAACAAAACCCAAAAAGTACTCCCTCCGAAATACTATCTCCATACTGTGAATGGTCAAAACCTTCCAGCTTACGGACTAGAAACCAGCAAAGTTGACATCGGACTCAAGAAAATCATAACGTGTTCCTTCACGGTTGCAGATGTTCCAAACCTGATCCTTGGTGCAGATTTCCTTGCACATTTTGGCCTGATCATTGACCTCAAAAATGGCAAATTGATTGATAGTGAATCTAAACATTGTGTGGATGGCAAAACGCTAGCTTACAGACTGGACACAAATATATCCAGCTGTACCAAAGTCGACTCTTAAGGATCCTGTCTGACTATCCTGGAGTCACTCAACCATCAATTAGCAGGCATCCTACCTATAAACATGACACTGTTCATTACATAGAGACTAAAGGACTGCCTTGCCATGCTAGAGCACAAAGGTTACTGCCTGACAAACTCAAAGCGGCATGACAGTACTTCCATCGCATCGTCGAGGAGGGCGTATGTCGCCCCTCAAAAAGCTCATGGAGCTCCCCTATCCACATGACCAAAAAAGCAAGTGGAGAGTGGAGAATTGTTGGAGACTACAGAGCCTTAAATGCCAAAACAGTTCCTGATCGCTACCCAGTCCCCAATATAATGGACTTCAACGTGAATATGAAGGGTAAAACGATGTTCATAAAAATTGACATCAACTGGGCATTCCACCAAATTCCTATGTCTGAACAGGACGTACCAAAGACAGCGGTTATAACCCCCTTTGGACTATTCAAATACATTCGAATGCCGTTTGGACTTCGCAACTCAGCACAAACTTTCCAGAGATTTATCAATGGACTGTTTAGGGGATTGCCGTTTGCATATGCATACTTGGATGATATTTGCATTTGCTCCGAAGGCGGTGAGCATCAGCACGAGGAGAATGTAAGAGCCATCGTACAGCGTATATGTAACGTATGTTTTCGTCTATTCACTCATTTTCGAATACCAAAAACGTAGATATTTATCAACAATTATCATCCTATAACTCTTTGTAAACAGCCACTAAATTACCCGTATTTAATTTTATGTATACAGATATACCTTCTGTATATTTATGACCTAGTTGTACCTGTCCCTCGAGTACTCGACGAGTCAGCACAACCCCATAATAACAACACCCTACCTCATTTTATCTATTCGGCACGTACGTTTTCATACCCTGAACGAGTATATAATCCATTGATTCAGTAGTATAATTGTTCAATTCCTATTCAGTTCTTCAACAGCTACTTCTAAGTACCTGGAACCTCTCTTGTAGAAGTCTCTAGTGAAAAGATAGTCTTGCTTGTTGATTTGTGATCGAAAATGTATAAATATTAACGTAGATATATGTACTGTGATGTACAGATTATTACTTTATTAAATGTGTAAACTCACTCATGTGTTTGAAATATTATTGAGTCTCTAATTAATGTTAAGGTCCACAATAGTACGTGGATGATCAACTTGAAACTATTTTAGAAGTATTACTGCTTTTAAAGTACGTGATATTTCGTTTATGGTGTACTCCCGAAAGTGGTCTTAAATAGGTACTTTACCACCTCTTTTGGCTGTTACATTATTGGCGCCAAACTGGTCTGCTATTGCGAATTGAACTCTCGCTCTAGTACCTGCTCAACGGAATTGCTGAATCCAAGCTGCTGTTTCAATTCCTGTGGCTCGAAGTACTTTGCTCTAACCTTGAAAACTCTAGTCAAGTACTCAGAGAGAAACGCGTAAGGCCCGCTCTTGAGGAAAGGAAGTAGAGGTTAGCTGCGAGTGGAAAAGAACTAGTTGTGAAAAAGAAACTAGAACTTCAAAATCAAACAAAGGACATTTATTATACAAAAAGGAATAAAAACAAGAGTATATACAATAACCAAGTTCGGCGAAGTGCGGCAACGGATTCTTCAAGCTCCTGTTCAAACAAAAGAAGAAAACAAAGTAATAATTAATATTAATAATAATTCGCGTCCCTCCTTTAAATATAAGAAGTGTTAAATAATAATAAGTGGCGAAAAAATTTATTTTTATGAGTGAAACTTGGGAAAATTTATCCGAACCCAATACTACTAAAACAAATTTAAATTGGCTAATCGATGATAAAAATGTTGAATTAATTAATGTATGCCAAAATTTGAATATCGAAGATGATAAAAAATATTTTTCTCGTATAAAAACCTAAGAGGATATCCTATTAAAAATTAAATCTAGTAAGGAAATACAAAAATTATTAACCCCTGAAAATATAAAAATAATTTTACAAACAACACGAAAAACTCGTGAACAAATTCCCGAATTAGAAAATCCTATAATAAGAAAATATTTTAATCCCCCTACTACTTCAACTCCACTTTTGGAAAATTTGGATAATCCCACACCATTTCCAAGAGTTAAAACTGCTATTAATCTTGTAGATATCACTGAATGTTTAGAAAAATCTGACGAAGATTTTCTCAGCCCAGAAATTGAAACTAGAATTTTAGAAAATTTAATTCCCCCAATAGAAAACAAAATGTCAGGAAAGGCTACAATAAATATCAGACCCTCCTTATATGGACGCACCCCAACTGAAGATATCGTATCATTTTTAATTGGATTTGAAAATGAGGCGGAATCATTCAATTGGGATGCAAACATGAAATTCAAAAAAATAAGAATTGCATTTTCAGGCCTCGCTAAACAAATGTTTGAAGAAAAAATTCAAACAAATCCCGAGTGCAACAATTGGCAAAATACAAAACAAAAAATTTTGGAAGTCTTTACGAGGACTAAACCTCAATTAAGTGAAATATTATACGAAAGAAATTATAATGGAGAAGCTGATTTCTCTGCGTATATTATGTTCGTAAAAAGAATTTTAAAACAAATTGAACCTGATATTTCGGAAGAAAAAATTATTGAAAAAATTATGCCAGAAAGAGTATTTCTTATTAAAAAAGAACCTAAAACAATTCAGGAACTCGACAAAGCTTTTTCTAAATATTTGGAATTTAAGGATAAAGCATTTGGACATGTAGATCCCCTGTTACGGAAAAAAATCGATCAATTAGAAAAAACTATCGAAGAATTAAAATCTGGAAAAACGGAAAAGAAAACCGAAAAAAATGTAAATTTAATATCATCCGACCCAATCTGGAAAGCTGAAATGGAGAAAATGAGCACTGCAATAGCGAAAATTTCGAAATTTCAGGAATCCAGGAAAAATAAAAATTCCCAAAATAAAAATAATAATAACGAACAAAATAATAATAACCAAAATAATAATAATAATAATAATCAAAACCAAAATCAAAATCAAAACCAAAACCAAAATCAAAATAGAAATAATAATAATAATAATAATAATAATAATAATAATAATAATAATAATAATAATAATAATAATGGTAACTGGAACCAGAATAACCAAAATAGAAACGGGAATCAAAATTTCAACCCCAATTATAAAGGTAGAAATTTTAATCCAAATTTCCAGAGAAATAATATCCCGAGAAATAATAATGGATACTATCCCAATAGAATTCCAAATTGGAATCAAATGGCCCTCCCAAATTGGAACAATGCTCCAGCATGGTCTGGAATTTCATTTAATACTCCCCAAAATCTCCCCTATGTGGCTGCGAACATGCAAATTATTGCCCCTCCAGCACCATTAATGGCAGCTCCACAACAAAATTACCTCCAAACATCAAACCCCCAGGCTTGCCAGAATAGTTGCTCAAAAAACTAAGTGTCCCCCTTACAGGTGATCTGTCAGCTGTAAGGGATGTCTCGAACAAAGAATCGAAACTAGTTAACAATGTGAGTAAGGAGAAGTTTCAAAGCAAAGGGTACTGCAGAACCCAATGTAAATTTCACCTTCCATTTGCCATTTATGGTAAACAAATACTTAGCTTAGTCGATCCAGGTTCAGAACAGACACTTATTGATGAAAAAGTTTTAAAGAAAGTCAATTTTACGGAACCAATTCTACCAACAAAAGTAAGATTTCGTGGTGCGGATAGTCAACCTCTTGAGGTCATAGGAGTAACCAATGTGACTTTTTCCATTGATCATTGTATTTACCCACAT
This sequence comes from Ericerus pela, assembly GCA_011428145.1. Taxonomy (NCBI): domain Eukaryota; kingdom Metazoa; phylum Arthropoda; class Insecta; order Hemiptera; family Coccidae; genus Ericerus; species Ericerus pela. Next base: position 420,210 of record WOFM01000426.1, read on the forward strand.
CCCACTTTCGTTGTCCGAAATTTAGTAGAACCGGTCATACTGGGTTACAACTTTTTATCAACCCATAAAGCCAAAATGGACTTTTCGAAAAACAAATTCACTCTACCATGTGGTGATGAAGAGCGATGTTTTGACATGCCTGAATGTCACAATTTCCCTATTGAAAAGGAAAATAAGTTAGGTTATATTAAGCCCTTTAAATATTATGCTCCCCAAACTTTTAAAATAGAGGCAAATTTGGTGCTAATTTTAGCAACCTTGCCTGAACACCTGGAATTTCTGTGTGAAACATCCATGGAAGAAAAAAATAATTTCTTTGTAATCGTATCAGAAGACACGATAGCGGCTGTTAATCATAATAACAGACCTCACGTGCTCTACAAAGGTGAATACTTAGGAAAATTTGAATTAAGTAGTGCAGTAGAAATTGATTCCTGCCAAATAGAAAAAATAAAAGAAAATACTATTTTTAAGGATAATCGAGGAAATCCCATTCCGATTAATCCAAAATTGTCGCTTGAACAAAAAATAAAAATGTATGAAATAATTAATGAATTTAATAATATTTTTACGGGAAAAACAGATGAAGTTTCCATTTGTAAAGTACCCGAACAAGTTGTCCGAGTAGACGACGAAACCCCACTGCGGTGTAGAAATTTTAAATTTTCACACGCAGAACATGAGGCCCTACATAAACTGGTCGATGACCTAGTAAAAGTAGGTGTCCTAAAAAAACAAAAATCAAAATTTGAATCCCCAATATTTGTAAAAAAGAAACCAGACGGAGTCTATCGAGTATTAGTAGACTACCGAAGAATGAACCAAAGAATCATTATGGACAATAATCGTGTCCCAACAATTGATGTTATTTGGCCATACTTAAGAAATAAAAAATGGTTTACGAGAATTGATTTAAACAGTGGATATTTGCAGATTCCTCTCACAGAAGAATCTAAACAATACACTGGAATAAATGTGGATGGAATTGGATATGTATTCAATTCTACCCCAATAGGTTTAAGTATAACCCCGTCCATTTTCCAAACAATCATGGATGACATATTCCATGATATATTCTGGAAAAAAATGGTATGTTACTTGGATGATATTTGTATTTTCGGAGAAACTTTCGAAGAGTGTCTCGAAAATACAAGGGAAGTATTAAAAAGATTAAATAAAGTAAATTTAAAAATAAAAACAAAAAAATGCCAATTCGAAATGAACGAAATCGAAATATTAGGACATACGGTCCGATATAACGAATTACGTCCATTGAATAAAAATATAGAGGCAATAAAAAATTTAAATCCCCCTAATACATTAAAACAATTACGATCATTTTTAGGATCAATAAATTATCATAGGAAATTAATTCCTAACTTAGCTAAAATCACTGCTCCTCTTACGGACTTACTAAGAGGAACAGATAGCAAATCAAATGCAAAAATAAAACTAAATCAAGAACATCTTGAAATATTTGAAAAATTAAAAGAAATAATGATTTCCAAACCTGTATTAGCAATATATGATCCAAAATTGGAAACCTGTGTAGAAGTTGATGCTTCGAAAATCGCATTAGGTGCAGTGCTGCTGCAAACTAATCCCGTTACAAAGCATAAACATCCAGTTGGATACTTCTCTGAGAGAGTCCAACTTGCTCAGTCAAAATTGTGTTCATTTGACTTGGAAATGTTAGCTATTACGAATAGGCTGGCTACCTCAAACATATTCAAATCGAAAACCCTAAACCATTTTCGCATTTAGAGATCGATTTCATCGGAAAATTCAATACTGAGTATGAACACTCGTACGTGCTTGTCGGAGTAGACAAAAGCACAAATTTCTGCACCATACGTCCAACAAAAAACCCAAATGCTCAATGCGTAATTGAGTATTTGAAATTTATTTGTTACACGTATGGCACCCCAGGAAAAATTTCTGGCGATAACGGAGGTCATTTTGCAAATGAAACTGTCCGTAAATTCTGCGAAGAGAATAATATTAAAATTATTCACTCCTCGTTTTATTCCCCCCAATCGCAAGGACTCGTTGAAAAAATCAACGGTGTAATAAAAAAATCATTGTCGAAATACGACCATTCGAACGAAAAAGAATTGATCGAAACAATTAACAAAATAATTTTCGCATACAATATAAGCCCAATCGAGCATTTAAATAATAAATCACCATTTTTTTTACTCCATGGATTTAATCCAGAAGTACATATAACAGAAATACCAGAAAACAATAATAATAAAACAACTCGTGAAGAAGAAATTGAAAATCTCCTTCAAACGAGAGAAAAAACGTTGAGCTTAGCAAAGAAAGCATCTGAAAAAAACGCGAGACACTATAACGCACACCACAAGATCATTGACTTCAAACCTAATGACCTTGTTTTGCTGCGTCAATCAAAAAACATCGCGAAAAATAAAATGAAATACACCGGACCATATAAAATTGTTAGAAAGGTCACGGATTTAAATTACGCAATTCGTATTAAAACGGACGATAAAACTGCGTACGACGAAACAGTTCACGTACGACGATTAATTCCGTATAAATCTTGTAACAATAATGAAATAAATTCCGAAACAAAATCAGAAAGTAACGACGAAATCTCTGAAAATACCATCCCAACCCAAATTATACCCAAACCAAGGGGTCGCCCTCGGAAAAAACCAAAGTAACTATGTGTAAAGTGTATTACCTGTAGTTACTGAGTTTTTTCAATCACGATTTTTTTTCCCCTTCTCTCCCCCTTCTCTCTCCCCCATTTTTAAACACATCTATTTTGGAAAAAAAATTAAAACTACGTAATTAAAAGAAAAATTAACTCACCAATAGCCCACGTCTCGGAGTATCCCTCCAGGAATTCCTCCAGCCGGTCCCCGCTGGATGAGCTGCTTCCATCAGATAGACTTGGGGATTTGTTCCCAGGCTCCCAAACACCATCCGAGGACCCACTCTCCTCGGTGGACATACTTTCTTCAACCGATGGAGTATTCCACAGAAAGGAGTAGATGGGCGGCTCGGACAACAGCCATCCACTGCGGTACGATATGGCCCGATTGTATTTGGTGGCATGGTAGTGACGCTGAAGTTGGAACCCGGTGGTGGAAACGGAGAGATGTAGACGCGGCTTGTGATGATCATTAATAAACCGAACAAACCGAACCCCAGCGGTGTTAATCAGAAGATCGTTTAGGTAAATCTGGTCGAGGTGGACATACTCAATGGTTACTTTCTCGTTGGTCTGCTGCGATACACACAGCAAACCAACAAGAACCCCAGAGAGTATACCCAGCCCGGAAAGCCCTCGGGTATCCAAATTCCCTTGGAAAGTCAGCTTGAGCCCAGATGGCCTAAACTCGACGACCATGGAATGAGGATAATACATTCGGAGTTGGAACAGAAGCTTCTTCGTATATTCCTCCGAATCCGAACAACAGGTATACCGCACAAAATGGCTCCAGTAGCCTAAGTCTTCATCAATAACCTCACTTGGGATTCGCGATGGCTCGAATTTATTCAGAAAATCGCCATGATTGGAAACGGTGGAGACACGGTAAAAAAGCGAAAAAAGACGATGAAGTGAAAAATACAAACGGGGTTCGCACATGCAGCTCTGGAACTGCCGGATCTTGGTGAGGACCTGCTCTCCCAGGAACCAGGTCTTATTCGCCTCCACTACACCGGTCGATGAACATCCGGTCGTTCATATAAACAATAGACATGATTGATTTTAAAATAAACAGATCGGATAAAAGAAAAAGAAAATAAAAATCCCCGCACAAACACTTCGGAAATCGGTAACGAAAATAAGACACGTGAAAATACGAAAAATTGAGAAAAAAAAAAGTACGAGAAATAGTAACAGAAAGTCGAACAAATCGAGAACAGGCGAATACTAACTACTGATCACACTCGAACACAATAAGTTTATATTAATCAGTTGTCCGAAATATATTATGTAAAAGTCGGCAAAATTTGTTTTCCCCGTGCCCCAATTAAGTCACGTCAAAGTAAATTCCTAAAATTCATAATCCATCTTTCTTGTAAATAATTAAGACGTTGCATTCTTTCTGTTTCAGAAAATGTATACGAATCTACTTTTCTATGTCGCAATAATAATTTCTTCAACTAGTATTGCGCAAAGAACATCGTCTGACCCATATAGGATTACGACGGCGTCAACTGGCGCTTATTTTCAAGAAATAAGCAATATTTTTGTATATTCTAAATTTGCCCCAATAATTTACTCCATTAAACTAGACTTGCATGAATCAGCAGATAAACTATTAGAAACAAATTTTAAACATCGGTTGTGCAATGAAACAACCTGGAAAAATTGCAAATATGTATAAATGGCAAAACGTCTAAAAAATGCTATTATGAACCTTAAAGAACAAAATACCGCTATGATACAAGATTTCTATTCGACACCATCGTCTATTCGAAGCAAGCGAAGCGTATTCACCCCGATCAGATCATTCTTCGGAGATGCGCTATGCTTTTGCTGTCGAGTATTAAATTTTAGAGATGGACAAAACTTCTTGGCGAATGAAATCTCGTTGAAAGAAGAATATGACATTATAAAAAATCAACTGTTAACCGAGCATGCAGCGTTAGTCAATACGTCTACTAATCTGCACAGCTTCATTGACCATACAAATAATTTTATGACAAAATTCATTTCACATACAAATTCTTTTATGGAAAATTCATTAGAAGAACATGAACTTCTAATCTCCCTAAACTACATACAAGGATTCTATGACAATTATCTTATTAATACGTTATGATTATCAAATATCCTAACGTCTTGTAAATCTCATAGGATTCCTTCTTCAATTATTTCAAAAGAAATATTAGAAAAAGACATATTGAAACTTTTGGAAATTACGAAAAATCTAGGCCTTGACCTAGCAATCCCCATTAAAGATATTCAAAACTACTATCATGCTGAACTTGTAAACTGCAATTTCTTTAAAAACACTTTAGAATTAGAAATTAAAATTCCCCTAAAACAACTAGATTCTAAATACGAAATTTATGACTTCATTCCACTCACCTTCAAAAGTCATTCTAATGAATTGTGTAGCTGGGATCAAGAACCATCTCTGATTATCCACGAAATCAGAACAAATTCCGTACGTTATATTAGTGGAACCAACCTCCATTATTGTAACTCGGATAAACCATTATGCTTCCTCCCTTCTAATAGAGGAAGTGATAAATTATCTTCTTGTGCAAAGAATCTGTTCTTTCAAGACCTAAATCAAAACTTGCTACAATCCTGCTCATTTAAATGTAATCTTAATAATAATCAAACATTAGTGCATCCTATTGGAAACACAAAATTTGCTATCGTAAATTTTAACTCCCTTATAGCAACTAATTCCATTACGAAAAAATCCGAAAAGCTAAAAATAAGCAATAATTCACCAGGAACGTTTATTCTGGATGTACCTTGTCATATTCAAATTGAGAATATTGACAAAAACAATAAAAACACTGTAATTATCCCAATAGAAATCCCCTGTCTCTCTGAATCCTTAGAAGAGACCATTAAAATCGAAAATCATTTACCACTTCTGTGGACATATTTTTCTGATTCTACAGAACCTTTTGATCTTGCCATTGATCTGGCAACGACAAAGGTCTATAATCCCAAATGGAAAAATTTTGTTCCTCACACCGTTCCAGTTAACGATCTAGAAAACAAAATTAAATCCATTGAACTACAAATACCCGACCAAAACTTTAATGATTACCTAACTTTTGTTAATGGGATATTCTTATTGTGGTTTTTTACAATCTCATTTATGTTAATGTGTATTATAATATATTTAAGATTAATCTCCCATCGAAATAGTACTAACTTAACAAAACGTACTGCATTGTAAAAATTACGCAAAATAATGTGATATATTAACTTCCTATACATATACATAAGAAAAAATTTGTTACTCATAATCAATACTCGTAAATATTTTATTCTAAGTATATATATTCATACTCGCATTATATGACATAATTTTAATCATGCAGAATTATTTAGAAATGTGTATGTGTTGGATAGACTTTGGAAAATTTTTTTTTTCCTAATTTTTTTTGTTACCCCAGGAGAATTGTGTAACGTATATTTTCGTCTATTTTTAGAAATGACGAACATATTCGTTCACTCATTTTCAAATACCAAAAACGTAGATATTTATCAACAATTATCATCCTATAACTCTTTGTAAACAGCCACTAAATTACCCGTATTTAATTTTATGTATACAGATATACCTTCTGTATATTTATGACCTAGTTGTACCTGTCCCTCGAGTACTCGACGAGTCAGCACAACCCCATAATAACAACACGAAGCCGAACAGGCCTTTGAGAAAATCAAAGATACACTGGCAAATGCAACTCTATTGGCTCATTCAGACGAAAGTCAGCCATTATGCGTGAGTACCGATGTATCTGATTTTGCTATTGGTGCAACCCTGTACCAATTGGATAAAGACAACAAGAAGTTACCGTGTGACGTCCGAAAACGAACGTACATCCCAAGTATGGGGAATGATATCACGATTCGAAGTATATCAATAAGTCTCGATCAATCGTAGAGTCGAAACCACAAACCAGCTCAAACAGTTAGGCCACTAGCTTACCAGCGATAGCTCCCTAGGCCTACGGAGTATATCGGGCGAATTTACGTAATTGGAGATAAATAAGTTGGCCGATTCATTATCACAGTATAAACTTTATTACAATTGAAAAGATTACTTACAGATATGGTAACTACAATCAGGTCGTGCAGGTTATTCTTCACTTTGCCTCATGGTTCTCGAAGTTCGGTGAACCATCAAATCTCGATCGATTATTCGTTTTGAATTCGAAAGAATAATATCGCGAGTTATTTAAATTCTACTACAGGCGTTCACATTCGAAAATATCGGTGAAAACAATCAATTGGTGACTTGCTGTCGTATAAAAAGAGCTGTATTTGTCGTGAATAATATTTCGTATTCACGACGAACGAAAAAACTATCACGTCTAAAACGAGACTGACTGTTCACTCTTCAGCCTAAAACGTGAAAAGTCAAAAAGATTAGAAATGGTTCACCAATGATCGATATCTTATTCTTACACGTCACCATATCGTTCAATAATAGTCGGTCGACGTGTCTTTATGTTTCTTAGATTTCGGGAATTTATTTCCGATGGGGAATCGGCGTATTTCTGGTTCACCTTATCGTTACTACAAACTTAGAGTTTGAGAGCCGTTCCCTATCGTAATATTAATATACAGTCGATGGTGACGTGAAGGGAAGGCTATGGGTAAATTAGATGTCACAACTCCCCCCCCCCCCAAATTTCGAAACGAGGGATCACCCGCAGCCTTCGGACATTTGGTAACTTAGCTGAAATGAAATATACTAGCAAAAAGTTGGTCCGTTGATTAAAATATTACAAGTTGTCGAGAAGAAAATATATTCAACAAACGAGAACAAACGGAGGTAGATTACGAATTAAAGCTCAACGAATCAAGATATTTGGTAAAAAAAGGAAAGACAAGAAAAGGAACAATATTACATTCGAACAAACGAAAAAAAAAAAAAAAAAAACATAGTAATAGAACTTAATACGGTTGTATATACATATAGGGACTAACAGAAAACAACAATAATAAAAAAAAAACTTAATATCTGAAATTAGAACAAAAATAGGAGCGAAGGAAAATTTTATCACTTTTGTGTAACCCCTGGACGACGATCGATAAGAGGGACAGAGGAGAACAGATGGGTAACAACGAAGGCAGGGTAGAAATCGATATTTATAGGGACAAGGGAGAGTACTTTAACACCGACGATTGATAGGGTGTGTCTACGATTAGAAGACTCGTCGAGGCAGTTCGTATCTATGCCGGAATGTTTCTTTACCTTTTACGAGGAAGATCTCGCCACGTGTGGGTTCCCCTTGAACAGCTCTCAGGTATTTCCTGGCGAAGGTCGCCCCTAATACCATCCTATTCGTATCGAGGTTCGGATGCCGTACTAGGTAAAACGTTTCCTCAAATTCCACCCCGGTCCGGCTGATAAGATTCATTATAATTACTTCGTTCGACTCCATCGTTTTCAGGGTTGACCAATCGCATGTCCACGTCGCTCGACTGACTAACGATAATTGTTGATTCGCTGAGATTACCTTTTTGTTCATGTACGATACTGCCGATCCTGTATCAAAACAGAGCATTTTCTCTTTTCCCGAAAATATCGTTTTTTCCAGGATGAAGGCCACACAAAATACTTTTGGTATGATGGCCTTCATCTCCTTGACCGTCATGATCGGTACTTCGGTCCCCGGGCAATATTCGATTTCCTTCAACAATTCTTCGGGAATCTCGTCAACCGGAACTGCTGGAGCCGAATCTTTCGATGTAGGGTCCACTTCACAGACATCTCGTTCCTTTTCTTGTTCGATATCCTTCGGTTCGTTTATCGATACTGACTTACTCGACGTTGGTCTTTGTCCGTCCTCGACAATCACGATCGGAACCCTCTTATTTAATTCGGTATTCAACTGCGTTACTTGTTCCCGTAGTGTTTCGATTTCCTCATTCTGCGATCTCACGATCTCCTCGAGGATTTCCATCCCTAGCAGGATCTGTCCTCTCTCTCTGTCCTCACTGTTGATAACTCGTTGGAGGAATTCAGCCTGTCCCTTTATTGCCGCTGAAGTGGCTTGATGAAACTCCGCTCTCTCCTTCAGGGCTTCCGATGTTACCGTTTGGTTGTGTGATGCGATTCTGAGCTGTTCTTTTAGTGATTTGAGAAACTGCTCGTTTTCTCCCGATATTTTCACAAAGCGGGCCTTGACCCTTTCTGCTACTAGCGAGGACTGCGGCAAATTTTCTTCAGCCATTTCGACTAGATTAATACGACGATTAGATTAGTTTGAGAATGATCTTACCTTACAGGTTAATTATTTTATTGTTTTATTATGGAGTGCTGTACTTACGTATCGATATTCGCTGAATGATGATTATATTAATTATTAATAATAATGGAAATCGCATTAATTTAAATTTCGATGTTTCACGTACTTATTTTCTCGAACGTTGTTGTGAAATTGACGTTGTTGTTTTGGTCATGATTTCTGACCGCTTCCCCCCCCCTGACCACGATGTCATCGATGAATTGATTAATCATCGGTGAGTTGATCGGTCAATGACGCGATGTCATGGTTGTTGAACTTTACGACGAAGGGTGTGACGTTGACGTAAGTGGAATTACCTTATTTTTGTAATTGAGTTATCTTGTATTTATTTTGATTCATTCACGTCGTTGATTAATGGGATTTATTTTTGAGATGTTTTTGTTTCGAATTTAGCGTTGTTTTTTGATTGTGGATGGGTCTTATCGTTTAAATTCGTGTACGTTCCGTTGGAGGATTTTCCCATCGGGCGTACGGACTCGATAGCTTCCGTTTCCTTTCACCTCAATTATTTCGCAGGGGCCAACGAATTTTGGGTTGAGTTTTGACGATACTCCAACGGCTTTATCCGAAAGTGTATGATTCTTCGTGTATATCATGTCTCCAACCTTGAGATTGGTGAGATTTTTACTCTCGTTATTCTTTTTTCGCCTTGAGAGTGTTTTCTTTGTGTTTTCTATGGCTTTTTCTAGGAGCATCTTATATTCTTCGTCGGTTAATGGTATCGCTCTCCCTTCGTAATCGAATTTTACTCTTTCCATCAACGTTGCTGGTGGGAGCCCAGTCGTAGCGTGTTCGATATGGTTTAACCTACGCTCTATCTCGTCGATGTGTTGATACCAGTTGCTGTGTTTAGTTGGGCATTTTATTCGAAGAACATCGCCGATGATTTTCATTCGTGTTTCGACTGGATTCGATGATGGTGTATACGGTGATGTAAACCTCGGCTGTATTTTTAATTGTTTCCAGTGATCGATCCAGTCTTTCGTGGTAAATTGACTTCCGTTATCGGATAGAATCGTTTTGGGTTTACCGTATTTTTCAATAAAACGATTCATCCTATCGATACAAACATTAACTGAAGCTTTATTTATCGTGTATAGCTTCGTAAACTTAGAGAAAACATCCATAACAACGAAGATTCGGTTTACATTTCCACGTCCTGACGGTAATGGACCGTACAGATCGACGGACAACAGTTGACCAGGTTTGTCAGCAAAAACCGATAGAAATGGGCCTGATAATGTCGTATTTGTATTTTTCGATTTCTTACAGGTTTTGCAGCTCGAGCAGAACAGTTCGATTTCATATTTCGATCCCGGCCAGTCGAAGAACCGCCGCACCAATTCGAGTGTTTTCCGAGATCCTGGATGGGTGAACTCTTCATGATAGAATTTGATTAGCAGTTCGCGAGTTGATTCGGGGGCATATATTCTTTTATCCCCGTCGCGATTGACGTAGTAAACGATGCTATTTTCTTTTTCAACTCGCGGTGATCGTCTTTCGAGCTGACCGATAATCTCCCTGCTTTTCTTTTGTAGGTTCGATATGTTGTTCATCAACGAGGATATTGTGATCGCGTTATTATCATCAACCAACATTAATACGATCGAGAAATCGGCGTTTCGATATACTACAACTTCGAGCGGAGAACAGTATCTGCTCAAAGCGTCCGCTGCAATGTTTTTGCTCCCAGGTATATGTTTGGTGGCAGTTATCGAGAAGCTAGTGAGAAACGTTCTCCACCGCGCTACCCTTTGTGAGACGTCGTCTTTTAACCCTATGAGATACTGTAGGCATCGACAATCAGTCCGTATCCGAACCTTGTGATCGGTAAGCATATACAAATTCTTTTTCATTGTGTATATTATCGCTAACATTTCTTTTTCGAATGTAGGATAGTTCTTCTCGGACTTTTTTAATAGTCTGCTTACCATCGACAGTACCTTCGGTTTTTCATCCTCGTTATCATCGATGAATTGGGCAACTATCCCTGAGATGGCGAAATCAGAAGCGTCCGTAATTACATAAAACGGAAGGTTCCAGTTCGGATGTGACTGAAGCAGGCATTTAACCATTTCTGACTTTACTTTTTCGAATGCTTGCTGGTGATCATTTGTCCATTCAAATGTAGTATCGTTTTTCAGCAGGCTACATAATGGAGCGATTATATCCCCATATCTCGGAACGTGTCCTCGATAATAATTAGCAACTCCGAGAAATGATTGAACTTCTTTCTTCGTCGTTGGAGCTCTGAAATTGTGGATCGCTTCTGCTCGTTTTGGATCAGGTCGTATCCCATCAGCATCGATGACGAACCCTAAGTATCGAGCAGTATCTCAAAACCATGAACATTTTTCTAGTTTCAACGTCATATTATACTTTACGAATCTCTCTAGGACTAACCGTATGTGTTCCAGGTGTTCGTTATGTGTCCGAGAATGTACTAGAATATCGTCGACGTATACTGTAACACAGTGATCAAGACCCCTCAGGACAATCCTCATGGCCGCTACAAAGGCCTGCATCGCGTCCTTCAAGCCGAAGATTATTCGATTCAATACGTATGGTTTCCCTTGGAATCGGAAGGCGATGTACTTTCGAGATTCCGGAGTGAGAGGAATTTGTAGGAATCCCCACCTCGCATCGAGCTTCGTAAAAACCCTCATCTCGGATAAGCTTAATTTTATTGTCTCGATCGGTGGTACTGTATCTCCTCTCGTGCCCATGTACTGATTTATTTTCCAAGCGTCGAGGCAAGGGCAAATATCATCGTTCTCTTTCTTCGTATATGTTATCAGTGAAAAGTATTCGCTCGATTCAGGACTTATAATTCCTTGTTTCTCCCAATCGTCAAACAGTTCTTTTACTTTCGGAATCCAAGCCTTTGGAATTATCCTTTCCTTTTCGTCCATTTTCTTCGTATCCGGAGACATATTTAAGACGTGTGTGTATGCCGCACATCTACCGATTCTTTCAGCGAAGGCTTCGTGGTTTCCTCGCAGGACGTCACCGAACTCTTGGGCTATTTTATTCGATAGCTCCAACTCCTTCAATATCTTCTCGATTTTGTTTTCGATCTCGAATGGAGTTTCATCTGTCGGCCCGATGTTGAGAATAGGTTCAATGGCACCAAATTGGACTCCCGGTATCTCGATCCTTTTCGATCTGTCTCGTGGATCTACAAAATCGACTAATCGATATCTCACACTAGGTCTTCCATCGTGTTCATAGAGGAATTCTCGGCCTAGTATGATCGGCGCATTAAGGCTTTTATTTATGTGAAGCGTCGTCGTCATCTCGATGTCGTCCCCATACTTATCGACCATTATGAATCGTAAATTTATCGATCCATAGACTCTTATAGCGGGTTTTCCGACGGCGTATCCGACTTTCTGCGTTGGGCAGTTCACGTGCATCAGGTACAGATCTGGGTTATGTTTTTCCAAGAACTGAAGGAATTTCTCGGTTATCCAGCTGTATGGAGAACCTTGATCGATGTACGTTCTGTAAACTTTTCTCGCCTTGCCCATAATACTATTTATTATGAAGGGCGGAAACCACGGCCTTGTATCGACGAAGTTATTCTCGGAATCGATTTCTTCTGGATCTGATTCAACGTCGTCCATAATGTGGAAGCAGAACGTTCCATATGGATCTTCTTTGTCTGTTTGCTGAGGGTCAACAGCTTGTATTCCCCCATCCTCGTCACACTGATCATGATCGTCGTATCCTGTGATCAGGTTAACGTTGGGACTTATTTCGTTGTCCTTTCGATCAACGTGGTCTGCTATTAGAGATGCTAAATTCTCATCGATTAAGTGTGTCTCCTCTTTGTTATAGCGGCGTGGGACGGCATATATGGACCTTTTGTCCCCCGGGACAATTATCTTATCTTTATTATCATTCTCGTGCTTTCGAGTGAAGATCCTCTCGATGTTGAGAATATACACGTCCTTGAAATCGGACTTAAGGTTCCAAATCCGGCTATTGAATCTCCAAAGTCGAGACCTGTAGAACTGATTATCCATTCTCATCGGATCCGGTGAGATTGTTGTAACGATTATTTTCTCAACTCGACGTTTTTGGAGTAATTCATCGAGGAGGTATCAGAGTTTCAAGATGATTGTATCTTCGTCTGCATCTGGATTGAGGATGAACTCTTCTCCAAAGCCGATAATAATACGAGTATTTTCTTTTGTAACTTTTCGTATAATTTCTAGGAGAGGGCTCAACCGATTTAGTTTCTCAAAGCCCGCTGTCTTATCAATACTGAGGTTTTGAGCGCTTGATAGACCACTGTTTCTCAACCAGCTCAAGATAGTCGCATCACCGAAGACCTGATAAGTCTTCCACTCTGGTATTACGAATTCGTTCTTCATTACCGTTGTCGGTCTGTTTTTATCAAATTTTTCGATGGGGCGTCCTATGCGACCGACCATAGGCACCTTCTTCAGTTTCCCTGACTCTGATGGGAAACTTCATCGGGAGTATACAAATTTGCGTACTTTTGGTCACCGATGTTCAATACTGGCTGTTGTTTCACCTGCTTGCTCATATTTCCAGTATTCTCTTCGTGGAACAGGCTGTGCAAATACTCGAGTTTTGTTGAGAATTCAACCAGATTCGCGACATCAGATTCGAGTATTCGGTCCCTATATGGCATCGGTATTTTCTTCACCAGGATTCCATATATGGTCTGGATGTCTTCACCGCACTCGAGTAGTCGGGTGTATATGTGTATCGCGTAGTTGGCCACCGAATCGTATTTTCTCGAATCGTACTGACCATCTCGAATAGCTTGCACTTGGGCTTGCTTCCTTGACTTATTCCAGTAGACTGTTACAAAATGATCTCGAGCTTCTTGATATCCCCAATTCTCTCGATAGACTGCTCCTCCAGGAAACTTATTCACATCCATCATTTTTCCGAAGACTCTGCCTAACTGCTCGTCGTCTTGATCCAGGTCCTCGACGCAGCTCTCGAACTCCCTAAGGAATTCTTCCGGGGTTTGATGATCCTTATGTTCAGTGTATGCTGGCATCCTCGAAGGATCGAATAATCTCGATGTTTTCTGTAGCGGGGCTATTCTTGAGAATGTTTGGTTTGCTCCCATTTCACGGCGTCTTCGTACCGGTGTCCGTTCCCTCTGATTTGGCAGATATGTGGGAACCGTTGTGTCCTTCAAGTGTCTCATAATCATCAGGGGGCGGTGTCTCGGGTCTGAAACCGACTGGAATATCTGACATTTCTCTTCGAGTATTCTGTGGAGTAGGGTTTCTCGAAGCTTGCAATCGGTCAATTTTTCTTTCGAAATAATCGAATTGTTCTCTGATTTGAGATTTCGTTTCCAAACTCAGTAGTTTTATTTGCTCAAGGATCTCCCGGGAGCTCGGACTTTGCTCTCTCCTCTTGATGGCACTTACTAACGTCGAACTAGCTACCGGCTTTCGAGTGGTTTCTACCTGACTCTGTGGAATCGTAACTTCTTCGTTTTCTTTGGATGGTGTTTTATCATCCTCGATAGGTATATACAACGAATCGCTATAAAACTGCGCGTCTTCGAAGTCGACTTTCTTTTTCGTCTGATCGAGTTCGATCTCGGCTATCCTCTCACGTATTCTCGATGTTGAGGGATTTTCAAAGGATTTTCGTTTTGAGATTTCTCCCTCGAGAGCCTTAACTCGATCCTCAAATTCGCTATTCTTTTCAGCCACTTTAACTGTACATAATTCAGCTGCTCTTCTCCTCTTTTCGCTTTTTTCGAGCATCGAATCTCGTACTACACATTCCTTCCGGTATCGAGCGGTACTTTCGGATTGTCGGAGATAGAGGTTCTTATAAAACTCAACTGGATCGGTTCCCTTAGGTGGTTTGGGTACCTTATTTGAGTCAAAGGCCCACAAATTCCTCAGCGTTTCCTCCTCTTCCATGTTGGCGGATCCCTTTGTAACATTTACTTCGTCTTCGCCTATCACAATTTCTCGAATATTCGTCACTTCGTCCCTATCTCGTCTCCTCAGGTGGTCGCGGGTGTCAAAGGGGTTGGGGTTATCCTCGTCCCTGATACCGTCCATCTCGGATGAAATTTGCTGGCCTAAGTTTAGTAAGAAAGGCTAATATTTCCCCTAACTAAATCGATACGTTTCATCCTAACAGACTAGCAGTCGATGTCTATGGCTCTGCTCGTCGATATACCTGGAACAGGGAGGATTTACGGCTCAGCTATTACTAACAAGCATATCGACTTAATTAATTAGTGGGTAGGTCATACTTTCAGGGGAATCTTCCGGAAGTATAGTATCAAAAATATTTCTAGAATCCCTAAATTATAATAAATGTTATGAGTTGGACCAAGATCCATAACATAGGGCAGATAAAAAATCGATTAAGACTTAATTACTTTACTTTAAAGTTGGTACGTCGTAAGTACGATTACGGGAATACGGGTGGCTTTTAATCTAGCCTATCTTTTTATTTCATTTCAATACACACCCGTACGATGTTACTTTAATCTGTTAGGAGTCGTTAAAAGAGAGTTTGTCGAACAATAAAATACTGGGCCACTAAAAGCGACGTACAATAGTTAGGTTAACTACGATAACTATTTTCTACGGCAAACTGCCGATAAAATGCTAAGATCAAAACATGATCGGTAGGCTTAGGGCCATAGCAAATGACTGTAACGACTAACAGTCTTGAACACATATATTTATTAAGGAAGCTTGCGCCTCGAACGGGACATTATTTATCACACTAATAATCGAATTAAACAGGAGGGACCTAATCCTCGAACACCAGGTTGTTTTAGTAGTTACGTTAAATTTATTATTTTTATCGAATTTAGGTTGACACGCTTCGTAAGGCATAGAGCTAAACGCTGAAGTCGATGTGGCTTTCACTGCAGTTTACTTGCTGCATTTGCATCTTAGAACGGAGAAAGACTTCCTCCAATTAGTACACGTGGGAATCAGATGCCCAACAAAAATAAAAATGGCTGCGGCAAAGCCGGCCAGTCAACGGTCGCCAGACACTTTTGGTAAATTTGGATAGTGCCAATCCCGACATGAACAGGTTGATCAGACCTATCCAGCTTAAAGGATCGCTCTAACAATCATGCTGAGCAACAAACCGATCGGATGGGTTTTAACAAAACTCAGATGGCGGACTTTTGTTTCTTCTCGTACGATCTTTCTACTCTTATTGATAGGATATGGTAAGAAAGGAACCCGAAAAAAAAATGAAAGTAGGAACAAAAATAATTTTGGACGGGTGGTTCAAGAACATGATCGAAAGAAGGAGGTACACTCTCCACATTCGTTGATATACACCCGCGTAAACTACAGTACCGAGTAGCAATACGGATCTACGAATAACATGAGATTGTATATATCCGCATGTGAAGGTTTTAGATTAAGAATGGACGATTCTCGAATTACACCCTCATAACGGACGGAATTAACATTAAGACGGAAGGTTGTGGATAAGGCGTTTGCATTAGGCTCGGCCACTGAACTCGAAAGACAAGTCGATCAAGTCCTGTCACGGTCGCCAAGTAAAACGTAGATGTGACGTCCGAAAACGAACGTACATCCCGAGTATGGGGAATGATATCACGATTCGAAGTATATCAATAAGTCTCGATCAATCGTAGAGTCGAAACCACAAACCAGCTCAAACAGTTAGGCCACTAGCTTACCAGCGATAGCTCCCTAGGCCTATGGAGTATATCGGGCGAATTTACGTAATTGGAGATAAATAAGTTGGCCAACCCATTATCACAGTATATACTTTATTACAATTGAAAAGATTACTTACAGATATGGTAACTACAATCAGGTCGTGCAGGTTATTCTTCACTTCGCCTCATGGTTCTCGAAGTTCGGTGAACCATCAAATCTCGATCGATTATTCGTTTTGAGTTCGAAAGAATAATATCGCGAGTTATTTAAATTCTACTACAGGCGTTCACATTCGAAAATATCGGTGAAAACAATCAATTGGTGACTTGCTGTCGTATAAAAAGAGCTGTATTTGTCGTGAATAATATTTCGTATTCACGACGAATGAAAAAACTATCACGTCTAAAACGAGACTGACTGTTCACTCTTCAGCCTAAAACGTGAACAGTCAAAAAGATTAGAAATGGTTCACCGATGATCGATATCTTATTCTTACACATCACCATATCGTTCAATAATAGTCGGTCGACGTGTCTTTATGTTTCTTAGATTTCGGGAATTTATTCCCGATGGGGAATCGGCGTATTTCTGGTTCACCTTATCGTTACTACAAACTTAGAGTTCGAGAGCCGTTCCCTATCGTAATATTAATATACAGTCGATGGTGACGTGAAGGGAAGGCTACGGGTAACTTAGATGTCACAACCGCTAGCTTTCTTCTCGAGGAAGCTCTCAAAAACAGAAAAGAATTATAACATACGATAGGGAATTGCTCGGAATTTTTGCTGCGTTGAAGCATTTCAGACACCAATTAGAGGGTAGATGTTTTTCTGTGTATACTGACCATAAACCCCTAACATATGCCTTCACACAAAAAGCAGAACTGGCATTTTGAGAAGAGCACGATAATTAGACTATATTGGTCAATTGACTACCGACATCCAGTATATAAGTGGAGAACTTAACACTTAAGCTGATGCCTTGAGTAGAATTGAAGTTATCTTGGCTCCTGTCCAATTGCCTTATGCTGAAATAGCTAAAGCACAGTTTAAGGATGCAGAACTGCAAGAGTTGTTATCGAACGATGATACTACTCTCAAATTGAGACAGCGAAAAATTCCTGGTACTGATGTTTTATTAACATGTGACATCAGTACAGGTAAGAATAGGCCATTTCTACCGGTAAAATATCGCAGGTTGGCTTTCAACAGTGTACATAATTTGTCACATGTTGGGCCAAAATGTAGTGCTAACATGATTTTGGCAAGGTTTGTGTGGTCACAAATGAAGTCTGACTGCAACAAATGAGCTCGCAGTTGCCTAAACTGTCAAGAATCCAAAGTAGGAAGACACACTCGTTCGCCCCTCAAATCCTTCAAACAAACAGAGCGGTTTAAAACAGTACATATGGACTTGGTAGGCCCATTGCCACCATCTCAAGGACACAGATACCTGTTGACGATAATAGACAGGGCAACACAATGGCCAGATGCAATCCCTCTACACGAGATGTCAGCTCCTACAGTAGCTGCAAGGTTATACGATACCTGGATTGCGAGGTATGGCGTACCAGAAGTCATAATTACAGACCAAGGTCACCAATTCGAGAACTCGCTCTTTAAAGAGCTCTCCAAAAAGCTTGGTGTTCAACACAGTCATACCACAGCTTACCATCCTCAAGCCATTGGCAAAATAGAGAGATGGCATAGAGCTCTAAAAGCCTCCATCATGTCTCATGATACCAAGAGATGGGTAGAAGTACTTCCTACCATCCTCTTAGGCCTCCAATCTGTCTTACAAACCGATACAGGCTATTCTGCAGCACAATTAGCATTCGGCAAAGAGCTACACCTTCCAGGGAACTTCTTCACAAAATCGAAGGAAGTTAGCCCCGAAATTATGGTACAAAATATAAGAAATAATGCCAATAATTTTCTTGAACAGGCAGCTTGCCATGGCCAGCCCAAGATTTACGTCTCGAAACACTTGGCCAATACCTCATATGTATTTGTTAGAGACGAAAAAATGAGATCTGCGCTGGAGAAACCATGCGCCGGTCCTTACAAAGTAGTATCACGAGATGAGAAAAACTTTGTGATACTCATTGCAGGCAAACCTTGAACAATTTAAATCGACAGATTGAAGCCTGCATACATGGTAACCAATGACAAAAGAATAAAAAGATACCAAGGGAGAACATAGAAAATATCCAGACAGATTCCCAAACAAATATAGAAGAATCTGTCGAAAAATGTGAAACAACAAATTCACAAATCGAGAAAACACCAAAAATAAAAAAGTCTGTGAAGTTTTTGGACGATGTTATTACCAAAACATTCGATCCCGAAGCCCTCATATGCCCACGAAAATTAGGCAGGCCCTTAGGCAGTAAAAAATGCAAAAATTCCCACCCTTCTCACATGTCTGAGAGGTTAATGCGAAGAAAATAAAATTTACTCCCGAAAAAGTAATATCCGCTACGTAAGTTTACACCCGCTAAAAAATATGCGACAAAAATTGGAACTCCGTGAGACAAAAGAAACTCCGGAGATAAGCAAACGAGGAATGCTAACAAAAAGAAAACAACAGGAATAAACAAATCCACGTGCGATACGGAAATAAACATCGCAACGTGCGTTTACCATTAAATACAAAGATAATTTCAACAACGTGATATCACAAACGGAGATTCCTTTGTAATAAAATTCGAAAATAATATTCTGAGTTTATTTCAGGCATAACTCTGCTTAAACCGATCAGAACTTAACCGGAAAAATTGCATACGGCCGAGAATTTTAAGTGCTATCCCCTCTACATGCTGATAAGAAGATGTGAAAATAATGAAACAAAACTGTAATGGTAAATTGAAAATAGCAGTAAATTCACCCATTTCAGAACTGTCTTAGCTCTCAGACGTGTTTTCTGAACGATATTTTTGGCTCCCCATTTTCCTTACAACCATTCCAATGTCGCTACCAACCCGAATCTTCCACAACATGAGCAAGAACCTAGAAGTTCCGAAAGTTGCCAAGAATACTGGGCAAATTCTGGAACAGAAGTCGGAACTTGATTGGATTGAGGAGGAACTCCTGATGGACACGGCACCAGCTGTGGAGAGTGTTCTCGCTGAGATGACAACTCCGCTTCCACCGGTCATCTCTCCTCCCCGGACTCCACCAGAACCAACTCCGACGATGGAACCACCAACGCCGGAGCCAAAGCCAACGGAGACCAGGGAACCGATGAGATTCCTATTTATGGTGGAGAGGGCAGCTAAATAAAAGGCAAAGATGGCCGCCTTGGCAGCGGGGAATTCAAACTCCCCGATGCTTAGGCAGCCACACTTCAAACGTCCGCTGCCCCCTCACTCCCGCAGTCATTCCTACGCCTTCACCAAACACCAACCACCAAGGTGTAGGAGAGAGGACAGCCGGGCAAACTACTTGGCCCGAGCACAAGCTCGTAAGGAATCTTACGAGTGTGTCGGGGCCGCAGTAGGAAGTGCCCTGGCAAAGTGGGAGGCTGACCAAAAACGGCATTAATCCCGCCTGACCCCCAGGCCTTGCGCATTTTGATCATTTTTGCGGCGCAAAAACTGGGGGGGAGTAGCTGTGGGGACTCTCCTGTATGAGGTATAGGGGCTCAGACCCCTTGACGACAGTTGCCGCCCCAAAGGGCAGGCAAACAATCGTCCTTGTGACGTTAAACACACAAAATACGTTTGATCGTAATTACCTGTACGTACTTGCTGGTAACGTACGAGTACCAAATTGTGACACAATAGGATGATGTCACAATTCGTACACGAACCGGCCAGCCATCTTTTATCTCAATAAGGGATGATGCGACCTGGCCACCCTCACCAACGTACGTATTATCTTACATACGTGTGTTTGTGTGCGTGCAAATGAGCCGTATATAAACCACCCAAACCGGCTCTAAAATCGCCAGTGTTCACCTTGGTTTTGGCTTACCCTTACTTATGTACGAAGTGGCTGAACACGCTTAAATTCTGTAGAATTTCCTTCTGGTGAGAATATCTCTCACGACAAGGTATTCCACATTGGGTCTATAGTAAAATCGAGTATCTATTTTTGACAAGTATTTTCGAGTATGATATTTCTTTTAAGTATTGTTTGTGAATAATATAGGGGTATTTTTCTTGTACAATATGTTTCGTGTTTGGACTTTTATTTTTGACTTTGGTACGACTTGAATTTTGGATGGGTATTTTACTGAATAAGTTTATACAATATTATATGTACAGATTCCTACTGTCTAGAAATTTAATTATTAAATTTTCGAATTTTGTTCTGTCAAGAGATTTTGTAAATAAATCTGCAAGTTAATTTTCAGAGTTGACAGATCTGAAATGGATTATTTCCTCTTCCATTGCCTCCAAAATCGAGTAGCATTTAATCATAAGTGCTTGTAACCAATATTGACGAACATTTTTTAAATGTCCGCCTATATTTTTACACAAACGAAATTATTCGTTTTATTTTCTATTTTCTCACACTTCTATGACTCTTCTTTTTCTTAGTATAAACCTAACAGGAAATGGTATCGTCTGAATTCGATGAAAATAGTCTCTCATACAAAAAAAACAATTGTGGTTGACCTCAGTTAATGTCACACACGTGTACTTTAATTGAAATATCTGCCTAATACTGGAAAACGTCAATTCTCCTTCTTTTTGGTAACAACCAATCGTAATAAACTAATCCCACTATTTCTTACCATTTCTTCTTTTTACTATGTAAAAATTAAATTATAAAAACTCTTACTCTGAAGAACAAAATGTTCAATTCTACTATTTTGGTCAATTCTATTATTTTTGTTCAATTCTACTATTTTCGTTCAGTTCCTTAATTTCATTTCAGTTCTTTAATTTTGCTCAATTCTTTATTTTAATTTGTTCAATTCTATTATTTCTGTGTTGTAAATGAAAAATATTATATTTTATAAAAAGATTTACGTTGAAAATTAATTGAAGTCTAAATCTCTCAACAAAGTTAAGGTCCACCATAGTGAGTGGATACCTAGGACATTCAAGTTTAAATTATAAAGTCTATTTTATTTAATTATAAATATTTATGTGTGGTGTTCCTCAAATAAATATTTCTAAAGTGTCAACGTCAAAATTAGGAAACAAATTCTGAACCAACACCTATTTTCTGCCGTTACATTATTGGCGTCCAACGTTGATTCTATTGGATCGAATCCTACTCTGGTAAATAATTTTTTTTTCCGGTTCTAAAAATTTTTTTTTTTTGAAAAATCTGAGTAATTTTTTTTTTTACTTTTTTTTTCTTTTGTTTACGTCAGAAATAAATAAAATCAATTGTGTTCATAATTATTTTGACACAATAAAACGATATGCTCTAAAAAATCAAACCCAACGATGAAGTCTCCAGGATCCAATCCAACGGTGCTGCTGCAAATACGTCGTAAATCAATCTGATCCAAAGTACTTTGATCTGTAAACTCGAAAGTGAAAGTACCTTGAGAAAAGCGTAAGGCGCGCTCTTGGGAAAAAGCTAGTACAGAATTACTGCGTGTGGAAAAAGATCAGAAAGACTACCTGTACAAAAATTTATTACAAAAAAATAATATACAACAAATATACAAAAATTTTGGCTTCAACCTCCAGTCCCAAAGAAGACGACGTCGAACCAATCAATCATCACTGGAACCTGTACCAGATAAAAGAAAGTAGATTTAATTAATATTTATTGTGGGGACTCACTGGTATGAGGTAAAGAGGCTCAGACCCCTCGACGACAGTCGCCGCCCCAAAGGGCAGGCCAATTACTCGTCTATATGACGTTAAACGAAACACAAAATACGTTTGATCGTAATTACCTGCAAATACATGCAGGTAATGTATGATTACCGAATCGTGACATCACCAAACAATGTCACAATTCGTACACGAACTGGCCAGCCATCTCTTATCATGATAGGGGATGATGCGACCTGGCCCTCACCGACGTATGTATTACCTTACATACGTGTGTTTGTGTTCGTGTGAATAAGCCATATATAAACCGCCCGAACTGGTTCTAAAATCGCCAGTGTTTGGTCTGGTTCTGGCTTACCCGTACTTACGTACGAAGTGGCTGAACATGCTTAAATTCTGTTGAATTTCCTTCTAGTGAGAATATCTCTCACAACAAGGTATTCCACAGTGGTGACCCCGACGTGATTTTTGGTTACGTTGTGAGGTGTCTGGAGGCACGTTGCACTATTACAAAAATTCGGCGCGGTGCACTGGCAAGATACTCGCTTGCTCGGCAAATAAAAATGTTTTTTTGTAGACTAAGACACCTTTTAGGTTGTCGAAGTAGAGTCTGCTGAAGTGGGAATTTATACCCCTCTCCTTAAAATATATAAACAAGTAGAAACAAGACAGTAGACCTGGAGGAAGAAGGTTGGATTCATCCCCCTACTCTCCCGACTTCGACTCGACACTCTACGAATTTACCAAAAACTGAAGAAGGTCCTCAACACCTAGAATTAGCACGACTGGGAACTGCAATAAATATAGAAGAACTTGCAGTTAAAACATTGAGAAGTGGTCGAACTTTAAGCCAAAGTTCAGACCAGAAAACACCTGTCCTACAAACACAGGAGCCAGTGTTTTCAACCAGCAAGGAAGGAAGTAGTTCTGTGGAATACGCTTGTCACCAGAAAGACATAGCAATGGTTCCACCACCAACTGAAAACCCACAACCATCGCAGGGAGGTAGTAGTCAGCCGCAGCTGACACCCGAAGTCATGGTGCAGATTATGCAAATTTTGCAATTGCAGCCAGGACAAAACCCCAACTTCTATAGACGGAGGATAAAGATCCCGGAATTTCTGCCCAATGAGGTAGATTTGTGGTTGACACTCTTGGAAGGAAGGTTCAAGACAGAAAATATAACACTGAACCAGCGGTACTTACACATCTGTTGAGGCATGCCCCCGCAGATAATCCGCCACATTCCGGACATAATGGAATGCCCTTCGACAGAAGAGGACAAATATGTCTGGTTCGTCAAGAAGATCAAGAATGTTTTTGGAAAAACAAAGAACGAAATAATTGATGATGTGATGGGTGGTATGAAGATGGGGGATGACAAACACTCGATCTTCATGGTGAAGTTAAGGCAGAAGGTGGACAATATCGTAGCCCCTTCTGTCATAGGCAATCAATTTTGCATGCAACTTCCACAAAGTGTTGTGCAATGCCTAGCCGCTGTTGGTTCAACTGTGATCAACACATCCGCAGACTTGGACTTCCTTGCGAAATCAGCAGATAATGCGCTCGAATACACCAGGTCAAAGCCGGTGGTCAGTGCAATATCTGCAGAGACTGGAGAACTCGCTCAACTTCGAGCCCAAATAGCTCAGTTGACTGAAGAAGTTAAACGGAACAAAAGGCAAGGCTCAACGAAACCCATTAGTAGCTGGCAACAAAGATCAAAATCAAGAAGCAACAACAACAATGGCAACAGCAGAGGACGACAGTCCCGGTCCAGAGACCGCAGATCTAGTTCCAGTACCAGGGGTCAGAGTTCAACTCCTCCTAGAACATCATCTCCCAAAACCCAGTCTCGAAATTGGGATGATAAAAGTTGTTTCTTCCACAACTGGTTTGGCGTGGAGGCCACCAAATGCAACAACAGGTGCAAATGGTGGGGTAAATCCTACAATAAGGATGCGTCAAACTAGAACAAGGGGCCATCTATGCGGCCAAAGACCCCTTGGAAAAACACTCATGCCACCTGTTCGTCAAGGACAGGACTAACAGGAGATGGTACTTAATAGACTCAGGTGCAGACTTGAGTATACTGCCAGTAAATACGAACAAGAAAGTACTTCCTCCAAAATACTATCTCCGTACTGTGAATGGTCAAAACCTTCCAGCTTACGGACTCGAGACCAGCAAACTCGACATCGGACTTAAAGAAAAAATGACGTGGTCCTTCACAGTTGCTGATGTTCTAAAACTGGATCCTGGGTGCAGATTTTCTTGCACATTATGGCCTGATCATTGACCTCAAACACGGCAAACTGATCAATAATGAAACTAAAAACTGTGTGGATGGCAAAACGCATGTTTACAGACTGGACACAAACATATCCAGCTGTACAAAAGTCAACGGACAACTCTGAAGGATCCTGTCTGACTATTCTGGAGTCACTCAAACATCAATTCGCAGGCATCCTACATACAAACACGATATGGTTCATTACATAGAAACCAAAGGACAGCCTTGCCACACTAGAGCACGAAGGTTACTGCCTGACAAACTCAGAGCGGCATGACAGTACTTCCATCGCATCGTCGAGGAGGGCGTATGTCGCCCCTCAAAAAGCTCATGGAGCTCCCCTATCCACTTGACCAAAAAAGCAAGTGGAGAGTGGAGAATTATTGGAGACTACAGAGCCTTAAATGCCATAACAGTTCCTGATCGCTACCCAGTCCCCAACATAATGGACTTCAATGCGAATATGAAGGGTAAAACGATGTTCAATAAAATTGACATCAACTGGGCATTCCACCAAATTCCTATGGCCGACCAGGACGTACCAAAGACAGCAGTTAAAACCCACTTTGGACTATTCGAATACCTTCGAATGCCGTTTGGACTTCGCAACTCAGCACAAACTTTCCAGAGATTTATCAACGGACTGTTTAGGGAATTGCCGTTTACATATGCATACTTGGATGATATCTGCATTTGCTCTGAAGGCGGTGAGCAACAGCACGAGGAGAATGTGAGAGCCGTGGTACCGTGTATACATGCCGCCGGACTCACCATCAACGTAGGTAAAAGCTTATACACACAAATTGAAATTGACTTCCTCGGCTACAAAGTCTCAACCAAAAGCATTTCCCCCTTGAAGACCAAAGTAGAGCCAATACTGAACTTCCCGAAACCCTCAAATGTCGCTGAACTCAGGCGTTTCTTGGGGATGGTGAACTTCTATAGACGTTGCATGAAGAATGAAGCAGCTGAACAAAGTAAGCTGTATGCACTAATTAAGACAAGCAAAAAGAAAGACAAAAGTCCACTCGAATGGAATGAAGAAGCCAAAAAGGCCTTTGAGAAAATCAAAAATATACTGGCGAATGCAACTATATTGGCTCATCCAGACGAAAGTCTGCCATTACGCGTGAGTACCGATGCATCCGATTTTGCTATTGGTGCAACCCTGTACCAACTGGATAAAGACAACAAAAAGTTAATACTAGCTTTCTTCTCGAGGAAGCTCTCAAAAATATAAAAGAACTATAGCACATACTATAGGGAATTGCTCGGAATTTTTGCTGTGTTGAAGCATTTCAGGCACCAATTAGAGGGTAGAGGTTTTTCTGTGTATACTGACCATAAACCCCTAACATATGCCTTCACACAAAAAGCAGAACTGGCATCGCCGAGAAGAGGACGACAATTAGACTATATTGGTCAATTGACTACCGACATCCAGTATATAAGTGGAGAACTTAACACTCCAACTGATGCCTTAAGTAGAATCGAAGCTATCTCGGCTCCTATTGCCTTATGCTGAAATAGATAAAGCACAGCTTAAGGATGCAGAATTGCAAGAGTTGTTATCGAACGATGATACTAATCTCAAATTGAGGGCCACGAGTGAAGTCTGACTGCAACAAATGAGCTCGCAGTTGCCTGAACTGTCAAGAATCCAAAGTAGGAAGACACACTCACTCGCCCCTCAAATCCTTCAAACAAACAGAGTGGTTTAAAACGGTTCATATGGATTTGGTAGGCCCATTGCCACCATCTCAAGGACACAGATACCTGTTGACGATAATAGACAGGGCAACACGATGTCCAGAAGCAATCCCTCTACACGAGATGTCAGCTCCTACAGTAGCTGTGAGGTTATACGATACCTGGATTGCGAGGTATGGCGTACCAGAAGTCATACTTACAGACCAAGGTCGCCAATTCGAGAGCTCGCTCTTCAAAGAGCTGTCCAATAAGCTCGGTGTTCAACACAGTCATACCACAGCTTACCATCCTCAATCCAATGGCAAAATCGAAAGATGGCATAGAGCCCTCAAAGCCTCTATCATGTCCCATGATACTAAGAGATGGGTAGATATACTTCCTACCATCCTCTTAGGCCTTTGATCTGCCCTACAAACCGATACAGGTCACTCTGCAGCGCAATTAGCGTTCGGCGAAGAGCTACGCCTCCCAGGGGACTTCTTCACAGAATCGAAAGAAGTTAGCCCCGAAATCATGGTAAAAATATAAGAAATGATGCCAACAACTTTCTAAAACAGGCAGCTTGCCATGGCCAGCCCAAGATTTACATCTCGAAACACTTGGCCAATACCTCACATGTATTTTTTAGAGACGAAAAAATGAGATCTGCGCTTGAAAAACCATACGCCGGTCCTTATAAAGTAGTATCACGAGATGAGAAAAACTTTGTGATACTCATAGCAGGCGAACCTCGAACAATTTCAATCGATAGATTGAAGCCTGCATACATGGTAAGTGACGATAAAAGAATAAAAA
The DNA here is from genome assembly GCA_011428145.1 of Ericerus pela. Lineage (NCBI taxonomy): Eukaryota > Metazoa > Arthropoda > Insecta > Hemiptera > Coccidae > Ericerus > Ericerus pela. Next base: position 447,430 of record WOFM01000426.1, read on the forward strand.
TGTTGCAGAAGGAAAATCTAGAAAATATACAGACGGATTCACCAATAAATACAGACAAATCCGTCGAAAAAAGTGAGAAAAAAACCTCACAACAGAAAACACAAAAGAAGTCAGTGAGATTTTCGGACAATGTTACAACTAAAACATTTGATCCTGAGGCCCCCTTATGCCCACGTAAAAAGTTAAAACCTGCTAAAAATATGTGAAGAATATCGAAACTCGGCAAGACAAAAGAAACTCCGGAGATAAGCAAACGAGGAATGCCAACTAAAAGAAAATGACAGGAATAAACAAATCCACGTGCAATACGGAAACAAAACATTGCAACGTGCGTTTACCGTTAAACACAAAGATTATCTCAACATTGTGACGTCACAAGCGGAGATTCGTTTGTAATAATAAATTCGAAAATTATATTCACTGAGTTTATTTCAGGCATAACTTTGCTTAAACCGATCATAACTTAACCGGAAAACTTGCATACGACCGAGAATTTTAAGCGCTATCCTCTCTACATGTTGATAAGAAGATTCGGAAATAAAGAAAAATAAATGTAATGTTAAATCGAAAAATGAAGTAAAATCACCCATTTTTAGTAGACAAAAAATATTCACTGGCTGAACCAGAAAAAAATATTAATGTAATTAAAAATCTTTGTATGATACAAAGAATTGAAAATACTTACCCAAATAATAATCCCATTAAAACTTCCCAAAACTCCCAAATGGTACCCTATTATTCTACGTTTTCTCCAAATCAGAATACATGGTTTTATACGAACCAATCCTCCTACCCTCCTTTACCGAATTCATCCTTCCCAGTTTATCAAGTGATAGAACCGGCTTTGGCCAACAATATCACACATTCCCCAAATTGTCCAAATCTTCCAAACAATATTACAACTGATGTAATAACCCATGCCCCTTTAAAAGAAGACACGAAAAATACCCACGACAAAAATGTCGAAATTTCTAAAAAAAACTCCCAATGCAAAAAAACTATTAAACCCAGTGTCAAATATTAGTGAGGAAGATCAAATGGATCAAATTGAAAATTCCTCTAAAACTTCCCAAAAACCCACAGAGACACCAATTGAATTACCCCAAAATTTAAAATCCATGCAGGAAAATGATCCGCATTGGAAAAATGTTATTTCCTTACTAAATTTTAATGAAATTAAAAAGAATAAAAATTTATTAAAAAAATTAAATCGTTCTATCCAACTGTATTTTACAGATGAAAACGAAATTTAAAAAAAATTACCAACCCCGACTTCATCCTACGACGAAGCCGTGACTGTTATTCCTGAAAAATTAGTGCCACAAATTTAAAAAAAATTACACGATGATCCCCTACACGGAGGACATTTCGGAATTAAAAAAACAAAAAACAAAGTAAAATCTCAATTCTTCTTTAAAAATTTGACACAAAAAGTGACTGAATACGTAATGTCATGTCACGAATGTCAAATGGCTCAAAATTCCCCCCAACAAATTGGCCATTTGAAACATATACCAATTGAAAATCCAAAACCCTTCTCACACATTGAGATTGATTTTATATGAAAACTTAATACAGACTACGAACACAGTTATGTACTCGTAGCTGTGGACAAGAGTACAAATTTTTATACTATTTGTCCAACTCCAAACCCAAATGCAGATTGCGTAATTAAATAATTAAAATTTATAAATCATACTTATGGTCCCCCATCAAAAATCTCTTGTCACAACGGAGCTCATTTTTCCAATGAAGCCGTCCGAAAATTTTGTAAAGAAAATAATATTACTTTAGTGTACTCATCGAAATATTCTCCCCAAACCCAAGGACTTGTAGAAAAAATTAACGGTGTAGTTAAAAAGTCACTCTTAAAATATCAACCATCTAACGAACCTGAATGGCTTGATACTTTGAAAAAAATTGTATTTGCCTATAATACAAGTCCCAATGAACATCTCAATAATAAAACTTGACGCATGAGGCTACCACCCATTTTTACAGATTCGTATTTTTCTTTTTCGGCTAATTCTTAATAAAATAAAATTTCATTTGCAACTTTTGCCGTGGTTTGTTCATGTTCATTTTTCACTCTTTTGCATTTTTTTTTATCTCATCTCTGTCTCTCTCACGCATATCTTCTTCTCTTCTTTTTTCTTATGTCACAGTCATTCACCTCGGACATTTCGATCATTTCTTCACTACGTTCACAAACATTCAGAATTCTACATGATTTGTTCATGTTTCATCGCGTGGTTCTTTTCACCTCATTCTTCCATTTCTTATCTCCAAACCTGGTAAATGTATTCATCTCCTTCCTTCTCATATTTTTTCCGCCGAATTTTCAATAAGGTTCTACATGTAATATTTTTTCTTATTCTTTTTCTCTTTTTAAAAAAAAAAAATCTCGGAGGGAAATTCTGACATTTTCTAAGTTCAGTTCGTTTTCTAGTGCTCTTGGAGCAACATGTATTTTTATCATTTTACCATGGTCTATTATATTTTGTATTTTATTGAAAAAATATGTTAATTCATTTAAAAGGCAATGGGCAATAATTCGGTGATGTGGTTCCTGATTTGTACCTGAAGCAGAATGGCAGTATGTTAGTACATTTCCACGGATTTCCAAGGTATGCAGATGTAAAAATATAGTCGTTCCACGCTGACATCAGGTCCACGAATTCTGGTAGGCTGAGCCGGTCGGGGGGCAACATTTTAGAGTTGCCTCCCTTTGCAAATGGGACATGATTCGTGTTTTTCAGCCGTGGCCTTGGATTTTGTAAAAAATACAATGTGCGATCTGTTGGGTGGCGGGTCCCAAGTAGGCCCCCTGGCATACCACTTTTTTTTTTCCACTTGTCATTGGTGCTGTATTCCAAGTCAGTCTCATAATTGCGGAACCTGTGATTTCTACCGTGGTTCTAAATTTTAAATTAATATCTGGGGTCGAGACAATGGTCTTCGTACATTCAGCTCTGTTCTTTAAAAATACCACAGATCTTTTAAATCGACATGTGATAAAAACAACACGCGTGTGCGATATAATAAACTATTGGGTTAAACAACATAATACCACCCAATAAATCTACTAAAAAAATGGCGCCCGAACAGGGACCCAACCGTGGAGCATACCCTTGGGGGTTGAGTGAACTGTATCCGAGCCAACTTTTGTAAGAATTATTCGTGGCTCGGAAAAAATTTTTTTTTGGATCACAATTCACCCGTGGATGGTTATGAAAAAATAAAATAAAATAGGAATAGGCATTGGACCTGACGTGATTTAATTCACCATCCCCTACAGCACATAGGTTTCTAATCCATCGTAAAAAAAAACTATCCGTGGATTTTTATGAAATATACGTGGCGTGCTATATGGACACTTTTAAAATTCGTCCATTTTAATAATAAAAAAAAATCATATAAAAAATTGCGTTCCCACTATTCCACCATCACGATCTGGAAAAACCTTGGATGATAAACAATCTCAGTTTCGTAATAATAGTAGAAACTCCCTAATATAGATTCGACATAAAAATTCCAAGGATGTTCGTACCAACTTGAACATATAATAATAATAATAACATTTTATGGTTCACCAACTCCGTGGAAACTTACAGCCTAATTGCCGTGGTACTATTTTGCACTTTTATCACCGATGAGCCCCCGCCGGCTTACATTTGGGAAAGAAAATTTTGTTCTTTTTCCCAGACAAATTCTATCGTCAAATTACGTGACACGCGTTTAGCGTTTGCAAACTTTTGTTTTTGTTTATTTTGTGAATTTATCAGTGCTCTCTCCTGACTGAGAGATACCGGAAAACCTTTTTATATATATTTTTCCGTGTATGTGTATTTTACAACCCCGGACTATTATTCCGAGGAGATTATTATTTGTTTATATTATTGTGCATATAAAATTTTCCAAATTGACGATTTATTTTCCCTTCGTCAGACTCGGAAATCTTCCAAAAATACGAAAATAAGAGTAGCTGAACTTTGCCCGTGGTACTCCGGACAATAAAAAGCTGTTGATTGTTGTTTGCCCTTCTATCTCCGCGGATTTTGCCCTGTATGAGTGAGCGTGAGACAACAGAGTCGGGGTTAAACGATATTTCATCAGTAAACCGTGGAGTAAGGGTTGTAGTTTTAGCTAACTCGCCTTTGAGAAGACGCACCCCGGTGCAAATTGAGTCGACCGTAAGAGCAGTGGAAAATAATAGAAACATGCCTATCACAACCAGGTCAGGTACAATGATTGCCCCGGAGACTAACGAACCATTGACTGAGAATCGTAACACAGTCCAAAATATGGACCAAGATTTAGACCGTATTGAAATCGAGACTATCAACCTGGAACCTCCATCCCAAACAGGCCTCCAAAATATAACGGTAGCCGAGGTACACGAACCCCCGGCAATACAAATTGTGGCGGGGCCTGTACAGCAGGGGGAAGTTCCCCAAATAGACCTAGAGGTGCTGCAAGAGAAATTCCAGCAGCAAGACATGGATTTCCAAGCAATTTATCAAAAACTTTCGGAATTAGAGAAAATAAATAGCATTGAACAATCCGTGGTTACTCTGAATGAAAAAATTTTGACTACGGAGACTTCGATCTCAAACCTAAATACAAGGGCTGTTGCCAATGAAAACGCCGTGGCAGCTTTAATAATAGAGTCTGCAGCCACCAAAAGAGCTATAGATGAACTAAGTGTAGGGGTACGAACAGTGGCTAGTGATATCACAGCCGTGAGAGCAATGACAGCAGGCATCGAGAACATTGATACGGTTTTACGTGATCTGTTGAAACGCATCCCTCCACCGGGGTCCACACCCGTGGAAATTCCGGGTTCATCACCTAAAATTAACCCCCAGGTCCCTTCAACTCCCTCTAGTGTGACAAACGGGAATGCCATGTTAGAAAATCACGTGACATTTAACGACACCCGAGGTAGTTCCTTGCCGGATACAATTTTATGTCAGGCACCAGCATCAGCTGCCCCCGCTAGCAATGTGGACACAACCGGACCAATTCTCGGCTCCGTTGTCCAGCAATCCGTGGAAATGTTGCAAGGTCGTCCACAAGTGGCACAATTTGTTCACAATGCTAATAAATCAGGTGTCACTAAGGCTCTCCAAAAATTTGAGGAGAAGAATTTTTCGATTGCTCCGTGGAAGGGCCTTATTGACAAAAGGACAACGTTGCAGATCATAGAACAGTATGAGAAAAAAATAAAAAACCATACAGTCACGGATTATCAGAAAGCCTTGGCCTTCAAGCAGATAATTCAGACTCAATGTAAATGGGTGGACACCGAGGACTCCGAACTTGGTTACGAGGGGCTGAAGAGACTATTCCTCCAAAGAGAGTGTACGGGAAAGGCGAAAAGGGCCATAGTCCGAGAATTTGAAAACATGGAGCAACACAACTGTGGTTTTGATAATTTCCGTGATTTCTATAAACACTGGGCACGCCGTTTGAAAGGCTGTGATTATCAAGATGAAGCCATGATCAGTGTTCTCGTGGAAAAAATAATGCTGATCGTCTGTCGTCATGATATATTAAAAGAAAACATCAACACACTCGCAGCTCTCGACATATATATAGAGAAAATGCCCACACAAGCCCTGGAGTGGTTCACGCCAATTCAAGCTCCAGTAGCAAGTAGCGCAGCTTCCCGGGTAGCAAAACCAGTCCAAACAGAACCAAAACCCGTGGAAAGAAGGTTCTTCAGACCGAAGCCCAAGGTAGCCAAACTCACTCCCGATTATGACCCTGGTACCATCTCCGATGAGAGTGAATTTGAGAAATCCGAGGTAGAAGATTCTTCAACTGTGGGATGACGGAAAACTAAAAACTCTATCTTCACAAAGCGGCCGGAAGATGGAGACGAGTAAACCGAGGCTGCTCACTGCAGAGGACCATAAACCACTATACTTGATGTACAAGGACTACATAATAATCGGAGATAAATTGGCGCTCCAGATTTTCCGCGATAGCCTGAACGAATACAATGCCTTAAAGTGCTCCAAAATGAGTGATAGTTTTTGTAGAGCGGGCAACGATATGAGATCCGTGGCCAAGAAACTACATAAAATTCCAAGGTCAATTAAGAAGGCGATCGTCATATTAGGCTATGAGGAACATCAGAAGGGAGGATTCCATGTAGAAGTCTTTGATAGTGAATACACCAAGTTGGTCAAAAAATTAAAAGAGTATGGCATGAAAGAGATCGTGGTATCCAAGGTCCCTCCTTGCAGTACGGACTTAAAACATATCACATACTGGACCATGTTAAACAATATAAACGCGAATATACACATTTTGGCCAGAAAATACGACCTCAAATTTGTCAATCTAGACCATGTCCCACTATACTTCGACAAGAACCAGTCCTATGATGCAGAAAATTATTATTTCAATAAGGACTTGAAACTGCGTTTCAAGCTTCTGAAATCCTTGTTCACCGAGGATTCATCCTTGAGCACAGGAGCTTTGGACGCAATGTTGGACAAATTCAAATGGTTGGGAAAGAGAGATTTACCAGCACCACCGATAAACCTCGGACCCGAGGACATGGCTGCCCTCATAAATAAGAGGAAACAGCAGAAAAAACCAGGAGTTGTCCCCGAGGTACCTAAGGATTTGGCAACAAATAAACCTACACCCGTGGAACCCGCTGTAGCCGAAATTTCTCCTGAAATCCCCTCGGAGATGATAGAGAATTCTTCGCCCTTGGACTTATCTACACGTCCGAATACAGTGGATCCGTTAGTGTGTGTGGGATTTGCCAACTTACTAGGGGATGAAATTGATGGTGAAATGACACTTAAATCTCCGATCCCCGACTATATAAAAGCCCCATACGTCCTTGCAGAGTTTAATAACATCATTCTTCCACTTTTAGCAGACACAGGCTCTCCGTGGACGTTCGCAGAGTCCAGGGTGTTTGAATCGATAGTGAAAGCGTGTCCGGATTTACAGTTTACCGAAATCAAAACAAAAGGGCTAACCATCAGAGCCATAATAGGTAAAAAATCTGTAAATGTGACGAGAACCATTTTCCTAACTGTACGTCTTTACGATGCAGAAAAAGACACTCGTATACCTGTTAGGACCGTGGTACAAATAATCGAGGGAATAAACATCCCCATGTTGTTAGGCCGTGAATTCTTGCAGCAATACCATGCAGCGATTGGATTTGGAATGAGGGAAGGCCTAACTATCACAACACCCGATGGGGCGAGTTACATTCTGCCAATCTACACATATGATAAAATCAGAGATATGGTAACGAATGAGAAAGTCCGCAACCCCTTGAATTATTTAAGAGATTGTCCCGTGGCTCTGATAGAAGGTAAAGAAGAAAAAGAAGAAGAAAAAGAAAAACTAAAATCAATCTACAACCTGCAAGATCGTATCCGAGGCCCCCAACAATGACAACAACAACAACAACAACAGACAAACAAGTCGGTTTTTTAAACACCCACCTCTGGGAGAAGCTGAATTCCAGCCTTGGGGTGGAGCATCCAGAAACTGGGGAATTCTTGGAAGTTGAATTGACCGATGAAACAAACGAGGACTGCGTGGAAGCGCTAATAGCCACACTAACAGGTGACGAGGAAAATGAAACCGTGGGATGTGACTTGGGATTCAAAACCCTGGATTTAAGGGAAGCAACTTTGAAAGATCTTGCTCCAATATGCGCAGAGGTCTCCGTGGAGGAACTAAACAACCGGATCAATACAAAACCAAAATACGATCCTGATTTCCAAAAAATAAGGGACGAGTTCAACCACATATTCAGACCCGAGCCTGGAGCATGTAATCTCTACAAACACCATCTCAAGGTCAATCCTGATTACAAACCCACGATGTGTAAAACATATCCAGTTCCGAGACACAAAAGAGAGAAGATTATGTCAAAAATAGTTGAATACTACAAACGTGGAATAATTAGGCTGTCAAAATTGTCTTACAACGTACCACTAGTGGCCGTCCCTAAAAAAGATGGAACTTTCAGACCCTGTGGTGACTTTCGACAGTTGAATCAATATCTCGAAACCCAAGGAGATGAAGTACCAAGGATTGAAGATCTGAAAACACAATTTGCCGGGGCACAATACTTTTCATCCCTAGACTTCCGCGAGGGGTTTTTACAGATCTTATTGGACAAAGAATCCTCACAATACTGTGCATTTGTCTTTGAAGGAGTCCCATACGAGTTTACTCGAATACCATTTGGGACCAAAGACAGTATGCAGGCATTCTGGTCTGCAATCCGGCAGGTATTAAAAGAAACTGAGGAATTTGTAGCAGCTTACGTTGACAATGTCCTTGTACACTCGAAAACCAGAGAGGAGCACCTCAAACATCTCAGGATAATCTTCACAAAGATTAGAGATGCTGGTATGACACTCAACGAAGAAAAATGCTTCTTCTTCCAAGACTCTGTGAAATTTGTCGGACACTACATTGGGAAGGAGGGTATTAAACCCTTAGATGAACGAGCCAAGGTCATTGAGAATTTCCCAACACCTAAAAATCAAAAGGCCATTCAATCGTTCTTAGGCATAGTGAACTTCTACCGTGGCTTCATCCCTCACTGTGCCGAAATAGGAAAACCTTTATACCGTCTCTGTGGAAAAGTTCCATTCGAATGGTCCGTGGAATGTGAAATTGCATTTAATCGTTTAAAAAAGGAAATTTCCCGTCAGCTTCTGGAGGCACATCCCAAATTTGACAGGCCTTTTTTCATCATGGCCGACGCGTCTGGGTATGGTGTCGGTGGTTTTATTTACCAACTCGAAGATGACGGAACTCCAAGGATCATTAGTATGGTAAGCCGTCTTCTCTCCAAGGTGGAGATGAATTATATGACCTATGAGCGTGAGCTCTTAGCAATCATTTACACATTAAAAAAGTGTTATTTTTACCTCCTTGGTTATCCGGTGATAGTCTTCACAGACCATCAGAGCTTGGTGATGCTCAGAAATGAAAAAAGATACTGCACACCAAGGGTGGCTCGATGGATAACCACTTTGGAGAATTTTAACATCAAAGGTATTAATCATGTCGCAGGTACAAAAAACGAGATTGTGGACACGCTCTCCCGCTATCACAAGGCCTATATTTGTGCCGAGGATAATTTCACGATCCCAACAACCACGGTACAGGCCCCAGAGATGACTATCAGCATGATTAAACCTTTAGACCCGGACACCCCGATCACTTCCCAAAACTTCACAAAATGGTACAAGGAAATTCCGGACCTCCAAAAAATGGACCCAGAAATTTCCTTGGCACGGAAATACCAGAATCTGAGGAAAGTGACCGTGGAAGATGGAATCAGTTACATCGAGGGTCGAGATGGTAAAAAAAGAATATACCTGCCCATACCTAAATGTGAACAATGCGTCAAATATTATCACGAAGACGCCCAAGACCCAGGGATAAATAAAACCACTACCATAATTCAGCGATTTTTCGACTGGCCCGGTTGCAAGGGTGATGTCATAAATCACATCAAAAATTGTAAAAAATGCAACACTTGCAAACGAACCAGATACATGCCGTATGGGGAGATGAAAAATGTAGTAGCAAAATCAAAAGGTGAACTTGTTGCAGTAGACTACTTTAGACCTCTCCCCGTGGCCGTGGATCCATGGAAAAAATACTTGTTGTGCTGGATGTGTTCACCAAGTTTGTAAAACTTTATCCAGTAAAAGCAATGGACACCTCCACGACCATAAAACGCATGGAAAAATACGCCGAGGAGTTTGGAAAACCGAAATGTATATTGTCTGACAATGGACCCCAATTTGCTTCTGCAAAATGGGTTGATCATTGGAAAACCCAGGGCACTGAAATACGTTTCACTTTGGTCTACCGCCCTGCATCAAATCCAGCAGAGTGGGTAATGCAGACCTTGGCCGAGTGCATGCGAATTCATCTTGAAGAAAAAGAAAAACACTCGTCTTGGCCAGGTCTGATCGATGAAGTTGAATGCAAGATCAATACCACGGAACATATCGTGACTGGGGTACCTCCAATCTCCCTACAACTAAGGGAAAGAGTTCACGTACGTTGACTTATTCCATATACGTCAAGAATTGACGATAATAAAAAACCCGAATACCTTCCGCCAACCCAAATTGTAGCTTATCCGAGGGGCCGCCCTCGTAAAATACACGAAAACAAGGGATGTGTACAGTCTAGTACCTGTCCCTAAATTTAGGTTAAGGTTACCCCTTTTTTTTCTCCCTCTCTCTCACTCCCATTCCAAAAAAATAAAAATAAAAAATATAAAAAAGTAGAAAATTTAATGAAACAAACCTTAAAAATAGTAAATTTTTTTTTTTACTTACCCTACTGCATAAAATTGGCCCAGGTATCGGCATAGCCCTCCAGGAATGTGCCCAGATTCTCACTGCCGGTGGAGCTGATTGTAGTTGGCAGCATCGAACATTCGGAGTCGTTCAACTCGGTGGCTTCATCTTCGGCCTGAACGGCGGCTACATACCTCTGGCTCGGCTCCCGAGTATCCGCTGCTGTTGAGTCCGAACGGAATGTATATACTAAATCATCATGCATTTGCCACCCTGTTTGGGCAGCAACTGCATTATTCCGCTCAGTAGTAGTGTAGTGACGCTCAAACTCGAACGCCACTACACATACCAAAAGAGTCAGCCTAGGACCGAAAGTTTGGTTAAAAAATTTTAAAAATATGGAGGCATCAGGATTCATAAGTCGACTCGTTAGCATGTACAAATCGACATGAATAATTTTGACCCTGACGTATTCGTTGGAATACTGCGAAATGCAAACTAATCCAACAAATAAGCCGGATAATACCCCTAGGTCCCAACAAACCTGGTGATCAACTTGACCACCAAGTATTAATTGGAGCCCAGTTTTTCCAAATTTGAAATTTAGACACCTCGGATAGAAGCATCTAAGTTCGAATAATAATTTCCGAATATTCTCCTCAGCCCCCTTACAACTTTGAAATGGAATAAAATGCTCCCAACCAAACTGGTCCTGTTGCATGGACTCGTCGCTGAGCCAAAGTAGAGCGAATAACCGTGCAAGCTCCTCATCTTCAGATTTCCCGGCAAACATATACGCTAGATTAAACAGTCAATGTGTTGCCAGGAAAAACTGGAAAAAACAACCACACGATTGGTAGTGTGACACTTTATTCCCCAGCAGATGAGAGAAACTCCACGTCTCGTTGGCCTCGATCCGCCCTGTAGCTACAAACACCCGTTCGTCGACCAAATTGAAGAACAAAGACATTTTTTTTTAAATAAATCGGTAGTAAATAAAATTATTAATAAAAAATCGCGAAAAATAAAACAAGAAAAAAATAGGAAAAAACTTTTTATATTAAAACAATTTGTAATAAATAAAAACTAACACCAGAACGTATACAACCAACCAAGTATGACAGAATAGGTAAAACTGATATTAAAAAAATTATTGACAAATGCCCCTTATAACCTATGAAAAAAACAAATTGCTAAACAAACTAATTCCGTGTGATAGCTAAGAAAAAATTATAACTTACCTTTACAATAAAAATGCAGCTGTTATCTAAAAGTATTCTCATACAGCAGTAAACTAGATCGACATACAATGTTATCTTTGTTTCAGGAAAAATGTTTTTGCCAATTGTTACTATAATCCTTAACGTCAAAATTCTTGCTTTATCAGCACAACGTACCTCAGCGGATTCGTATCGAATTACTACTGCATCAACTGGAGCCTATTTTAGCGAAATTAATAATATTCATGTATACTCAAACTCAGCACCTATCTTATATTTTCTGAAACTTGATCTATACGAATCAGCAGACAAAATTCTCGAAACTAAATTCAAACACCAAGAATGTAAAAATACTGAATGGAAAAATTGCAGATATGCAGAAATGGCAAAAAGACTAAAAAAACTCGATTAATATTCTAAAGAAACAAAACATTGCCCTCGTGCAAGACTTTTATACAAACCCATCATTAATTCGAAACAAAAGAAGGGTATTCATGCCGGTTAGATTATTTTTTGGTGATGCATTAAAATTTTGCTGCCACGTCCTAAATTTCAGAGACGGTAGAAACTTTCTGACAAATGAATTATCCCTAAAAAACAAATACGAAATTATAAAAAATAAACTATTCCAAGAACATATGGCTATGGTGAATACGTCATCAAATTTAGAAAATTTTATTTCCCATACAAATAAATATATGTCCGAATTTGTTAAACATACAAACTCATTTGAACAAAACTCTTTAGATGAACACGAGTTGTTACTTTCCCTAAGTTATCTACAAGGTTTTTACGACAATTATCTCGTAAATACCTTTGGTTTGACTAACATTCTTTCTTCTTGTAAAAACCACATAATCCCCTCAACTATTATATCTAAAATAATTTTAGAAAAAAATATTTTCTCACTCCAAAACAAAATTAAAAATCTAGATCTTGATCTAGCAATCCCAATTAATGATTTATCAAACTATTATCATGCAGATTTGGTAAATTATAATTTTTTTAATGACTCTTTAGAAATTGAAATTAAAATCCCACTAAAAAAATTAAATTCCAAATACGAAGTGTTTGACTTCATTCCATTAACTTTCAGAAGTCACTCTATTGAACTATGTAACTGGGATCAAGAAGCCTCGATTCTAATCCATGAGATACGATCAAACACTGTGAGATATATCTCTGGAACAAATCTCCACTTCTGTAACCCAGACAAGCCACTTTGTTACCTTCCATCTAATCGAGGAAGCGACAAACTGTCTTCTTGTGCTAAAAACCTATTTTTCCAAAATTTAAACAGAAATTTATTACAATCCTGTTCTTTTAAATGTTCTGAAAATAACAATCAAACTCTGGTTCACCCAATTGGACATACGAAATTTGCCATGATAAATTTCAATGCACTTATTGCAACGAAATCTATCGCGAAAACTTCGGAAAAATTAAACATTAATAATTCCCTACCTGGAACTTTCATCCTAGAAGTTCCTTGCCATATACAAATTGAAGACATCAATCAAAAAAATGAAAGTACTATGATTATACCAACAGAAACCCCTTGTCTTACATCTTCGATGGAAGAATCTATAAAAATCAAAAATCATCTACCCATCCTTTGGACCTATTTTTCAGATCCAGATGAACCATTTGATATTGCTATTGACTTATCAGCAAAAAAATTGTATAATCCTAATTGGAAAAACTTTGTACCTCATATAACCCCAGTAAACCAACTCGAAAATAAAATAAAATCTTTTGAATTAAAAATCCCAAATATAGACCTTGATGATAACTTTACCTTAATAAATATGATATTTCTCTTATGGCTTATAATCATAACTATTACACTTATTTTTATAATCATTTCAATTGTTTATTATCCTAGGAAAGTGTTTACTCCTACTCAAACTTCTAGCATTATACAAAAATTAACGAAATACGACGAAACTAGTTTATAAGATGTATTATATTAAACTAATATACCTTTCCGAATTTCGTATAATCTTTCTAATACTATTAAGTTTAAATAATGGAAAAAAATTTTTTTTTCTTCTCTCTTTCTTGATTTCTTTATTATGATTGGACGTTACAAAATTTTTTTTTCCCCTTTTTTTTTTATTTCCCCGGAGAATTGTGTAACAAATATAGACGAACATTTTTTAAATGTCCGCCTATATTTTTACACAAACGAAATTATTCGTTTTATTTTCTATTTTCTCACACTTCTATGACTCTTCTTCTTCTTAGTACAAACTTAACAGGAAATGGTATCGTCTGAATTTGATGAAAATAGTCTCTCTTACAAAAAAAAAACAATTATGGTTGACCTCAGTTAATGTCACACACGTGTACTTTAATTGAAATATCTGCCTAATACTGGAAAACGTCAATTCTCCTTCTTTTTGGTAACAACCAATCGTAATAAACTAATCCCACTATTTCTTACCATTTCTTCTTTTTACTATGTAAAAATTAAATTATAAAAACTCTTACTCTGAAGAACAAAATGTTCAATTCTACTATTTTGGTCAATTCTATTATTTTTGTTCAATTCTACTATTTTCGTTCAGTTCCTTAATTTCATTTCAGTTCTTTAATTTTGCTCAATTCTTTATTTTAATTTGTTCAATTCTATTATTTCTGTGTTGTAAATGAAAAATATTATATTTTATAAAAAGATTTACGTTGAAAATTAATTGAAGTCTAAATCTCTCAACAAAGTTAAGGTCCACCATAGTGAGTGGATACCTAGGACATTCAAGTTTAAATTATAAAGTCTATTTTATTTAATTATAAATATTTATTTGAGGAAGACCACAAATAAATATTTTGTAAAGTGTCAACATCAAAAATAGGAAACAAATTCAGAACCAACACCTATTTTCTGGCGTTACAAGTAGCAATCAAGATAGTGAGGATTTACAAACTGAACAAAGTCAATCAGATAGTCCATTAGAAAGTTATATCGAAAATATTGACAATATGCCTTCTCAAAAAGAAAAAGAAAAAATTAAACATATTACCTCAGCTGAATCTAAAATTTTTGATGGGAGATTTTATCAACAATGGCGTCAAACAATAAAATATGCTATAAATGGTGTGGAGTACTACAGTGTCTGACAAAAAAATCATGTATCTCGAAACTATTACATTGAAAATTGTGAAAAAGATATATATAATCCACCACTTGAACATAGGTCCTTGTGTGTAATGCAAGATAATACAAAACATTTCATTTTAAACAAAGTATCTCCTCAAATAGCAATACAAATTCGTGGCTTAAAAACAGTAGATCAAATTTTTGACAAATTAGATTCTGTTTATGGAGCAATTACTGAGGTTGTAGCTAGTCAATCCTACAGTAAATGGGTTGCTTTTAAATGTAAACCTGGAGGCAATATAAATGTATATATCCAAAGATTTGAAGAATTATTACAAGAAGTAAGAGATTCAGGAATGACAAAAGCGCCTCAACAAGAGTTAAACCAATTTTACAGTGGTCTATGTCATGACCAAGCTATTCCAAAATCAATTTTTTATGTTTTACCTCAGGAGCAGAAAACCATAGAAAAATTGAAAAGATTAATTATAGAGGATTATGAAAGTAAAAACGAGACAGATTTTTTAAAAAACTTCGTAAATTTTAATGTAAATCATAATAATAATGGTCAAAATTATAGAGGCAATAACAGACAAAATTTTCTAGCCAGAAGAAATTTTAATAGGGGATATAATAACAATAATTCTCGTAGCAATTATAATGGATTTAGAAACAATAATGGAAGAAACTTTAATAATAATTCAAACTCAAATTTTAATGGGCAAAGACGTAATAACTATGGTCCTTTTCGAAATAATAGAGGCACTTATCGTCCATATAACAGATCTAATGGCAATAATAATGGATACAATAACAACAATTATCGTGGGAATAATTACAAAAATTATGGGAATAGCAGACCTCAGAATTACAGCAATAATAGGCAAAATAGTAATGAGGAAGAAGTAAAAACAAATTTAAAATGTTTTGAATGTAATGAAAGAGGACATTTACAAAAAGATTGTCCAAAAATAGCTAAAATTACAAACAACAGAAACCCCAATCCAAACAAAAAAAACAATGAAGGGAATAAAAAAGAACCCAAACTTTTAAATATGGTCATTAAAAAACCAAACAAAATATGTCTACAAAAAAAATTATTATTAGATAGTGGAGCTGAAGTAAACATTACGTCTGACCTTAAAAAATTAAGAAATTTAAAAAAACTAAAAAAACCAAGGCAATTTTTAGTTGCAATAAAAGAAAATTATCTTGAGGCAACTCACGCTGATGAATTATTAATCGTAGTGGAAAATTGTTATGGCAATCAAATTGAAATCAAATTGAGTGAAGTCTTTTATATCCCAGAACTGGCACTAGACATAATGTCTGGAATAAAAATAACAGAAAATGGAAACTATGGTATCAATCAGAAACAGTTTGAAGCAGATATTTATGAAATTGAGTCAGGAGAAATAATTTTAACAGCAAAAAAAGAATGTGGAGTCTTTTATGTCAAATACGAAATAACTGAGGAAAAAGAAAAGGCAATGCCAATCGTGGAAAATGAAGGGGATGAATGGAATAATTACGAAATTGAGGAAGAAATAGACGATTCAGAAAATGAATGGGATGAATATGAAATTAGTGAAGAAATAGTAGAAGATGATAATAAAAACTCATCACAAAATGACGATAAAACAAAAGATACCCTAGTAAATATCCAAAATCAACCAAACATCCATACTAGCCAAGAGGCTGAACCTTCACATCATCCAACTGATAGGCAAAATTACTCAAATCCCAGTGAAATTCCCGAAATACTTAATGATTATGATCATAATGAAAATATTGATAATCAAAACTCCAATGAACCTCCTGAAATCAATAATAATGAAATTGAAATTAATTATTATTCTAAAAATAATGAAAATTCTGATCGAAAAAAATACCTTTGGCATAGTAGATTAGCTCATATTAATGGAAGATATCTAAAAATTTTGCAAAAAATGCAAGTAGGAATACCAACAAACTTAAAATTTAATGATACAGATTTTTTAAATTGTGAAATTTGCAAACTTGCAAATTCACAAAGACTCAGCCACAATAAAAAAAGAAATAGGCCTAACAGAAAATTGGAAATAATATCATCAGATATCATGGGTCCTTTCACAACAGCTATAGGGGGGCAGAAATACGTTCTGACCTTTATAGACCATTTTTCAAAATATACCTTTGTGGTGCCAATAATTGATAGAAGCCAAACCTACAAAAGATTTATTGAGTTTACAAAAAGCATGAAAAACAAATTTCCTGATGAACCAATAGCAGTATTAAGAACTGACAATGCAAAAGAATATTTAGACACTAGATTAAGAAAATTCTGTGAAGATGAAGGTATAGAATTAGACCAAGTCATACCCTATTCACCAGAACTAAATGGCATGGCGGAACGCTAAAATCAGACGATAATGAAGAGGGTAAGAACCATGTTGATAGAAAGTAGACTAGAAATTGAATTTTGGTCATATGCTGTTCCAACAGCCACATACATAATTAATAGATCGCCAACTAGAGCTAATGAGGGAAATAAAACTCCTTACGAACTTTTTTTCGGAAGAAAACCCAATATCCAAAATTTAAAAGTATTTGGATGTGTTGCTTATCGCCACATCCCTGTAGAAGTTTGTAAACAAACAGCAACAAAAGCTATTAGAAGAAAAACAAAAAAAATTGATCCTAAATTAGCTCCTCGTGCCAAAAAAAATTTATTAGTTGGGTATACTAATACGGGATATGCCTTAAGAAATCCTTACACCACTGACACACATAATGCTTGTGATGTCAAATTTGATGAAGGTAAAAATATCATGCATCTCAAAAAAGAAAAATTAATCGTTAAACCTGCAGAATATGTTGAAAATCTAAACCTTACTGAAAACGAAAATTTAGTTTTAAATGTAATAAGTCAAAATAAAATTTATTTTTTAGACATATACCTAAAAATTTCCACGATATAAAAAACAACCCATTTAAAAATGAATGGTTGGAAGCCATAAAAGACGAATTTGAATCCATGGACGAATTAAACGTCTGGAAAATTGTACCAAAAGAAAATTATGTAAGCATAGTAGATGCAAGATGGATCTTCACTTGTAAAAATGATGAAAATGGCGACATGAAAGCCAAAGCAAGATTAGTTGCTCGTGGCTTTAAAGACAGAAATGAATATAATTTAAACCAAACTTTTGCACCTATAATTCCTACTTGGTTAATAAGATGGCTATTATCCACTGCTAACAAATATGAACTAAAACTCCGTCAATTTGATGTAAAAACAGCTTTTTTAAACTCTCCCATCATTAAACCTGTATACATTAGAATTCTGGAAGGTTGTTCTGCAAATAAAGAAAAACACCTCCTAAAATTAAATAAATCAATCTATGGTTTAAAAACTTCGTCAAGAAGCTGGTTTGACTTATTAGATGGCACTTGTAAAGAAATTGGTTTAGTGCAATCGAAAATTGATCGATGTTTATATTGCAAAAATAATGAAAAAGGAAATTATTTATTCTTTATTATTTATGTAGATGACATTCTCGTGGCATCTAACTCTGATCAGATGCTCGATGAAATAACACAAAAACTTCAAAACTCATTCACCCTAAAAATAACCAAAAATCCAAAGTTCTTTGTGCGTTTTGAAATAAATAGGGATCTAAAAAAGAAAACCATTTCATTAAACAAATCAAAATATATTGAAAAAATTAAAAAAAAATTTAATTTAAATAAGTCTAAACCACATTATACCCCAATGGAGACAAATTTAAAAAATTTCCAAACCTGAAAATGGCCAAGACGATACCAAATTTAGATCTATGATTGGTGCACTCCTTTATCTTGCACAAATAACAAGACCTGACATTTTATTTGCCGTAAATTTTCTATCAAGATATCAATCATGCTCAAATGAGCAAATTAAAAATTATGCAAGAAGAGTCTTTAAATATGTTAAAAATACCAGAAACTACGTTTTAAAGTTTAATTCAGATGAAAAAGGAATACACTCATACATCGATGCCTCATATGCTCCAGAAATAGACAACTCAAAAAATATTGAAATTATTGATTTAAATAAAGGCAAAAGCATTACTGGGTACCTCATATACAATAATGGAGACTTATTAAACTGGAATGTACACAAACAAAATATTATAGCCACATCATCTACAGCAGCAGAAACAATAGCAATTTTTGATGCTCTAGAAGATTTAAAAGTTATGTGGTGTCTCGAAAAATTTATTTTCGGAATTAGCGAACCAGTAACAATGTTTGAAGATAATATTAGCGCTTTGAGAATTTGCTCAGGAGGTGGCCAAAAAAGGGCAAGAGCATTGATGATTAAGTGCTACTCTATTTTAGAAGCCATAAATGAAAAAATTATCGAAATCAAATTTGTCAGATCAAAGGATCAATTAGCCGATATCATGACCAAAGCTCTAGATAAAACTAGATATTTAAATTTAATCAATCAAATTCTTGATACTTCTATTTTCTGAAATTATTCAAGAAAAGGAAATCGTTTTAATTACACCCATAAGGGGGTTAGTATCCAAGAAAATGTGCTAAATATATATTCAGTACATTATTATCTTATAATTCTTATCGTGAAAAATGTATTTTTATTTTTTTTATTTAGTATTATTATTTATTACCATAAATTTGAGAAAATATAAAGGTGAAATAAACCTAAATCTCATTTTTTTTCTCATTTTCATACTCGTTTCTTATTGTATTTTATACGTTACTCGAATGTGATAGATGAAACCAAACATGTTAATATTATTCATGTTCCGTCCCGTTTTTGCAGACGATTCAGTTCGTCTACAAAAACGTGTCGAACAAATTATAGACAACTATTATTCCTAATTCTCGGAATAATAGCTGTCTATATCTTTCCTAGCTTCTCACGATCAGACACCATCAGATATGCTGACAATAATGTGTCATCATATTTGGCGGATGTTCTGTATCACGCCACCTTTTTGGTCGGCCATATTTGATTGAAACAATGAAAACGAAAGTAATGTCGTATCTTCATTTCGAAGATACGTTCATTCCTAAACCTACAGTCAAGTAGAAACGTTAGGGTTCATACTAGCTGTTATGAACATTAGGTTTCATTAGTATTAAGAAATAGTATTAAGTATAATTTCGAAGTGTTGTAATAATTAACGTGAAATATTAATAAAAGATAATATAAAATAAATTATCTTATTTGTCGAGGTGATTTCAAATTAGTGAATTACACTCGCAACAACTCAACTTTAAGAATTTTAGCCTTTTTTTTTTCATTGTTGATTTTTTTTTTATAAGTTTTAAAATCTTTATGTTTAGAATAATAAGATATCGCTTTCACAAATCGTTTTAGAGGTTACGATATATTCCATTTAATTTCATTTTATTTCATCTCACAACTAAACCAAATTCATGCTCGTAAATTGTCAATTATTGAAAATGTAGATAGAATATGAATAAAAATACTTGTCAAAATTAGTAAAAATAAACCTTTTAATCTGATAATTATTTCAAATACTTGTATATTTTCGATCAAAACTGGTAAAATTCGGTTGAATTATCCATTCTTCTTTGTATTTGACCAGTACCTGAAAAACGAATAAGTTCTTTCTATAACAAAAGATATACGCTATGTAGAGATAAATACTTTGGAAATTAACCGGTTTGATTTTGCTTAATATTCGTTGGAGAATAAATCCTTCACTTAGTTATTGTTATCTGAAACAGAGAATGAGAATAAAATATTAGTTAGATTGCATGAATTTGGAAAAATACTTTAAAATATATGATAAAATTCTCTACTTACTTGCGTTCGAAATAAATTGAAAGTAAAAAGTTCATCGTATTCAATAATCATCCATTTGTGTGATGAAAAATCGAAGATTTGTTTTATTTTATTCACTTCCTATTTTACATTGTTATTTACTTTCATTTTTATTGCAATAATTTGAGTAATCTCGATAAAAAACTAATAAACGTCTTTGAGGAATGTTAACATTGGGTGATATCATGTTTTCATTCAGTAATAAATATTTACCTTTTTTCGAAAACACAAATATATAAGTAAAACTAGACAGGGCATTCTAGAAAATGGGAACTTGGTCTCGATGCGATCTTTGGATGCAAGACTATAGGGGGGTGTTGTGGTGGTAGTCATGCAACCTCGCTCACATCGTCACCTAACTACACGGTAACACTGAATCATTCTTTTCCCACTTTTATTCAAACTAAATTTGAAGGAGATTACTCATCTTAGTTTCTTGCTTTTTATTCCGTTTCATTACGATCTCAGTTAAAGTCCAATACTTTAAATTGTTGACTTAATTTTTATACTGTTATTATAGTGTTGAAGTTTGTGTAATAAAACAAATTCTTTTTCGTGTTATATATTTTCGTTCGTTTATTCGTTTTTCAAATTTCACTCGAAAATTAATTCGCATCCTCGGCCAAGAAAACTTAATCATCAGATAGGTCTGAGATTAGAGCTTTTCACTTCAATTTGTTCATATGTCATTACAGTATTTATTCTTGCCGATAAATTTGGAAAAGCTAAAAGCATTTATAATTTTAAAGCCTCAAGTTTTCTGTTTTCATCCCATCCTTTATTTGTTAATCTTATCTTTCTTTCTATATCCTAAAATTTGTCAAACCAATCATTTAGTTCCATACTCTCTGGATAGTATCTTAATGAATAAATTTCTGAAATGACTAAATTACACATCATTGTCTGTGGTTCCCTATAATCTGCAATTTTCTTTAAACTTTTGAGGGACAAGGTTCACCAAAAATTAATTTTGCATGTTCGTCATCTAAACATTCTAACAAAACTTCTTTTGCGTCGCATCTGTCTCTTGTATTTTCTTCACTAATCACAATAGGATTTATTAAATCAAAAGCTTTTGAAAATTTATATCTATTCACGAACATGTTGAACGATTCTAACCAAACTCTAAAATTTATCATCATTGATAATTTCTTTGCCGTTACTTTAATTTTACTTCTATATTCCTTATTACTACTTGGTATCTCAACAACATTTAAACCAGAATTTTCAACATTTTTGTCTGTTTGACTGGGATTAGTATTAAAGTTACCAGAAGAATTATCTTTCTTACCTCTATGACTATCGTTTTTCTCAGTTTGACTTAGTGATCTATCAATTGGCAAAAGCTTTCTTAATATATCATCGAAAACATCTGTTTCATTACCTTTTGTATTAAACGACTGTTGCTGTGTCTGCATATTCTCAATGGTCTCTAACTGTCTCGATCTGTTATCATCTGTAAATGTCTGTTTAAATGGCTCATTATTACCTGTCTTATTTGTCTTATTTGTCCTATTTATCTTTTCATTGAAGTTTCTTTGTGTTGGCAGCGGGTTGTCCCAGTTCTCCTCTTCTTCAGTGGCTTCTGGCTGTCTCACAATGTTCTTAAACACAAATTAATCAAAGGGAATTTATATGCGTTTAATGGCATTGATTTGTGTGCATTTAAGGCCCTTAATTCATCAACAAATTAATGTTATTAAATGCACACAAATCGAATAGATTCATAGTTGAATTCTATTTGATTTGTTTGCATTTATCGGCATTAATTTGTCGACAAATCCCCCTTGATTCTTGTGGGTTTATAGACATGAAATTGTCAACAAATTCCTTTCAATTCTTGTGTATTCAACGACTGATTCATTCACGCTTATAATTATCACAGTGGGATTTAAATTTCATGTTTTATAACAAACTATATGGAAAGAAGACAAGTTCAGGCGCATGCGCACAAAAAACGCAGAGCCATAAAGTTACCTGCAAACAACGTCTCCTTGTTGTTCACAATACTCACACTACCTCATAACTGTACATATATGTCCACACATTACTTAACCTTGTGAGAAAATACGAACTGCCAACGGATCAAACTACACGAAAATCAACGACGAAACCTACACTGATGAAAAGATTGAACGACGACTAGAAACACAAATTACGAACACATAAATAAAAAGACTAAATATTCACTATTTCACGAATTTTATTCCACATAATATTAGCGGACATGATGTTACGAAGGTTGATGTGCGACGAGAAGGCATACAAAACATATAATCACAGTTGAGTTACAAACACAAATATCACAGATTAATAATAACAACAAAACAGTGTTGCCACAACATGTGATGTGTGAGAATAATAAGTCAACGTATAATATAATTTGCTATTATTCTCACACGCCTCTTCAAATTATATTTATATGATAATGTCAAAAAATTAATAAACATAATGTTCTAAATTAATAAAGTCATTAAAAACAAAAATGACAAAAGTCAACAATAACACAACGAACTTACAACACAAAAAATATCAACACAAATGGTAAACATATACAAAAAGTTACATTAATTTTAGCAGTTTACAAAACATATCAAATTTGGGCTTCGGGCAGCCCTTTGTGAAAACGTCCCCCAACTGTCGTGAAGTCGGTACGTACGAATACTTAAAATCTATATCTACGTGATTGCACACAAAATGGTACTTTACATCTATATGTTTGGATCTGTGAGTATTCCACTTTCCAGAGTGCAGAAGAGCCAGACAACTCTGGTTATCTTCATAAATCACAGCTCTGTCATTAATCTGAATGCAAAAGTCACTTAACAGATACTTCAACCAGATCGACTCAGTGGTAGCATCGCATATTGCAATCAACTCACTCTCAGTGCTAGATAGTGCCATAGTTGGTTGCTTCTTGCTAGACCAGGACACCAGTGATCCATAAACAAAGACACAGTAACCAGAGATAGACCGTCTTGTGGTGACACAGTTACCCCAATCGGCATCAGAAAAAGTTTCCACAATATTGCCGTTATTATTATATTCATTTGAAAAAATTAATTTTTTATCTTTTGTGGTAACTAAATATTTTAGTACTCTCAATAAGTATTTATAATGTTCGTCAGTGGCATAACTGGAGAA
Source organism: Ericerus pela (assembly GCA_011428145.1). NCBI lineage: Eukaryota > Metazoa > Arthropoda > Insecta > Hemiptera > Coccidae > Ericerus > Ericerus pela. The sequence goes on from WOFM01000426.1 coordinate 471,058, forward strand.
TTGGCTAAAATACGATATTGCAAAGCAAATATCGGGCCGTGATCCTAGCATCAGATACATTAGGCATCCCACGAGCTGTTGATAGTTGTTGTTGAGTACACTATCACACGCATTGAGATCCCTGTCCAATTGGAGTTTGGGGTCAATAGGTGTGTAGGTCGGTGCGCAGTTATCAACGCCAAAACGCCTAGCAACAGACTCAATGAGACCCCTCTGCTCAATTTCCAGTATACCATCTTCACGATTGTGATTGATATTCAAACCTAGATATTTCTTGACCTTTCCCAGATCCTTACACTTAAACCTTTTATTAATTTCCTTTTTAAAAAATGTGATTTGTGTTTTGTTATTTGAGCTAATCAGGACATCGTCAACATATGTGAGTAAATAGACTACAGTCCCATCATTTTTATTTTTATATATATATAAGCAGTCATCCGCCGTACTCTGCACAAAGCCAAGAGCAACAAGGAACTCGTTGAACAATTTGTTCCATACCTTGGGCGACTGCTTTAGACCATAGATAGACCTATTCAATTTCAAAACATTATTATGTCTATCAATTTTAGTTTCTATCCCTTCGGGTATTTCAAGGTACACATCTTCCAAAAGAATTCCATTCAGGAAGGCACTACATATATCAATTTGTTCTATGTGAAATTTTAATTTATTGCTCACAGCCAAGAGGGTCCTGACAGTCGAAAGTTTCGCCACTGGCGCATACACTTCATTAAAATTGAAGCCCTTCTTCTGTTGACATCCTCTGGCAACTAATCTAGCCTTATATAACACCTCATTATTAAAATCATATTTTTAATTAAAAATCCACCGACACGTGATGGTGGGGGCTTCCTTTGGACGTTTGGTCACCCGCCAAGTCTGATTGGAATTCAGGGCACTTATTTCGGAAGAAATAGCATCTCTCCACATCAGACTGTCCGGTGCAGCATTTGCCTCCTCAAACGTCAAAGGGACGCCATCCTCAGCAAGATATATATTGCTTGCTACTTCATCACGTTCAGTCGTTTCATGTGGAAGACAGTCCAAATTCAAGTCAGCATCAACTTCAATATTTTCTAAATTTGATTCTGTGACTTCTGTGAAAATATCATCATCTTTAGTATATTTATTTAAATTAGTATTATCTATTTTATTTTCGAGGAACTCAACATCCCGTGACAGACGTATTTCCTTAGCATTTATATCTAACAATCTGTAACCACATGGAGAATATCCTACCATTATCAACTTTTCACTTTTATTTTTAAACTTATTAGAGTCATGTTTGAATGACAACATATATGCGTTGCATCCAAACGTTTTTAATTTTTTGTAGTCAAATTGTTCATTGAACCACCTTTCAAAAGGAACAAAATCCTTGTTTGTGGGGCATCTGTTCACGATATAGGCGGAGCACAATATGGCTTCCGACCAAAATATCTTACCAAGACCACTCTCAAATAACAGCGTCCTTGCCCTCTCACATAGCGTCCTGTTCATCCTTTCAGCTTTTCCATTTTGCTGTGGACAGCCACCAACCGTAGGTTCAACCACAATTCCTTTCTCAGTACAATATGACTGGAAGGTAGTGTTCAAGTATTCTGTGCCGCGATCACAACGAAGTCTCTTTACATTATAACCGAACTTATTCGAGACCATCTCGTGATATTCTTTAAATTTTGAAAAAGCTTCCGTCTTACTTGTCAACAGGTACACACAACAAAAATTTGAATAGTCATCTATAAATGTCATAAAATATTTCGCTCCTTTATATGCAGGAGGATTTATAGGACCACAGAGATCGGTATGTACCAATTCCAGAGGCTTACTAGTTTTTCGTTCATGCCTCAAGAACGGTTTTTGGCTCTGTTTCCCCATCACACAGGACTTGCACAGCAATCTGCGGTTGGAGTCAACGTTCGGTATTAAACCTCTGTTTGACAACAACTTAACATCGTTCACATTTAGATGAGCAAGTCGTCTATGCCACACAGACAGCGGGCTCGACTCATCCTCCAATGTCAGATTACACGACTGACTGGACATTTAAAAAAAATCAATCGTGTAAAGATCTGAATTCACGCTAACACCAGTGGTCACTATTTTTCCACTGCAGCGTTGGATGACATCGACAGATTCCTCTTTAAACAGGGTATCGAAACCCGACTTGCTCATTCGTTTCACCGATAGCAGATTCTGCGGCAGCTCCCGAGCATATCTAACATTTTTCAATTCAATTACTATTCCATTTAACAATTTTAATTTTACTGTACCAACAGATGTAACGGACAGAGAAACTCCTTTCTTCGCAACACAGATACTATGTGGTTTAATCGAATCTATGTAGTCACTGAATAAGCTTATATTGTTAATTATGTGAATTGTGCATCCACTGTCTACTACGAATGTGGTTCGAGGCATCAAACTTATATCTCCCTTTGCATTACAGAACTCATCAATTTGGGTATTATTATTATTTACTGTGAAACTATAACCCACATCTGAGCAATCGTCATTATTATTAAAATTTTCATTGCACATCTGTGCAGAGCTCCTATTATTATTACTATTATTGGAAACATGGTCATTAGAACGATTTCCGTTATTACTATTACTATTACAAACGTCATTATTATTATTATTATTTCGATTCTTAGCATAGCAATTTCGTGCTATATGTCCAATCTTATTACAAAAGTGACATTTAATATTTGAATGTCCATTGTCAGCACCAGAACTACGACCATTTCCATTAAAATTATTATTATTATTGCTTTGTGAGTTAAAATTGTGATTATTATTACTATTACGACCTTCATTATTGGAAGATGAGTTATAAAAATTATTATTATTATGATTATTATTTCTACCTCGATTGAAACCACGATTATTATTACTATTTTGGGACCTACCACGATTAAAACGATTACTATTATTATTATTATTACCAGAATTTCGTCCGATACTGTAATGATTACCGAAAAACACGTTCTCCTCACCAGTGACAGCCACTGATGAAGGTTTTTGGGATGCAGAATTCAGAGAGTTACCTCTCACTGTCGATTTACTATCAGATGATAGTTCACGCTGGAAGTTGTTTAGCTTCATAAACACAGCATCCCAGGTGACGACTTCTGCATCCTCTATCACCACTTTGATCGGACGAAACTCTGCAGGCAGCGATCGCAGCAATACCAGTATAAATTGTTTTGTGGTTGTCAGGTCTCCCAATTCGGTTAATCGTCTACAACGGGCACGATAATCAAGCAGATACTTCTGCAAATCAGAACCAGAAACATACCGTTTTGTGTACAATTCACCTCGTAAATCCATTAATGTTTGGTCGTTTCCGTTGTCAATCAGGTTCGTGAGCACGTTGAACATCTCCTTCACGGTAGTGTACGTCTGAAGCATCTCCAAATGTTCATCTGTCACGTTGTTGGCTATCAGGAACATCGCTTTAGCATTCTCCTTGGACCATGTATCTCCCCTATTACGAACAGTAGGCAAAGAATCAACAATTATATTACTTAGTGACTCCTTTGCCAGCAGTAGCTCCATTCTGAACTTCCACGTTCGACCATTCTGCCCATTGAACGGCTTGATCGTATTCTTCTTTCTCGCGTCCATCTCGTTTACAGGTTACGACGATCAGTTGCACCGCAAAACAGCAATTTCAGCAACTATCAGATACGCCGACCAACGATTCAACACGAACGAGATCACAGGAACATCGAGAAGCGAACATATCAAACAATGAAAAATGAATTAGAAAGCATGGTACTACTTGGGAGTGGCGAGCAGAATTCGACAGCACAACTTTGAAGACTCAAAACAATGGCGACCACGTTGACATCCAGGTAACTGGGCCCATAACCTGTGAGAAAATACGAACTGCCAACGGATCGAACTACACGAAATTCAACGATGAAACCTACACTGATGAAAAGATTGAACGACGACTAGAAACACACATTACGAACACATAAATAAAAAGACTAAATATTCACTATTTCACGAATTTTATTCCACATAATATTAGCGGACATGTTGATGTTACGAAGGTTGATGTGCGACGAGAAGGCATACAAAACATATAATCACAGTTGAGTTAAAAACACAAATATCACAGATTAATAATAACAACAAAACAGTGTTGCCATAACATGTGATGTGCGAGAATAATATGTCAACGTATAATATAATTTGCTATTATTCTCACAAACCTATACATATGTCCGTAATATACTTTCATGCTTCCCTATCGATAGCACTGACTACATGTATCAAATATATTTTCAACTCTGACGAATTTTCTATTTGCTGTATGTGTTGCTGTACCATTTTGAAATACAAACGAGTTGGTTCTTAAAAAACATTTATTTTCATTTCCAATCCTCGATCTTTCCCAATAAATTTTACACTTCAATGATACATTTATTGTGCAAAAGTGGAAAAGCAAGTCTTGGTATCGACTGGTGTTGACACCACTCAGCAAATAAAACACACCTACAGACATTGGCAAAGGCTGAAGTGATGTTATTTGTAGCTTCGAGGATATAATATGATGGAGATGTCACACAGGCAGTTTCAGTGTCCAACCAATAGAAAGCGCTTCTATGAACACATGTACTTCCAACTAAATATCTGATTTGAGGAAAATCTTGCAATGTGCATTTGTTTATAAATACTGGCATACAAAGAACCTCACTTTTACAATTCTGATTGGTTGGGATATTCAGTCTGGGGTACTTTGTGTTGGTAAAAGGTTGAAGACCATGTGGAAAAGAAACGCTCTTTCAAACCATCACATATGTATTTCAACAATGTACAAGATTGCTAGCTGCAAACTAAAAGTTTGTCAGTTGAATTATTTCCAAGTCAGGAAATAAGTGCTGCCATGGATGAAGCACGAAAACATATTATTTATTTTATTTACAGGTTATGTATATTGATTAATGAATCATGTATTGTCATGAGGCCTCTGCAATTCCATATAACTAAATGGAGTAATTTTATATGTAAAACATAAAAAAAAAATAAGCAAAAAAAAATTTAAACGGAGTTCTGTTAAAAATGAAAAACATTAGCTCTCTTTGATAGGACTACACTAACTTACACCAACCTACACCAGGAGGGCGATTTCACAAATGTAGGAATGTTATATGACTTTGCACCAAGTTTTACTTGAATATTTGTGGAATATCACTACTGGTGTAAGTTGGTGTAAATTAGTGTAATCCTATCAAACAAAGCTATTTTGACTAGCAACGGTAACACAAAAAATGATCGTCAAATAATATGATTCACAAAACATAAAAATATAACATGTATGATGGAGACTAGAAATGTGTTAATATAGTGGTAATATAATGTGGTAATATAATATGGTGTGTGCATTTAATTAAATAAACATGTGTATTATTATATTAATTAATGTATCAACATTATGATGTGGTTGGAGAGAATCAGCACATGTTCATTATATATTTATATAGGTATTAAAAATATTTGTGTATATAGGAAAAATATTTAAGATATAGACTATTATTGGAATCAATGGAATTATATTGGGGAATGCTGAATACCAATAAGAGAAGTAGAGCAGCTACGGGGAACCTAATAAAAAAAATATACATGTTTCACAAAGTTTTGAAACATATGATTTATGACAGATGTTAAAAGACTGGCATCCATCCACAGTTCAAGCCCAAAACATCAGAAAAAATTATCCAAAAAATTGACTTACCCCAAGTATCTTTGAAATTAACATTTCATAAGTTTTTTGATTAAGAGCCTTTGTCAAGGCGTTGGTCGATTGATCTAAAGAACATATTTCATTAAAAGAAATGATTTTTTGTTGAAAGGCCTCCAACAAGGTAAAACACTTGATCACAAGAGACCTGGATTGCTTCTGGCTGACCCCAGATGCAATACAGATGCAGAAATATTATCGTCAAACACCTGCATTGTTTCGGTTACAGAAAATATGCTCTCCATTAATCTCCAGACCATAGTGATATCATCTAGTGCATTATGTAGTGCAATAAGCTCAGCTGCAATCGACAAATATATAACTGTTCTTTGCAGATGAATGGCCCAATTTAGTTAGTCACTGCAAACAAAAACCATATAACAAGAAATGGAGAGTCCCTTCTCCAAATTATTAATATCTATTATTGTGTCTTCAATATCTGGAGCATATGTCGCGTCAACAAAAGCTTTTATCTGTAATTGATCAGAATGGAAAACCAAGGCATAATCCCAAGTGGACTTATACCTGATGATCCTCCAAACATAATTTTTAATTATAGATGCCGAGGCAGACTGAAAACAAAATAAGTAATTATCTGCAAATGCGATATCTCGTTTTTTCAACCTGGCAACATACAACAAATTCCCAATCATTGCTCAGTACTCTGTATTATCTGTGCTATTCGTAGGTTTATTTATTTTAAGGCCTATCTCCATAGGCATAAATATAGGTTTGGAATCAGTTGTAGAATACCTTGTCGTGAGAGATATTCTCACCAGAAGGAAATTCAACAGAATTTAACCGTGTTCAGCCACTTCGTACGTAAGTACGGGTAAGCCAGAACCAGACCGAACACTATTGATTTTAGAGCCAGTTTGGGCGGTTTATATACGGCTTATTCACACACACACAAACACACGTACGTAAGGTAGTGACATTGTTTAGTGATGTCACAATTCAGTACTCGTACATTACCTGCATGTATTTGCAGGTAATTACGATCGAACGTATTTTGTGTTTCATTTAACATCATATAGACGAGTAATTGGCCTGCCCTTTGGGGTGGCGACTGTTGTTGAGGGGTCCAAGCTCCTTTACCTCATACCAGTGAGTCCCCACAGCTACTCCCCCCAGTTTTTGCGCCGCAAAAATAATCAAAAATGCGCAAGGCCTGGGGGGACATGCGGGTTTATGAGCGCCACTTCTGGTCTGCCTCCCACTTGGCCAGCGCGCTCCCAACTGCAGCGCCGACGCATTTGTATGACTGTCTTCTTGCGTCGGCGCACGCCTGGTACTGGGCGCAGCTGCCTTCTCCCCTATGCCTCGGTGGACGAGTTTTTGTGTAGGCATAGGGGTGGTGGCGGGAGTGAGAGGGCAGCGGTTGTTTAAAGACTGTTTTCCTTAACATCGGAGAGTTTGAAGTCTCCGATGCTAAGGTAGCCATCTTAGCTTTCTCGTTTGCTGCCCGCTCAGCCGTGAAGAGGAACTTCATCGGCTCCCTGGTCTCCGTGGGTTTCAGCACTGATTTCGGGGTTTCCGATTCCAAGGCCGATTCCGGTGGTGACCAGGGAGGAGAGATGATTGGCGGGAGCGGTGTCGTCATCTCCGACAAGACTTGATCAACGGGAGGAGCTGTATCCATGAGGAGCTCCTCCTCTATCCGGTCCAGCTCCGTTCTTTGCTCGGTCTTCTGCTGAGTCTGTGAGGGCTCAGCAGTTTTCCGGGCGAATTGGGAGGTGGCGGACTTTAGGATAGGATTTGTTGGCAGTGACTTTATAATGTTATTTAGGAAAAGGCACCAAAAATATATCAGAAAAACACGTCCAAGTATTCTGGCGGTTCTGAAATGGGTGATTTTACTTCATTTTTCGATTTACCATTACAGTTATTTTTCTTTATTTCCGAATCTTCTTATCAACATGTAGAGGGGATAGCGCTTAAAATTCTCGGCCATATGCAAGTTTTCCGGTTAAGTTATGATTAGTTTAAGCAAAGTTATGCCTAAAATAAACTCAGTGAATATAATTTTTGAATTTATTATTACAAAGGAATCTCCACTTGTGACGTCACAATGTTGAGATAATCTTTGTGTTTAACGGTAAACGCACTTTGCAATGTTTTGTTTCCGTATTGCACGTGGATTTGTTTATTCCTGTCATTTTCTATTTGTTGCCATTCCTCGTTTGCTTATCTCTAGAGTTTCTTTTGTCTCCCTGAGTTTCGATATTCCTCGCATATTTTTAGCGGGTTTTAACTTACGTAGCAGATATTACTTCTTCGGGAGTAAATTTTATTTTCTTCACATTAACCTCTCAGACATGCGAGAAGGGCGGGAATTTTTACGTTTTTTACTGCCAGGGGGCCTGCCTCTTTTACGTGGGCATAAGGGGGCCTCAGGATCAAATGTTTTGGTTGTAACATTGTGCGAAAATCTTACTGACTTCTTTTGTTTTCTGTTGTGAGGTATTTTTCTCACTTTTTTCGACGGATTCGTCTGTATTTATTGGTGAATCCATCTGTATATTTTCTACATTTTCCTTCTGCAACCTTTTTATTCTTTTATCGTCACTTACCATGTATGCAGGCTTCAATCTATCGATTGAAATTGTTCGAGGTTCGTCTGCTATGAGTATCACAAAGTTTTTCTCATCTCGTGATACTACTTTATAAGGACCGGCGTATGGTTTTTCCAGCGCAGATCTCATTTTTTCGTCTCTAAAAAATACATGCGAGGTATTGGCCAAGTGTTTCGAGATGTCAATCTTGGGCTGGCCATGGCAAGCTGCCTGTTTTAGAAAGTTGTTGGCATCATTTCTTATATTTTGTACCATGATTTTGGGGCTAACTTCTTTCGATTCTGTGAAGAAGTCCCCTGGGAGGCGTAGCTCTTCGCCAAACACTAATTGTGCTGCAGAGTTACCTGTATCGGTTTGTAGGGCAGATCAAAGGCCTAAGAGGATGGTAGGAAGTATATCTACCCATCTCATAGTATCATGGGACATGATAGAGGCTTTGAGGGCTCCATGCCATCTCTCGATTTTGCCATTGGCTTGAGGATGGTAAGCTGTGGTATGACTGTGTTGAACACCAAGCTTATTGGACAGCTCTTTGAAGAGCGAGCTCTCCAATTGGCAACCTTGGTCTGTAATTATGACTTCTGGTACGCCATACCTCGCAATCCAGGTATCGTATAACCTTGCAGCTACTGTGGGAGCTGACATCTCGTGTAGAGGGATTGCTTCTGGACATCGTGTTGCCCTGTCTATTATCGTCAACAGGTATCTGTGTCCTTGAGATGGTGGCAATGGGCCTACCAAATCCATATGAACCGTTTTAAACCACTCTGTTTGTTTGAAGGATTTGAGGGATGAGCGAGTGTGTCTTCCTACTTTAGATTCTTCACAGTTCAGGCAACTGCGAGCTCATTTGTTGCAGTCAGACTTCATTCGTGGCCCTCAATTTGAGATTAGTATCATCGTTCGATAACAACTCTTGCAATTCTGCATCCTTAAGCTGTGCTTTATCTATTTCAGCATAAGGCAATTGGACAGGAGCCGAGATAACTTCAATTCTACTTAAGGCATCAGCTGGAGTGTTAAGTTCTCCACTTATATCCTGGGTGTCGGTAGTCAATTGACCAATATAGTCTAATTGTCGTGCTCATCTCGGCAATGCCGGTTCAGCTTTTTGTGTGAAGGCATATGTTAGGGGTTTATGGTCAGTATACACAGAAAAACATCTACCCTCTAATTGGTGCCTGAAATGCTTCAACGCAGCAAAAATTCCGAGCAATTCCCTATCGTATGTGCTATAGTTCTTTTCTGTTTTTGAGAGCTTCCTCGAGAAGAAAGCTAGTGGTAACTTTTTGTTGTCCTTATCCAGTTGGTATAGGGTTGCATCAATAGCAAAATCGGATGCATCGGTACTCACGCGTATCGGCAGACTTTCGTCTGGATGAGCCAATAGAGTTGCGTTTGCCAGTATATCTTTGATTTTCTCAAAGGCCTTTTCGGCTTCTTCATTCCATTCGAGTGGAGTTTTGTCTTTCTTTTTGCTTGTCTTAATTAGTGCAAACAGCTTACTTTGTTCAGCTTCTGCATTCTTCATGCAACGTCTATAGAAGTTCACCATCCCCAAGAAACGCCTGAGTTCAGCGATATTTGAGGGTTTTGGGAAGTTCAGTATTGGCTCTACTTTGGTCTTCAAGGGGGAAATGCCTTTGGTTGAGACTTTGTAGCCGAGGAAGTCAATATCGGTCTGTGCATATAAGCTTTTGCCTACGTTGATAGTAAGCTCGGCAGCGTGTATACGCTGTACGAAGGCTCTTACATTCTCCTCGTGCTGTTGCTCATCACCTTCAGAGCAAATACAGATATCATCCAAGTATGCTTATGCAAACGGCAATTCCCTTAACAGTCCGTTGATAAATCTCTGGAAAGTTTGTGCTGAGTTGCGAAGTCCAAATGGCATTCAAAGGTATTCGAATAGTCCAAAGTGGGTTATAACCGCTGTCTTTGGTACATCCTGATCAGCCATAGGAATTTGGTGGAATGCTCAGTTGATGTCAATTTTGCTGAACATCGTCTTACCCTTCATGTTCACGTTGAAGTCCATTATATTGGGGACTGGGTAGCAATCAGAAACTGTTATGGCATTTAAGGCTCTGTAGTCTCCAACAATTCACCACTCTCCACTTGCTTTTTTGGTCATGTGGATAGGGGAGCTCCATGAGCTTTTTGAGGGGCGACATACGCCCTCCTCAATGATGCGATGAAAGTACTCCCGTACCACTTTGAGTTTGTCAGGCAGTAACCTTCGTGCTCTAGCATGGCAAGGCTGTCCTTTGGTTTCTATGTAATGAACCGTATCGTGTTTGTATGTAGGATGCCAGCAAATTGATGGTTAAGTGACTCCAGGATAGTCAGACAGGATCCGTAAGAGTTGTCCATCGACTTTGGTACAGCTGGATATATTTGTGTCCAGTCTGTAAGCTAGCGTTTTGCCATCCACACAATGTTTAGATTCACTATCGATCAATTTGCCATTTTTGAGGTCAATGATCAGGCCAAAATGTGCAAGGAAATCTGTACCCAGGTTCGGGTTTGGAACATCTGCAACCGTGAAGGACCACGTCATGATTTTCTTGAGTCAGATGTCAACTTTGCTGGTTTCTAGTCCGTAAGCTGGAAGGTTTTAACCATTCACAGTACGGAGATAGTATTTCGGAGGAAGTACTTTTTGGTTTTTATTTACTGGCAATATACTCAAGTCTGCACCTGAGTCTATTAAGTACCATCTCCTATTAGTCCTCTCCTTTATGAACAGGCGGCATGAGTGTTTTTCTAAGGGGTCTAAGGCCGCATAGATGGTCCCTTGTTCTGGTTTGACACCACTTTGTTGTAGGATTTACCCCACCATTTGCATCTGTTGTTGTATTTGGTGGCCTCCGCGCCAAACCTGTTGTGGAAGAAACAACATTTATCATCCCAATTTCGAGACTAGGTTTTGGGAGATGATGTTCTAGGGGGAGTTGAACTCTGACCCCTATTACTGGAACTAGATCTGCGGTCTCTGTACCGGGACTGTCGTCCTCTGCTATTGCTACTGTTGTTGTTGCTTCTTGATTTAGATCTTTGTCGCCAGCTACTATTGGGTTTCATCGAGCTTTGGCTTTTGTTCTGTTTTACTTCATCAGTCAACTAAGCTATTTGGGCTCGAAGTTGAGTGAGTTCTCCAGTCTCTGCAGACACTGCACTGACCACGGGCTTTGACCTGGTGTATTTAAGTGCATTATCTGAGGATTTCGCAAGGAAGTCCAAGTCTGCGGATGTATTGATCACGGACAAACCTACGGCGGCTAGGCATTACACGACACTTTGGGGAAGTTGTTTGCAAAATTGATTGCCTATGACAGAAGGGGCTACGATATTATCCGCCTTCTGCCTTAATTTCGCCATGAAGATCGAGGGTTTGTCGTCCCCCATCTTCATACCACCCATCACATCATCAATGATTTCGTTTTTTGTTTTTCCGAGTACATTTTTTATTTTCTTGACAAACCAGGCATATTTGTCATCTTCTGTCAAAGGGCATTCCATGATGTCCGGTATGTGGCGGATTATCTGTGGGGGCATGCCTCCACAGATATGTAGATACCGCTGGTTCAGTGTAATGTTTTCTGTCTTGAACCTGCCTTCTAATAGAGTCAACCATAAGTCTACCTCATTGGGCAGAAATTCCGGGATCTCTATTTTCCGTTTGTAGAAGTTGGGGTTTTGCCCTGGCTGCAATTGCAAAAGTTGCATAATCTGCGCCAAAACTTCGGGTGTCAGCTGTGGCTGACTACTACCTCCCTGTGATGGTTGTGGGTTTTCAGTTGGTGGTGGAACCATTGCTATGTCTTTCTGGTGACAAGCATATTCCACAGAACTACTTCCTTCCTTGCTGGTTGAAAACACTGGCTCCTGTGTTTGTAGGACAGGTGTTTTTGGGTCAGAACTTTGGCTTAAAGTTCGACCACTTCTCAACGTTTTAACTGAGAGTTCTTCTTTATTTATTGCAGTTCCCAGTCGTGCTAATTCTGGGTGTTGAGGAACTTCTTCAGTTTTTGGTAAATTTGTAGAGTGTCGAGTCGAAGTTGGGGGAGTTGGGGATGAGTCCAACCTTCTTCCTCCAGGTCTACTGTCTGGTTTCTCCTTGTTTATATATTTTAAGGAGAGGGGTATAAATTCCCACTTCAGCAGACTACTTCGACGACCTAAAAGGTGTCTTAGTCTACAAAAAATATTTTTTATTTGCTAAGCAAACGAGTATCTCGCCAGCGCACTGCGCCAAATTTTTGTAAAAGCGCAACGCACCTAAGGACACCTCACGACGTAGCCAAAAATCACATCGAGGTCACCACTGTGGAATACCTTGTCGTGAGAGATATTCTCACCAGAAGGAAATTCAATAGAATTTAAGCGTGCTCAGCCACTTCGTACACAAGTACGGGTAAGCCAAAACCAAGGCAAACACTGGCAATTTTAGAGCTGGTTTGGGTGGTTTATATACGGCTTATTTGCGCACACACAAACACACGTACAAAAGATAATACATACATCGGTGAGGGCAGCCAAGTCGCATCATCCCCCATCATAATAAGAGATGGCTGCCTGGTTCGTGTACGGATTGTGACATTGTTTGGTGATGTCACAATTCGGTACTCGTACATTACCTGCATGTACTTGCAGGTAATTACGATCGAACGTATTTTGTGTGGTTTAACGTCACGAGGACGATTATTAGCCTGCCCTTTGGGGCGGCCACTGTCATCGAGGGGTCCAAGCCCCTTTGCCTCATACTGTTGAGTCCTCACACCTATTAATAGATTTATTTACACCAAAAACCAAAATTATTGAAAACTTTCATAAATTCTCGAGCATTTGCCACTTTTGAACATATGTTTTTAAATGTCAAGCATTTATTTTTCAAGCATTTGCTAAACAAATGCTTAAATGCTTGAGCATGTAAAAAAAAACCAAATGCTTACTAAATTTGAGTTATGAGCAGCTTTTTAACATTGAAAACATGAAAAATCAATGTTATTGAAAGCAATTACACAAAAACGATAAGTACTAGAAAGCTGAAATTTTAAGGAAATATCTGAAATTTTAGCTGAAATCATACGTTTATTTCTCGCTGTATCTCCAAAATTCTGTTTAGATTTTCCAACCTGATTGAATTCTTATCATTAAAATGACAGGATTTGAACAGAATTTCAGCAATATCTCGAGAAATTAATGTACAATTTCAGTCAAAATTTCAGGGTATCTGTAGATAACCTATATAGATGTTTCCTAAAAATTTAAGCTTTCTACCACTTACGGTTTTTGTACAATTGCTTTTGAAATGTTTGATTATGCATGTTCTCAATACAAAACGCTGTACACAATCATAAAATCAACATGCTTGACGAATGGGCTACCAGAAGGCGACTACTTTGTAGATCTTTTAACTAAATAATACTTGGACTAGTGGAAAATGATGATAGCTGTACTCTACTCGGAAATAATGGTGAAAATAACACCCCATTCTTTTTGAAAAAGGGTGAACCTAGTTCTCTAAAGAAGCTGATCTTTTTACCGGAACAGAGTGACAGATCTCAAAAAATAAATTAGTTCCAAAATAGTTTGGACCTTTATGATCTGACTTGTGCGAGTTCTGAGGAAAAATTTTCTTCAAAAGATGATGTAATTGTATTCTTATCACAAAAGATACGTTAATTGTTCTATTGGTGGATATTGTTTTTAAAGTTTTTTGTTTTTCAAATGCACTTTGAAGTAAAACTTAAATACACGATTTTTTTGCCCTACAACAGTGGAATCTACGCAACATCACAATATGTCATGAGCATACAACAAACAAAACCAGCATCATCAGTACAAGTCATGTACAAGTCGATTAAATGTGAAGAAAGAAAAACTGGGTTTTGAGACTTCTTTTCACTTCTCATTTCTTTTATTACTTTTTATTTGCCATGGAAGATTTCTTTAATGATGCATATCTTTCAAAACCTTTTGCTCTCTAATCTTAACTTAATTGACTGAACACTTTGTAATTTGGGAAAATATTTACGACAAAATCTCACTCACAAAAAGCGACACCTGACACTGAGAGCCACCCATGTACATTTTTTTTCATCAGGAAAACTTAAATTTAATATATGAACTAACATGCTATTAAACATTCTGTAGAGTGGTAATGAGGAAGATAACATAAATAAAAAGAAAAAAATATTATAGAGAATGCTTTCCAAAATATTATTAAAATACATGAAATAAAACATAAACATTTTTAATAGATTGAAAATGTGTCAGCATAGGCAATTTACGACGTATCCATGCTGGAACTATCGATAGGCTGGACAAATTCTTCCTCTAACACCAAAGGAACCGTCTGCGAACGAAGCAATGCAGTAGAACCCTGCTTATACTTGTATACTCCGCGTCTGAAAGAATTACCAATACACTATACAATATAAATCAAATATACAAGACGCAGTAAACCTACTAATAAGATTCAAAGCCAATACAAGAAAAATATAACTTCTAATATTCCATGTACATGGGTCAAATAGTTGAAAACGTATCTCTATATGTAAATATGTACTTCGAGAAACAAAAAACAAAAAGCACGAATATCACTGTGGCTGTACTGATGGATCGATGTGTAAACATGAAAATATCTAAACTATACGAAAATGGTTAATTTTCCATTAGTTTTCTTTCAGTGTATTTTTCAAAAAAAATATAACTATTAGTTTCAATGCAACGATGGGACTTGTGGAAAAGCGCCAATCATGAGTCGTACATCAGAAATATATAGATCACTCGGATTCTTCTGTATACAATATATACATATATTTCCACTTCTTGTTCATTTTGGTACTTTTTGGGAGTTTGTGGAGCCTTCTCTGTTTGATCTATGTCAATGAAATTTGGGATAGGGTTAGAAGCTTTAATGGGCTACACATATATGTTAACATTTTTGAAATCCATCGGCTAATTTCGGAGGAAGGTGTTCTCAAAGTTTTGAAAACCCACCATGTTGTCATGACGGTAACTCCCATAAATTAAAAGATTTTGACTTGAAATTTTTATGCCAGTTAAAGACTATTATGCACTGGTTTGGTATTGAATTTGAACGAAAGCCATCCACTGGTTTTCGAATGGCAGCCATTACATGATTTGACACTTTTGGAAAATACATACTTACCGCGGTTGATGCCCCACAAAGATATTAAATTTTCAAGAAGTTTATCTGCATTATCCAGAAACGAAACCAAAGAAACAAAATCCTGGGGAACCCTCATCTCACTCCGAAAAAATACAAAAATATGTACTGTTGAGAAAAACAAAAAAATAATTTGACCTAATTTAACTTGAGGAAAAGATGAGTAAACTATGAACCACGTTTTTGACGTTTAATATTATTACCAGACTAATCTTTATTAGGCATTGTTGATCAACTAAAAAAGGAAAAGAAAACATTGGAAATAAATAGATTTATTAATTTATGAATGAAGAACAGTTTAGGTGGAGGATATTAACATTTAAAAAAATGTATATATGATTTTTTTTGTTCTTTTTTATTTTTTATTTAAAGGTTTTTTTTCTGTTGTTTTTGTTTCTAATTTTATTTTAAAGTTTTTATTTTTTGTTGATATATATGGTTTGTTTTTTTGTTTTGTTTATTTCTCTGTTGAGAGAGTAATTCAATACTTTTAAATTACCTCAACAAATAAGATAAGTTACAAACATTTATCTTTTATTAGAAATTTCACTTTATTTATTACAAACACTTTAACACTTTAAATTATACTTATTTCTATTTCTTAATATAGTGATACCTAATGTCCATAGCAGCGAGTATGGACCCTAACGTTCTACTCGATTGTAGGTTTAGGAATGACCATGTCTTCGAAATGAAGATATGACATCACTTTTGTTTTCTTTGTTTCAATCAAAAGATGGCCGACCAAAAAGGTGGCGTGACATGGAACATCCGCCAAATATGATGACACTTTATTGTCAGCATATCTGGTGGTGTCCGTTTGTGAGAAGCTAGGAAGAATATAGACAGCTATTATTCCGAGAATTAGGAATAATAGTTGTCTATAATTTGTTCGACACGTTTTTGTAGACGAACTGAATCGTCTGCAAAAACGGGATGGAACAAAGGTCCCCGGGCAAAAGAAAGCCCGAAGCCCCTGCTTCGTTAAATTTTGTGTTCCTGAAAGTTTATTGTTTTAATCTACTATATTTTTAATTCTAGTCATAAAACAGTATTATTTTTTTTACAAATATCCCTTAATTTTACGTTGCGGAATTGATCATCGCCTAAAAATATAAAATTTGTCATTTGAGCATAAAAATTTATTTTTGCAAATGGACTTAATTGAAATAATTTGGCATAATTAAATTTATTATGCTTTTTTTAATTCTAGTTTATTATATTTTACTACAAAAATGGACTTAAAATTATGGACCATTAACGATGTATTGCTCCCAATGCCAAATCATTTATTTGATTGTGCGCATTGATAGCAACACAATTTATTTTTAAATTTACGTAGACCAATATGGCTATTATGAATGTTAATAAACTACACCAACCAATTAGTAGTAAATGTATCGTGTTTATTGTGTCTTGGTATCCTAGATCAGGGATTTTCAGTTCTGCTGATTTTAGTGTTTCTTCAAGCTTATGAATTGGAGTTATTGGTGAAAGGTAAGGTATGTTGTCATGCCATTTATTGTTTTAGGTGATAGACATATTTGGAAATTTGAATGATTGATGTAGACCAAAATCAAGTTCCATAAATTGATATTTCGTCCAAACTAGCGGTAGATGATGTTCAATGAGTATGTCCTTTTCAGGTTCATCTATACATGGGAATCCTGCTGGAATGATTATTTCTGCATTGTTTTCTTTTTGTAACTGTTGGATTTCCACTACACAAGGAACTGTTATTAGAGTTGCTCCAGGCCATGAGCCATTTATGGTTATACTAGTACTTGTTTTTGTTATGGTATTAACTGATATTAATGGGTTTTTAGCATTTGTTATAGCAAAGAGGTTCATTTCAATTTGTTTGACTACGATTTCTTCATGATTTATCTCGCATTTGAAGGTGCATTTCTTTATTATTTCTTCAAATTTCATTCCTTGAAATAATGCCCTCGCACAATTCCCTTTGTTATTGGTTCTGCAGTCCTGTGGGAGAAAACATAACAGGCTATGTTTGCCACAAAGATCAATGTCTGTTCCAGTTATGATTCTTATTGATCCATCAAATTTGTTGTGGGATAAGATCGAAGGTTCTTGATCCCAAGAGCAAATTTTATTGTCATGTGTTCGAAATGCTAATGGAATAAAGTTGTATAGCTCATATTTAGCATGAATGTTCTGAAGTGGAATTTTGATTTCTATTTCTATTTCGTTTCTTGTTACATAAAAATTAACTAATTTTGTTCTGTAGTAAGATTGGATTGATTTTTTGTCTAGTACAACTGCAAAATTTGATTTTTCTGTGATTTTCTTGATTTTTAGTAAGTCTTCTTTTAAAGTTGTTTCATTGATGATTGCTGCTGGAAGATGATTATTTTTGAAAGAGAAAAATAACTGGCATGAAGAGTTCGAGCTGTGTCGAAGATGAGTTCTCTTCTAGCTTCAATAATTATTTCGTTATTCTGTTTTTGAATGGTGTCTTTTAATGCTAGGATGTTTACTTTTAAAATTTTAGAGTTATCAACTTCTATCTTTTCAAAGTTTTTAATGTCGTTAGTGACGTTTAATAATTCTGAATGGCTTTCTATTACGAATTCTCGGAGTTTTTTGTATTGAGATTTTAGATTTTTCTCGTTTTCTATAAAATCGTTGCCTTGAGAAAGTGTCATGACATTGCAACACAATGTGTCAAAGTCACCAAGGATTTGTATTCCACATTTAATTCGTTTTGAAGGTTCTCTGTTGAATTCCTTTATTATTGCTTCGTTTATCAGATGAATATCCATAATTAAATCTATGATCTTTAACATGTTTTTCGATCTTTGTATACACCACGTGTTTTCTGTGGATGCGCAACTTTGCAATTTTTTTATTTCTTCAAGCCATTCGGGTGTTTCTATGTTCTGTCTTCTTGGAATTTTCAGGCTGTAGACTATGGGAATTGTTTTCTTATAAGCCTTACTGAATTTATTTAATTCGAAATATGCTCCTGACGATGTACTAATTTTTGTTTTTAAGCTTGTGTTCTTTGTTTTATGTGTGAGTGTGGTAATTATGATGAAAACGATAACGGCGTGTTTTATCATCTTTTGGTCTGAAATCATTACAAATCACACGAAATTTTGCTGTTAGTTGCAGTATTATAATTGTTGGTACGTTGTTTGGTTGTTATCTGTCCGAGAGAAAATAATAACAAGGTGCAAAAATGTATATCGATGCACAATATTTCCTCGATTTTTATTTCTTTCTCATAAAAATATACATATGTGCAGAAATTACACCATCTGTGTAAGTGTGGGACTCTGGAATTTGATTCGCGGTGTTACCGTCAAGAGTAGGCCTTGAAAGATGGCAAACCAGTATATTTCGATTGATCAGCAAGAATTCATCTTGCTTTACAACTCGGATATATATATGGAGGTATCGCAGTCTTCTTGGTGTGTTCGATATGTTGGTTCATTTTGATTTTCTCTGTCCTCGTCCTTCTTTAGATTTATATTTCATGTTCCTATTAGTCATAATTTTCTTTCTTTTGTATAATTTTTTTTTTTATTTAAAATTTTAATGACCCTTGAGAAAAAATTTCTTTTACAAATTTGATAAAATGATGAGTTTAGGTATGGATCACACTAGTGAGGATGTTCTTCAGGATACTCTTCTGTATCTATCTCAGGTGGAATTACGTGCTCTGCCCAAATTTATGGTACCTGATAATGGAATTGTCGAGATGTTGGAAAGTTTCATGCTCACGCAGGTGTCTCTGCCGTATTTGCATTGTTGGTCTCCGCATTGTCCATGTTTGTTCACCATTGTGATTGGGCTTTGGAAGATTTTCAAAGCTATCCATTCATTCTTGGCGGCGGACTATGGTCCAACAGGGGTCGATGTGTACCGGAAGAATTTTCCTGGTGATTCTTTGAACACATCATTTGGTTTGTGGAGGCATGTGATGCCTCAGAGTTCATGCGAGTGTTGCTTGCAATTGATGGTACAACTCCCCTCACAATTTAGCTTCCTCTTCCCAGAGGCAAGTTTATGGAGGTGGGAAGGATCCGTCGTTTGTTTTTCCACACTTGACGTAAATCTGTTTGACATCACCGGTTACGCCGTTGGTTTAAATCTTTTGACTGGTGTCATAATGGCAATGCAGCCCTTAAATTTTGGCGCAAAAGTTCATTTTGCAATTACAAACACTGTGTATGTTAATACGATCATGGATAGGTCCCAATTTCAATATTTGATTGACTATCTTGTTCGTTTTTATCGGCGAAAAATCATAATCAACGACACTCCGCATTATATTGAGGTTTTGCGTGTATTGGAGCCGTCGGAAAAAATAACCATTTCTCACGATCGTCGTGTTCTGCGAGGAGCCAGTCCGAGAAGTGAGCCAACTGCTGGACCAAGTAAGATGATTGTGTCCAATTGGCGCATGTTTTTGGTTCCTTGGCATCAGCAGTTTAGGTGTCGGTCAGTTTCTCCTGAGCTCGAGCCTGCCGATCATTCCAAAGCTGAGGAGCAAGGCGAGGTCAAACCTGACACTGGAGGGGCCTTTACTCAAGATGCACAAGATGATTGGTAGTTGGTGAGTTAAAAAAATTTTTTTACACTTTTGAGGGGAGAAAATATATACGTAAATGGTCCTTACAATATATTAAAGCTTATCTATAATGGTTACGAATTAAATTATAAGGGTTATAATACAATGGTTTGGGTGGTGGTTCGGAATATCTTTTTACATATTCCTCCAAACTTAACTCACTCGGTTTTTTAATATCCTAGGGAAAAGGTTGAATAGGTAGAGACAAAGGTTGTGTTATACTTTTTCCCTCATCACACCTATTGAACAATTTGATTTCGTCCATATGTTGTTTATGGATAATCGATTGAATCTTTCGTAAGGTTATCCTTCTTTTGTCTGGATCCTTTAGTTCAAATTTCTTTCTCCATTCTGAACAATCTTTCCCTTTTAATAAAGCTTCGTCATTAAATTTTACCTTTTTATTGTTTTTATTATTATTGCCAGATTTCTTCAAAATTCCTTTTTGTGGTCTTCCTCTTGGACGTTTGACTATGATTTTAATTTCATCTTCTGATTCATTTTCTTCAGAGCTCTTTTCTTTCTTCAGTCAATCTCTTTTTCTTTTTGGATTAGACTCGGGAATATTTTCTTCATTTTCCGAATTATCGGATGTAATATCTTCAATGTTTGATGGTAAATTAGCATTAGATCAAGCATTATAAGGTGTAAGCCTTCTTATATGAACTGTATCGTCAACGCTATTTCCATCCTCAGAATTTATGCGAATTACATAATTTAAATCTGAAATTTTTCTCACTATTCTGTATGGTCCTAGAAATTTTGGTTTGCCCTTTCCATAATTTATTGGTGCTTTCAGGAGAACTAAATCATTAGTTTTATAAGAAATTTCTTTTCTTCCTTTATCATAGCGTTTTGAATATTTAATTGCATTTTTTTTATCGAAATCTGGAATTGTTTTTCGAATTCTGCCTGCTTCACTTATCTGTTCTTCTTTGGTTTTATTGATAAGTGGTGATGGAATGTTTAAATTTATGGGGGGTTCTCCTTTATAACCATGCATTAGGTAAAACGGATCGTGATTATTTAATCCTTCAATAGGTGTCATATTATAGGTCAAGGCTACGTTATGCACGTGGTCTGGCCATTCTTCGCTATTGGTACTTTCATATTTTGCTAACATTTTTTTTTATCGTTCCATTCATTTTCTCTACTTGTCCTTGAGTTTGCGGTGAATATGATGTAGAGTAGAATATTTTGATACCGTTATTTTTACAATAATTTTGCCCGTATTTGTTTGAAAAATGAGTTCCGTTATCACACGTAATCTTCGTTGGTTTTCTGTAATGACGTACAATTTCTTTTAAAAATTTAATTACTGAATATGCGTTTGGTTGGGTTACTGCTTTGGTATAACAATATTTTGTTGCCTTATCTACTTCCACTATGACAAATTTCTTTTCATTATTTGTGTTAAATTTTCCGATAAAATCAATTTGGATATGTGCAAGTGGTATGCATTCTTCAGGATTAATTAGTTTCAAGTGTCCATATTTTTCGTTAATGTTTTTGTTAATTTGGCATTGATGGCACGAACGTACATGCCTCGAGACTATTTTAGGCATTTGAGTAAAGTAGTATCGAGCACGCGTTTTGGCAAGTTTTACAAATTCCAAAATGTCCTCCCCCATTTTGACTCTCATGACATATATTTAGTATTTGAGGTATGAGGGAGTCAGGAATTACTGGTACGGCATAGTGATATTCAGAGTGATCATTGCTTTTCCATAAAATTCCATTTTCATCAAGAAAAAATGGATTCAGGTTGCGTGATCTTCTCATTTTTAAGCTTTTTCTTGATTCTTTTTCATTGCCACCTTCTAAAATTTTAATTACAATTCCCCAATATTTGTTTTTACGTTGTAAATCCCATAAATTGTAGATTTCTTGGTCTGTGATGTTAATTGGGTTTTCTATTTCGGAATTTTCTGAAATTTTGGAAAGTTGAGAATTTGTGGACACATCAGAGTTTCCAGATCTTTCCGAATTATCGGATAGGATGGAACTTCGATTGTCTTCCAAATTGTCACTTTCTGCGTCTGAATCTTTTTCTTTCTTTTTCATACTACGTGTTATTGCTTCAATTTTTTTCTCTTGTTTTATAATGTTAGGAGGATCAGGTGTTCCTTCTGGTATTATGAATAGACCATTTCGAAACTCTGCATAATTGTCCTCTTCTTCTTCTTCTTCTAGATGGGATAGATAATCAGCGATTTTGTTATTTTCACCTTTAATGTGTCTAATCTTAAATGTGAATTCTCCTAATTTCTAAATTAACCTATTTAATCTTGCATTTGGTTTCTTCATTCGACTTTGGTATGTTAAAGGTTCATGATCCGTAAAAATATTAAATTCTTTGTAGACTAATTTCTTATTTTGTAACACATCCCAAATTTCAGGGAGACGAGGTACTCTGCTCGTATCCTTTTTTACTATTTCGTTTACACCTCTATAATCTACTAATAATCTATAAACTCCGTTTGATTTCTTCTTAACAAATACTAGGCTCTCATATCTAAAGCTTGCTCTCTTAATAATACCACATTCTTCAAATTCTTTGATTTTCTTTCAAATTTCTCTTTTTTCAAAAATTCCCATATGGTAGTTTCTACGTTGAACCAGCTCGTCTGTTTTCAAGTAGACATGTGCTGGTTTTAGTTTCGTAGGTTTTACCTTGGCAGGTTCTTCCGTAAATATATAGATATATTTTTTTAGAACGTTTACTACTGCCTGTTTCTGTTCTTTCGTTAAATTTTTACTAATTTTCACTTGTATTCCTTCATTGTTGTGGATAACGCTGTCATCAGATCGGGTTATGTGGACAAGTTTTAGTATATCAACCTCCTCACCCTGGTTACCCACAGTATCTCCCGACATAATGCGTTGGATGCTGGGTTGGCCATGGCAGACAGAATTGGTCTGACAGTCCCACATAGTCGGCTGTCGAAGCCTATAGCGTCCTAAAACTGTCCCTTGTGCAATCTGGGTGTCGAAGTGCGGACTGTAGAATCTTAAGGCTGGCCATCCTAAATCATCAACAATATATTCGCCTTCTAAACCATAACTTGTTAAAAACCACTCATCTGGATCTGCTTTTCCCATTTCTGGATCCAGGTTTACACAATATTCATTATTTACTTTTATGCAGAAATCTTTGTCTGCTCTAATAAATCCTTCGCAATTTTCTTCCTTAAACTTAATTATACTAAATGTTTCCCGTTTCCATGGCGGTCCTATTTTAAATAATTTCTTACTGAATAATATGTTGGCATTATGTCGATCTAAAAAGTTGTATCCGAGTAGTAAAGGTGTGGTTACCTCAGAGGTTACGTATGCTTCCACATCGAGGAGGAGATCACCCATTTTTATGGTGATTTCTACAACTCCTTTAACAATTATTGCACTATCATTAGCAGCTACCATACACACTCTTGCGGGTCTGTTCACATTGTCCTTTACAAGGTCGTATTGTACAAGCGTCACTTCAGAGCCGCTGTCGACTGTTCCCTGTGTTTCATACTCTTCACAGCTCACAATGTTGCAAGGGACAATTAGTTTACACCTCGCCCTGACTAATTTCATTGATGCACTACGGATATGAATTTTCCAATTATGTGGCGCGTGTGGATCTAACACTAAGAGAGCAGTGCAGTCCGGATGATGGACGTTGCCATTATAAGCTTGAAAGTCATTGCCATTATATGATATAGAGCGAACGGGCTCTACTGCAAGTTTTTTGGTTGTTGAGTGAAATTTTGTTATTGGATACTTGGAACTACATCAGGAGTTTGCAAGTTGTAGAAGGGTAATGCATAATTTGTCGCATTTGCCCATGGTTGTGGATTTAGAACTGGGGTTCTATATGCCTGTGCATAACCATTCTGTTGTGGTGGTCCATAGATGTTGAACGGTTGATTAAAGTTTGATGCGAAATTGTTGTTGAATCTTGGCGGTCTAAAGTTTCTTTGTTGGAATTAAGGCGTTACATGATTACGTAGTCGACAATCTCTTGAGAGATGTCCCCTTCTTCCACAATTAAAGCAATTTATTTCTCTCGGAGGATATCTATCGTTGTTTTGTTGACGATAGGATTCTCTCATTGGGGGTCTATAGGAATTTTGGTTATTTTGTGGTCGATTGGATTCTCTTTCTCTAGACTGCTTTCTCCTTGGGTTACTTTCGTTTGATTCGTTAGTATTATTATTATTATTATTTAAATTTCTGTCTCTACGTGGTCTAGATTCTGTATTTTCATTTTCTGTCGTTTGATTTCTGGTTTGATTTTGGTTTCGTTTATTGGCATTAGGGGGTTTCCATCCTGCTTCTACTAATGCTACAATAACAGGGTCAGTTGGAGAGATGGGTGGAGTTATGGGTTTTGCAGGTTCTTTTTTCTCAGGAGCTTTTCCCTTCATCATCTCTTCCATCTGTTTTGTTAATTTGGCGATCGTTTCTGTTGGTTTATTTAGCATCTCTTCCGTTTTTTGGACATCGGTTAAGTCTAATGCTTTTTCTTTGAATTCTTTCCAATCCGTGAATGTTTTTGAAATTTCACTTTGTGTCTGGAGATTTTTAGATGCAAAGAATTTCCTCATTTCTCCTGTTAGTCTTGGGAGTTAGAGGTCACAAATTTTTTTCTCACAAATTGTTGCATCGAGTTGTTTATAGAGTCGGAAAAATTTAGGTACATTTGTACTGAAATATGAATTGTCAAATTTCAAAGATTTGATATGTTTTTTTACCGTATCTTTATCTTTTTTAAAGATATGTGTTAAGATTTGTTTTACTTCTAACTATGAGGTTTCTGGGGTTATCTCAGTTTCTGCTGCAAACAGTTTGAAATCTGTACTACGAAGGGTTATATTTAGGTTTCGTATCATTTCATACTCGGTTGCTTCGAAGGTTTTTGCCTGAGTTTTGTATTCAAAAAGGAACTCAAGGATGTCCTCGTCGGGGCCATTTGAAAAATGGCTCGGAGTCCATCTTTCTGACCTTTTCCAAAAATTGTTCATGGCTAGGTTGTGTTGTGTGTAGGCTTCATTCACTGCCGCAAATCTTGCTTGTTGTTGTTGTTGTAAAAGCAAGCGTGCGTCATTTTCAACGATGTCTTCCGGGGTCATGTTTTTATTTTCCGATTTTAGAAATGGGTTATTTTAATTTTCAACGTTTACTACATTGACGTACATGGAATCTTTTTGATCAAGAATTTCTACGTGTATTTCTGGGGGTAATAAATTAATAGGGTAGAAAATATTTTCAACAGTTGAATTTTGATTTTTATTTATTGGTTTTCCTGAATTTTCTGGGCTTTTTACATGAATTTGAATTGAATGTTGGATTTCGGTCTGTGAGGACTTTCCCTGTCCTTGAGGGACTAATGGCGACAAATCTGCACTAGACTGTGAGGGTCTGTTGACAAAAGTTTGGTTCAAAATTGATTCCTCTCCGAGGAAGATTTTGTCTTCATCGTTTGGGAGAGAGAGATCGGATGTAACCAAAATCAATTTCTTGGGTGATATGTGGTGTGATACTTTAGATAGGAGTTTTTTGAAACTGGAGATGAGACTTCGTCTTGCTAATCTTCTTTCTGTTTCTTCCTTTTTTCTCTTCTCTGTTTCTAACTTTTTTTCCTTTACTTTCTAAGTCTTCTTATTCTGTATCAGAGAAGATTTCTTCAGCTTCTTTGGGGTCTTTATTTTTTACACTTCTTGTTACTCTACGGTAACTTTTACTCTCCTCGATTAATCTATCAAAATTACTTGTTCTTTCAAATTTCTCAGTGTTGGGGTTTGAGTATAAAATATTTAACAACCAGTGTTTAGAATGTCTACTTTTGTATAGTTTTTTCTGGATCCTCTTTACTTTTGCCACTTTTAGCAAGCGATAGAGAAAGGAAGTAGATACTCGACTTCCCCAAAGGTTACCAAGGAGTGGGTAATTTTCCTCTTCAGACAAGTTTTCATACAAATTTTTAGGATGATTTTCAAATGCTAAAATATTGTCTTCGGCTTTCGAGTCTAAAATACCCGGGAGCGATGCACTCGTACTTTCACTTTTTTCAGACATTCGCAAGGGTTGGGAGATTTTACATTTTACAATATTATTCATGATATCAATAATAGTTTCAAATTTTTCTGAAGTAACGGAAGATAAATTTATAATTTGCTTACAGATGGACGGCGAGTAGTGTATTGTAGTCTTCCGTAATTTATTGTTAGTTTTGTTCGGCTCGACGTTGTTGGTGAGTGACTTCTCGTTCTCTGCACTGTGGTTTTGGATACCGGTTAATCTGATTTTATTTCTTTTGGATTTCAGGAACCGGATCTGGATCTTCGATCTATTTTTAAGTTTATTTTTAGATCTGTTTTTTGTTATTAATTTATTTTTAAATGTTTTATTTTTATTTGTCTTAATCAGATGTTTGCAGTCCTCTGCAATAAAGATTTGATTTCGTAGACGTTTGTTTAATTTTGTTTTAAATAGCTGAATTATTTTAGCCACGATTTATATAATAATTACACGAAAATATTTGCTCCAGCAAAATTAAATTAATTATTTGCGAGCGGTTTAAAATATTTTTCACACGAATGGAAAATGTTTTTACTTTACGAAAAAAATGAAAATTTTTTATTTGAACAGAATTATTATTTTTAAATTTTACTTCCGAAGGTTTTTTTGTTCGGGCGCCAATTTGTTGCGAGAGTAATTCAATATTTTTAAATTACCTCAACAAATAAGATAAGTTACAAACATTTATCTTTTATTAGAAATTTCACTTTATTTATTACAAACACTTTAACACTTTAAATTATACTTATTTCTATTTCTTAATATAGTGATACCTAATGTCCATAGCAGCGAGTATGGACCCTAACGTTCTACTCGACTGTAGGTTTAGGAATGACCATGTCTTCGAAATGAAGATATGATATCACTTTCGTTTTCTTTGTTTCAATCAAAAGATGGCCGACCAAAAAGGTGGTGTGACATGGAACATCCGCCAAATATGATGACACTTTACTGTCAGCATATCTGGTGGTGTCCGTTTGTGAGAAGCTAGGAAGAATATAGATAGCTATTATTCCGAGAATTAGGAATAATAGTTGTCTATAATTTGTTTGACACGTTTTTGTAGACGAACTGAATCGTCTGCAAAAACAAGATGGAACATTCACTAATTTTAATTTTTTTATACATTTATTTATATCTCTTTGGCACATCAACCACGGTGTGTATTTTCCAAGAGTGTCAAATTTCATAATTGCTGCCATTTGAAAGCTAATGAGCCAATTTGACTAAAATTCAATAACAAACTATTCCCTAATAGTCTCTGACTGCCATAAAAATTTAAAATCAAAATCTTTTAATCTATGGGAGTTATTGTGATGATAACATGGTGGGTTTGAAAAACTTTGAGAAACCCTCTCTCCAAAACTAGCAGATGAATTTCAAAAATTTTAACATGAATGTGTAACCCATGAAAGCTTCTAACACTACCCCAACTTTCATGGACACAGATCAAACAGCAAAGACTCCACAGACTCCAAAAAAGTGCCAAAATGAGCAAAAAGTAAAAATATATAAATTTTATCCATGTATGTCTATATACATAAAATCCCTGAAGTGCCACTGCAGTACTTTGGCTTGTGCCAGCCCTGGGTTTTTTTTGGTAATACTGTAGCATTTGTCGTTTCGGAGGAGACAAAAAACATTTTTCTCCATGTCTGTGTGTGGCTGTGTAGCTAATGGCAAATTCGCATCGAGGGAATAATTGGAAAATAATATTGAGAATATAATTTTGTGAAATAATTAACAGTTTGTACGTTTATTACAGTGATTATGTACTGAAGAATTTGAGTAACCTATATATTTATGATCTACGATTCACGATCAGCGCTTTTCCACAGGTACCACCTTTGCACTGAATGCAATTGTTAAAAAATATACTAAAATTTCAACACAAATGTGTGGCCTATGAAAGCCTCTAACTACCCAAAGTTTCATTGGCATGAAAAGGCTCCACAGACTCCAAAAAATGCCATGATGAGCAAAAAGTGGAAATATATAATATATCTATATATGTGAGTATACATATTGTGTACAGAAGAATTTGAATGACCTATATATTTGTGATCTACGACTCAATTGGCGGTTTCCCACATCTGCCATTGTACAGAATGCAACAGTGGTATTTTCCAACATTTTCTTTGGAAAATACACTAAAAACCACCTCACCCAATCACCCATCAGACATGGAAGCATAAAAAAAATTTCCATAATGTTACGTAGATACCAAGTATTAATGATTGCCAAACAAATGGCCACTAACAAAAATGATCAAGTTGGACACTTGCGTTAATGCCAGGGCATTCGTGTGAATGACTAATTTACATCGTTTCCCCTAATATATATTATATATTTCACTTTTTACTCATTTTTGCAAATATTGCGAGTCTATAAAGCCTTCTGTTTTTTACCTATGGCAATGAAACTTGGAAGAATGTAAGAGGTTTTCATGTGCTACACATTCGTGTTAAATTTTTGAAATTCATTAGCTAGTTTCGGGGGGAGGGGTTCTCGAAGTTTTGCAAACCTACCACATTATCATACCCATAACGCCCATAAATTAAAAGATTTTGGTCTGACATTTTTAGAGACTGTTAAGGACTAGTTTAGTATTGAATTTTAACAAAATCGGTTAGCTGGTTTTTGAATGGCAGCCATTACAAATTCTGACACTTTTAGAAAATACACACTAACCGGGTTTGATGTGCAGAATAGATATTTAACATCGTCTCTTTTAGAAATACCTTAACTTTTGAGGAATGAACTGATGAATATGTAAAACTTCAAGGAAAATTGAACATGTTACAATTAATGAGTGTGAAAATTTTACACAAAAAACAATACAAACATTAATATAAAATTTGAAAAGTATTAAAGATTCCATTTCTGGGCCAATTACTTCCAATCAATTACTTGATCCGAAAAATATTTTTCAAAAACATTATTTCTCAAGTAAATTATCTTCAAAAGATAATTGTAATTTCTTCCATAACCAAATAAGCAATTCAATAATTATTTCGGAAGATACTCCTTCACAGGTTGGAAATTCATTCGCTAAAATTAATTCGACTAAATTATTCCCCTAAATTGTATGCACATGCGACAGAAAGAACGAGAAAGAGAAACAAGATTTTTTTTTATAATGCATGACCAAACAGTTGACGAATAAAAAAAATAGAAGAAAGAGAAAGAAAAGGATGCGATAAATTTTTTTTCTTTGTTAACGAGCGGAAGAGATATTTTTTACTTTTTTTCTTTATTCATTGTGCCAGCAGAAGTTCTAGATCGGTTCAAACCAAAGTCGCGGCGCTTCAGGGCTAATAATATTTCACTAAGTGAACCTCTGATCATGACTTTTAGAACTTAACAAGACAACAGTTCGTATGCATATCAAACCATCAAAACAAATTCAGCGCACTATGTGATTACACGATTATCACTTTACAATTGACCATGAAATTTTCTTACTTGATTCCTTTTTCATTCAAGCATTCGTAAGGGCGACAGTACTCTACACAGTCTTTTTTGATTACGCAGATATCAACATTACTGCCGGAACCTAAATCGTTAAATACACCGGCCGATATTGCTTCTTTTACCAGAAGCTTAGCTTCCTCTTCCTGTAAAATTTTCAAGTTTTTCTCACATTACGAAACTTACTCCTAAACCACGGAAATATTTTTCTGAAGTACCTACTGTCAAATCTGGTTTCCACTTGGCCTCGAATACGGCCATTGCAGCCAGAGAACCTGAACCCATAGTAGTATAAGGTAATCTATCAGTGGATCCATGAGGGTAAATGCAATACAGATGACTACCAGTATTATCAACCCCACCAAGAATCAGGGCAGCTCCAATGTAACCCTACAATATATCGATAAAATAAGAATCTCTCTAGAATCACAAAAAGATTTCGAACGATGCTGCTTTATGTACGGAGAACAAAAACAATCTTTGTAAATAAATACCTGATATCTGAAGAGCATTTGTTTCAACATTCGACAAGCAACAACAACGGGTACAATTCGTCCAGAATTGAGACGATGTAATTCCAGATTAGATGAAATCATAGATGTAACCTGACTTGTGTCGGCAGCTGTTCCCGCACCGCAGCAACTAAAAAGAGAAGGATGTAAAAAATAAAATGCACTGAAACAATGAAAAATTGATACATATATAGACACTCACTACATATTTTTATTAAGATAGTGGATTTTTTCACAATTTTTGTCGGCCACGGTAGTATCCTCAGTCGCTCTTGTATCAGCGCCCAAAACAACACCATCTTTAAATATTACACCTACGATTGTGGTACCTGTTTTCGTCGCTTTTGGCAAAATGAGTCCATTATTCTGTAAGAACTTATTCCTACAAAAAGAGCAAAGAAGAGTTAAATTACTAGATATGTACTTAGTAATGAAGACAAAAAATGATACAATACCTCAAACAATTATCGAAAGAAAATCCGCAAGTTTCTTCATTCTCTTCTTGCTTCAACAACATAATGATTTCTTCAAAGTTAACAAATCAAACTAACTTGATTACACTAAAAATATCTTCTGAATCAGAAAGATTATCAAATTTTCGAACTAGACAAGAAAGTTATTAAAATGATACTTCATTTCAAAAAAGAAAACGAAAATAAATGATGTAGATTGCAGAAATTATATATATTATTTTTACATCAATGATGATTGATGAATTTTTCTTTTCAGTGAATGGAGGTTGTGCATTTTTTTTGGAATTTTGAATGGAGAAATTAATAAATTTCTACAAACCACTTTAGTTAAAGAAAATTAGGATAGATGGCGATTCTTCAAAACCTTTAGTTGTTTTGATCTCAGGTTTTTATCAAACCTGCTCATTAGAAGTTATTTAGGAACGAGACATTTTTGCTGTAACAGAAATCCCACCTCATGTCCTTCTTCTTCATCATCATCACCACCACACTATATATATATATATATATATATATATTTATATATATGTCACACATTCTACTTCTCTCACTAATCGCTTCCCCTTCTTTCAATCACCAATAATGCTGTGCTTCGCGCCATTTCGTACTAAATCATATTTTATTTCCAAATGTAATTTTGTTGGGATACGATTCCCTCACTTCCTCACAAACATGTAACTGTACATTAATCAACACTGCATGTAACACATTATATTTATTGTTTCTGAATGTGGCGACACTGATCGCCAGAATAATATTCTTGCCGCCACTGCTCGACGGAGAATGTTCTCCGCTCGTCAGTCGTTGTACTAAAGTCATGAATAAATCTTTTTATTGATAAATGTCCGTACTTAGTTTTTCTTGGATGAAACGATCAAAACTCACCTCAACATGGTAGCCAAAGCTGCGTACCAATAAAAATAAGTGCGGGATTCGAAATGTGTTCGTGTTAATCGTGTAATTTGCTAAATGTAAAAAAGTTTTTGTGTTTCATGCAAAGTGAAAGGCTTAGTGCCGTGTGATACTTCCACGCAAAGTGGAAGAAAAGTTAAAAGTTCGTGAACGCAAAGTTTGGTTCCAGTGATTAAAGGAATTATCCTGGAAAATTAAAAACCCGTAAATCAAATGAATCAAAGGTAATAGTCAAAATTAATGAAAACGTCAGTGAAATCTTGGGCGCCGGTTAAAACGTCGAAGTCGAAAGTTTGGTGTAAGCAGATCAGGTACGAGAGAATCCTGTGGTTTGGAAAACCGGCTTGCAGAGTCAAAAACGGCTGGCAATTATTCGTGCTGTGTTCCGAAAAGGAAATCAAAGTCAAAAAGTCGAAAGTCTGAAAGTTGCAGCGTCAAAAGTCAAAGTCAAAATCGGAGCAGAATAGAAGAAAAACGGAAAAATACGAATACGGAATCGAGATAAGTAAAATT
The DNA here is from genome assembly GCA_011428145.1 of Ericerus pela. Taxonomy (NCBI): domain Eukaryota; kingdom Metazoa; phylum Arthropoda; class Insecta; order Hemiptera; family Coccidae; genus Ericerus; species Ericerus pela. Next base: position 503,134 of record WOFM01000426.1, read on the forward strand.
TAGAATAATTAATTAGTAATTGGTATGATTTTATTTCAAAATTAATAGTAAAAGTTCGAAATTTAAGTGATATAAAGTAAAACGTTCGAAATATTTTCCTGTTGACTCTTAACAAAAATTAGAGGAAAGTTGAAACTTGAAAGGTATCATTGGCAACCTTTCAAACTTTATCTCATTGGTCGAAAGTGGTCGAAAAAGGGAAATATTTGTTGAATGAGATACATATTGAATAACAAAAGAATAATATTAAACAACCATTGACTTCAGTGACAGATTTTTCCTGTTCACAATTTACAAAGAGCAATTTCAATCGATAATGAGATAATGAATTATTTCCTTTCAGCATTAACTTTTTGTATTTCTGTTGAATAATTTTTGCCTTGAAATTTAATTTATGTTTTAACGTGTTCAACAGAATTATTTTCATTCTGAAACAAAACCCAAAGCTGAAACCAATTTCGATTTAGAAACTTTTGGCAATAATATACCAGAATTTCGATAAACTGAGAAGAAATTGAAACAACGGCGGAGAGATCAACTCATCGTCAGCGACAGTGTTCGTAAGAATTAATTAGAATATCGATTAATTATTAAGAATTATAATATAACTTTTGACTTGCATTCCCGATCGAGCGGCTGAGACCGTGTTTTGCATAATCGTGCGGTTGAGACCGTGTTACCCCTAGATTTAAGTGCTCGTGTTTCTGAGGTAGGAATAATAAACCCCCGATAGAAAAAATTAACAATATGTCACGTTTCGACACAAAGAAAGTATTTGACGGGAGGAATTATGACGCCTGGAGGACCATGATGGTCTCCACACTTTATGCAGAGGGGTTATACCCAATCATGCAGGATACCGAAACAGAGGTGCTATTTTTGGGTTTAGAGTTAAACAATTTTTTAAATCCTGAATCTAGTAATGCTAGCCCAGCAACTCGTATGACATATTTCCGAAATCAGGAAAAGTGAAAGGCCCTCATATATCAAGGACTAAACAATGAATTGATCGAAAGAGTTAAAGACCTTAAAACAATAAATCAGATCATAAAAGTTCTCGATGAGAGATATAAAAGTTGCACACAGGTCACATATATCAACGCTAAACAAGCATTCCAAAGATTAAAATTTAACAGCGGTGGGAATATGAGAAGTTATTTAGATGTTTTCTCGAGGTCAGCCCAAAAAATAAGGGATTGTGGGAAGAATCTGGACAAACAGGAGGAGATAGAACAGCTCCTAATCTCATTAAACATGGACTACGATATGACTAGGCTGGAGTTTAATACTTTAAGTCAGGAACAAAAAACAATTGAAACACTCCACGCCATGTTAATTGAAAGGTCGGATAGGTTATATGACGAGAAAAAGTCAAGAAACAATAATAATAATAAATTTCGTAACTTCACAAATAATAATAAAAACCAAAGATTTCAATATGGTGGAAATTACAATAGATATAATTATACAAATAGAAATCAGAACCATAATCAAAACGTAGATCAGGGGAAGATGAAATATAATAATAACCAACAAACAGAATCATCACAGTACAATAATAATAACTATGAAAATAAAAAATATGATAACAATCAAAACCAAAATACTTTGCCAAGTTCGAGTACATTAGTTTGTTTTAAGTACCATGGCAAAAGGCACATAGCCAAAGTATGTCCGTCAAATAAAGAGGGTGCAAGACCCCAAAATAAATTAGATGGTCCTGCACAAAATACAAGATACGGACGAAGTAACACTAATAATAATAATAAAAACAAAAAAGAAAATGACGTTCAGTGGTCAATGATGATCCGATATAGAGATCAAGGACCGAATAATAATTCAAATAATAAATTAATAAATCTAATAACATCAAAAGATACAAAACAGGAGCCAGACTACAATTATGTTCCCTTAACTAAAAGGATTATGTTAGATGGTGGAGCCTTAGCTCACGTCATATCGGATCTGTCGAAACTATCCAACCCTATAATGTTGGAAAAACCCACCGAACTGGAATGTGCAATTCAAGATACACTCTTAGTGGCCACGCATATAGGTACAATGTTTATCAGAGTAGAGAACTCAGAACGCAACCAAAAAGTCATAAGACTAAAAAACGTACACTATGTACCGTCCCTCAATGTAGACCTGATGTCAGGAATAAAAATAACTGAAAATTGGGCGCTTGGAATTGATCAGAATTTCTCTGCAGCACATATATATGTCAGAGGAACAGATGAAGTAATTTTCTCTGCCCCAAAAATAAGGGGGGTATACATGGTTAAATACGAAATCGTACCGGAATCCACAGTTAACTTAATAGAAGATGAAGATGAATTAAATAAAATATGTCCTTATAAGAACGAGTCGAATAAACTGGCATGTATGCCTAATATAAATTCCCAAGATGAATGGATGGAATATGAGATAGAAGAAAAAATTATTGAGGAAAGTCAGGATGAAGGGGAAGAGAATATAGAGAACACAAATAATAATACACAAAATAACATAAATAATAATAATTTAAATAATAATGACATAATAAATGTCAATGACGAATACAATAATAATAAATCACATAATAATGAGATAAATGAAGGTGATGTTGAACCGAATGAGGATGTAGGTACGAATGATAATGATATAATAAATAATAATAATATAATAGATAATAATCAAGAAGTAAGCCAGGATATAGAAAGGCCGAAAATAGATAAAAAAATGATATGGCATAGGAGATTGGGACATTTGTCGGGAAAAAATTTAAAACTATTAACAAAAGTCTCAAGGGGTATTCCAAACGGGATCACATTCCGCGATTACAAATTTAGCCTTTGCGATATATGTGTAAAGGCCAATTCCAAAAGGTTGGGACATAGTGGAAACCGGACAAGACCCGAGAGAAAATTGGAACTCGTTTCATCGGATACTATGGGCCCCTTTTCACCAGGTATATACGGTGAAAAGTACGTTTTAATATTCGTGGATCATGCCACAAAGTATACATTTATCTCTACCATTGAGAAAAAATCAATGGTTTGTGAGGAATTTAGAAAATTATATATGAAGTTGAAGTCGAAATTCCCAGATCACCCTATAGCCACCTTAAGATGTGACAACGCTAGGGAATATCTTGACTCAAATATGAGGACATTTTGTGAGGAGAACAGCGTGAACCTTGAGCCTGTCGTTCCGTATTTGCCAGAGCTGAATGCAATGGTTGAAAGACAGAATCAAACAATAATGGCTAGAACTAGGGCCATGCTGTTTGACTCCAATTTGAACTTCAGTTATTGGTCATTGGCTGTTTTGACGGCTGTTTATACCATAAACAGAAGCCCAACTAGGGCCAATAAAGACAATAAAACCCCGTTCGAAATGTTTTATGGCATAAAGCCTGATTTATCCAATATGAGAGTTTTTGGATCTCTCGCATTTAGACACATTCCTATAGAAATCTGTCAACAACAGGCTACGAAAAACAAAAGAAATAAAACCAATGTAGAACATCCAAAATTAACACAAAGATCTGATAAGGGTATATTCGTGGGATACACGAATAGTGGGTACTGTATAAGGAACCCGTTAATAGAGAAATCGCATGTTACCTGAGATGTTAGATTCGATGAAACGAGAAATATCACAAAAATAATAAATAAAAATGATAATAATGATACTATACAGGGAGACGATAATATAATAGAAACCCCTGTAATATTAAACCTATTTAAATCAAGATACAAAAATTACATTGAGGACCACATCCCTCAAAGATGGGAGGATGTTGACAATAACCCTTTTACGGAACAGTGGCGACAAGCTATAAGTGACGAGCTGAAATCATTGTCTGATATGGGTGTGTGGGAAGTTGTACCCAGGGAAAGAAATGTGAGGTTAGTAGATACAAAGTGGTGTTTCACCACAAAGCCCAACAATCAAGGCGTTCACATACCAAAGGCCAGATTGGTTGCATAGGGTTTCAAAGATCTCACCCACTATACTCTAACTGAGACATATGCCCCAGTGATCCAATATTGGCTTATAAGATGGATGCTATCAATCACAAATAAATATAACCTAAATATTACACAATTCGATATAAAAACAGCATTCCTTAACTCTGAAATAAAATATCCTATTTTTATATCTAACCCCAAGGGATGCCAACTGGGCGAAAATAAATGCCTAAGACTAATTAAATCAATATATGGACTGAAAACGTCTTCCAAAAGTTGGTACGACCTATTGAATTCAACGATAATACAAGCGGGATTTATACAATCTAAAATAGATAGATGTCTATATGTAAAAAAGGATGATACTGGTGCAATGGCATTTTTGATAGTCTATGTGGATGACATGTTGTTGGCTAGCAACCACAACGAGTGGACACAAGACTTGATAAGTATCTTCAAGAAAAACTTTACTTTAAAAATAGAAGATAACCCTACCTTTTTCGTAGGATTCGAGATAAGTAGAGATATAATAAAAAAGGAAATAATATTAACCCAAAATAGATACATAGATAAAATATTAAGGAAATTTGGTATGGCGGAATGTAAACCGTCAACTACACCAATGGAAACAGGGCTTAAGATAAAGAAGCCAACGAACGGATTGGATGACACTGAATATAGGGCCATGATAGGGAATTTGCTATATGTGGCAAGACTCACCCGCCCGGACATTGCGTTTGCCGTCAACTATTTGTCGCGATTTCAAGCATCCTCCAATAGTGAAATAAAGAACTATGTTCGTCGTATAATTAGGTACCTTAATACAACAAGGGTTTCTCTTTAGTATTCCACTCGGACCAAACTCAAATTAAAGCATTTGTCGATGCGTCGTATGCACCCGACGTAGACGATTCATCCGTAGAAATAAATAATTTGGAGAAAGGGTGCTCCACCACTGGCTATATGATTTTTGTAAACGGAGACTTGTTAAACTGGGCCGTTCACCGGCAAAACTCGGTTGCAACCTTGTCAACTGCTGCCAAATTAATTGCGTTGAATGACGCACTTGACGACATATATGTGATCTGGAGACTCACTGAGAGCGTTTTTTCTGTAACCGACTCAGTGCAAGTGTATGAGGATAACATATCCGCATCACGCATTGCATCTGGGGGAGGCCAGAAACGCTCCAGGTCACTAGCGATCAAATGCTATGCAGTTTTAGAGGCATTCCAAAATAAGTTAATAATGTTTAACGATATTAGGTCATCTGATCAGGTTGCTGATATTTTAACCAAGGCACTTGATCGGAAAACCTTTCAAAATATTGTTATGAGAATACTCCGGACAAGTCAACTTTTCGGCCAATAGTCTTAATTGACTCAACCCTCAAAATTTTTGATATTTGGTTTTGGACTGCGGATGGGCATCGGTCTTTTAGCGCCTATCGTAAACCGAGTGGTCCATAATTCGTTTCACAATTCATTTCACAACATACAATAGGTTCCCCGTAGCTGCTCTGCCTCTCTTATTGGTATCAGCATTCCCTAATATATACAATTGATTCCCACAATAGTACAATCATATTAAAAATCCCACACGACTAATTATAGGGACATATATATATACATAATAATATTTTTCTACAGCTGACGATGAGGAGATATTGATCTCTCCGACCTGCCAATTTTTTATATTTTTAAAATCAAAATCACACAATACTTATAAGACGTAACACCATAACATAAGGTTATATATACCTCATGTTAACTTTTGTTGGGATACGATTCCCTCACTACCTCACGAACACATGATTGTATACCAATCAACACTGCATGTAACACAATATTACTTTTACTCTTTTTACATGTGGCGACACTGATCGCCAATATAATATTCTTTCCGCCACTGCTTGACGGAGAATGTTCTCCGCTCGTCAGTCGTTGTTCTAAAGTCGTAAATAAACCTTTTTTATTGATAAATGTCCGTGCTTCATTTTTGTTGGATGAAAAGATCATAACTCACCTCAACATGGTAGCCAGAGCTGCGGACCAACGGAAATAAGTGCGGAATTTGAAATATGTTCATATCAATCGTGTAGTTCGTTAAAAGTAAAAGTTTATGTGTCATGAAAAAGTGAAAAATTTTGTATTGTGCAAAACCTCCACGCAAAGTGGAAGGACAGTTAAAAGTTCGTGAACACAAAGTTCGTGTCCAGTGATCGAAGGAAGTATCCTGGAATAGCCGAAAAAGCGGTGAATCAAATGAATCAATGGTAAAAATTAAAATTGATGAAAACTTCAGTGAAATCGTGGGCGCCGAGTAAAACGTCAAAGTCGAGAGTTTGGTGTAAGCAGATCAGGTACGAAAGGATCCTGTGGTTTGGAAAACCGGCTTGCAGAGTCAAAAACGGCTGGCAATTGTTCGTGCTGTGTTCCGGAAAGGAAGTTCAGATCAAAAAGTCAAAAGTCTGAAAGTTGCAGAGTCAATAGTCAAAGTCAACATCGGAGCAGAGGAGCAAAGAAACGGAAAATTACGAAAACCGAATAAAGATAAGTAAAAATTAGAATAATTAATTAGTAATCGGTGTGATTTTTGCCTCAAAATTAATAATAAAAATTTGAAAATTCATTAAAGTAAAGTAAAAAAGTTCGAAATATTTTCCTGTTGACTCTCAACCAAAATTAGAGGAAAGTTGAAACCTGAAAGATTCATTGGTAACCTTTCAGACTTTATCTCGTTGGTCGGAAGTGGTCGAAATAGGGAAATATTTATTGAAAGAGATACACTCTGAACAACAAAAGAAAATTATTGAACATCATTGGTTTTGAGTGACAGTTTATTCCTGTTCACAATCTGTATAGAGTATTTCAAATTGACAATAGATAACGAATTATTTTTCCTTTCAGCATCAACCTCTTGTATTTCTGTTGAATAATTTTTGCATTGAAATCTAATCTACGTTTTAACCTGTTCAACAGAATTATTTTTCGATCCGGAACAAGACCAAAAGCTTAGACTGTTTCGAATTAAAAGACATTTTGGCGACAAAGTAATAGGAAACCCATGAACTGAAAAGGAATCGAAAACAACGGCGGAGAGATCAACTCATCGTCAGCGGCAGATTGCGTGAGATCCAATTAAAACGTTAATTAATTATTAAGATTTATGATATAATATTTTGACTTGCATTCCCGATCGAGCGGTTGAGACTGTGTTTGCATAATCGTGCGGTTGAGACCGTGTTACCCCCTAGAATTAAGCTCTCGTGTTTCTGAGGTAGGAATAATAAGCCCCGAAAATAAAAATTCGAACAAGATGTCACGATTCGACACAAAGAAGGTTTTTGACGGGAGAAATTATGACGCCTGGAGGACCATGATGGTCTCCACACTTTACGCAGAGGGATTGTACCCGATTATGCATGATACAGAAACGGAAGTACTTTTTTTGGGATTAGATTTAAATAATTTTTTAAACCCTGAGTCTAGTAATGCCAACCCAGCAACCCGAATGACATATTTCCGAAATCAGGAAAAGGGAAAGGCACTCATATACCAGGGACTTAACAACGAGCTAATCGAGAGAGTGAAGGATCTCAAAACAATAAACCAAATTTTGAAAGTACTTGACGAGAGATATAAAAGCTGTACTCAGGTCACGTATATTAACGCAAAACAAACATTTCAAAGATTAAAATTTCATAGCGATGGGAACATGAGAAGTTATTTGGATGTTTTCTCGAGGGCTGCCCAAAAAATAAGGGATTGTGAAAAAAATCTGGACAGACAGGAAGAGATAGAACAACTTCTAATCTCGTTAAACATGGACTACGATATGACAAGGCTGGAGTTTAATACATTAAGTCAGGACCAGAAAACAATTGAGACACTCCATGCCATGTTAATCGAAAGGTCGGATAGGCTGTATGACGAAAAGAAGTCAAAATATAATAATAATAAATTTCGAAACTTCACAAATAACAATAAAAACCAAAGATCCCAATACGGAGGAAGCTACAACAGGTATAATTATACAAATAGAAATCAAAATTTAGATCAGGGAAAAGTAAAATATAATAATAACCAACAAAAAGAAACACCCCAATATAATAATAATTATGAAAATAAAAAATATGAAAATAATCAGAATCATAATACTTTGCCAAATTCAAATACGTTAGTTTGTTTTAAGTGCCATGGCAAAGGGCACATAGCCAAAGTATGTCCGTCAAATAAAGAGGGTGCAATACCCCAAAATAAATTGGATGGTCCTGCACAGAACACAAGATACGGACGAAACAACACTAATAATAACAACAATAAAAACAAAAAGGAAAATGACGTTCAATGGTCAATCATGATCAGATATAAAAATCAAGAATCAAATAACAACAATAAATTAATAAATCTAATAACGTCAAAAGACACAAAACAAGAGTTAGATTCTAATTATATTCCCTTAACTAAAAGAATAATGCTAGACGGTGGAGCGGTCGCCCACGTAATATCAGACCTGTCAAAACTGTCCAACCCAACAATGCTGGAAAAACCAATTGAATTGGAATGTGCCATCCAAGATACTCTTTTAATAGCAACCCACATTGGTACAATGTTCATTAGAGTAGAAAACTCTGAACGAGATCAAAAAGTAATAAGACTAAAAAACGTACACTATGTACCATCATTAAACGTAGACCTGATGTCAGGAATAAAAATAACAGAAAATAGAGCATTGGGAATAGACCAAAATTTCTCGGCGGCACATATATATGTCAGAGGAACGAATGAAGTACTCTTCTCAGCCCCAAAAATAAAGGGGGTATACATGGTCAAATACGAGATTGTGCCGGAATCCACAGTCAATTTAATAGAAAATGAAGATGAAATAAATAAAATATGTCCTTATAAAAATGAATCAAATAAATTGGCATGTATGCCTAACATAAATTCCCAAGACGAATGGATGGAATATGAAATAGAAGAGGAAATAATCGAGGAAAGTCAAGAGGAAAGTGAAAATAATAGAGAGAGTACAACTAATAATAATATAATAATAAGTCAAAATGACGAACAGAATAGCAATCGAACCCAAAATAGGGAAACTAACGAGGAGGATGAAAAAACAAATGAAGATATAGGATTAAACGATAATAATAACGCTATAAATAATGAATTACTAAATAATAACCAAGAACCGATTGAAAGTAAAGGAGAATTAAAAATAGAAAAAAATATGATATGGCACAGGAGATTGGGACATTTATCGGGAAAGAACTTGAGGTTTTTAACCAAAGTCTCAAGAGGTATTCATAACAGAATAACATTCCGAGATGATGAATTCAGTTTGTGCGAGATATGTGTAAAGGCTAACTCAAAAAGATTAGGGCACAATAGTACAAGGAACAGGCCTGAAAGGAAACTGGAACTCATTTCATCGGATACGATGGGCCCCTTTTCACCGGGTATATACGGTGAAAAGTATGTATTAATATTTGTAGACCACGCCACAAAATACACCTTTGTCTCTACCATAGAAAAAAAATCAATGGTGTGTGAAGAATTCAAAAAATTATATATGAAACTAAAGTCAAAATTTCCGGATTATCCCATTGCCACCTTGAGATGTGACAATGCTAAAGAATACTTAGATTCATACATGAAGACATTTTGTGAGGAAAACGGCGTAAGTCTCGAGCCTGTAGTTCCATATTCACCAGAGCTAAATGCAATGGCTGAAAGACAGAACCAAACAATAATGGCTAGAACTAGAGCTATGCTGTTTGACTCCGAATTGGACTTTAAATTTTGGTCATTGGCAGTTCTGACGGCGGTGTATGTCATAAATAGGAGCCCAACAAGGGCAAACAAAGAAAACAAAACCCCTTTCAAAATGCTTTACGGCATAAAGCCGGACCTATCAAACATGAGAGTTTTCGGGTCTCTAGCCTATAGACATATCCCCATGGAAGTTCGTCAACAACAGGCCACTAAAAACAAAAAGAAAAAAACAAATCCTGAACATCCAAAACTCACACAAAGGGCAGACAAGGGGGTATTTGTGGGATACACAAGTAGCGGATACTGCATAAGAGACCCGATAATTGACAAATCACACGTAACTTGTGATGTCAGATTCGATGAAATGAGGAACATAATAAACATAGATAACATAAATAGTAAAAATAAAGATACACATAATAATATAATAGAAAACCCCCTAATACTAAATGTATGTAAACAAAGATACAGGTATTATATAGAGGACCACATCCCTCAAAAATGGGAAGACGTGGAAAATAATCAATTTAAAACTGATTGGCAAAGAGCTATCACCGATGAGTTGAAATCATTGTCTGATATGGGTGTGTGGGAGGTCATTCCCAAAGAAAGGAATGTGAGGATGGTAGATACCAAGTGGTGCTTCACCACAAAACCCGACAATCAAGGCATCCACAGACCGAAAGCCAGATTGGTTGCAAGGGGTTTTAAGGACCTTACCCACTATTCCTTAACTGAAACCTATGCCCCGGTGATACAGTATTGGCTGATAAGATGGACATTATCCATTACAAATAAATATAACCTAAATATCATACAATTTGACATAAAAACGGCCTTTCTTAATTCAGAAATAAAATACCCCATATATATATCTAATCCAAAAGGATGCCAACTAGGTGAAAATAATTGCCTAAGACTGATTAAGTCAATATATGGACTGAAGACGTCTTCTAAAAGTTGGTACGACTTATTAAACTCGACAATAATTCAAGCTGGATTTCTTCAATCGAAAATAGATAGGTGCTTATACACAGAACAAAATAATAATGGTGCAATGGCACTCCTAATAGTCTACGTGGATGACATGTTGTTGGCTAGCAACCACGACGAGTGGACACGAGACCTAATAAATATATTTAATAAAAACTTCACATTGAAAATAGAAATGAATCCAACTTTTTTCGTCGGTTTTGAAATAAATCGAGACATCCCGAGGAAACAAATAACATTAACACAGAATAGGTACATAGACAAAATCTTACGTAAATTTGGTATGACGGAATGTAACCCGACGACTACACCTATGGAAACAGGCCTTAAAATAAACAAGCCAACAAATGGTAGGGATGACACCGAATATAGGGCCATGATTGGGAATTTGCTATATGTAGCGAGACTGACCCGCCCGGACATTGCTTTCGCCGTCAATTACCTATCACGCTTTCAGAAATCCTCTAATAGTGAAACGAAGAATTATGTTCGCCGAATTATTAGGTACCTTAAAACAACAAGGGACTTCTCTCTCGTATTTCACTCTGATCAGACTCAAATTAAGGCATTTGTCGATGCGTCGTATGCACCCGACGTAGACGACTCACCCATAGATATAGAAAACTTGGAGAAAGGGTGCTCCACAACAGGCTATATGATTTTCGCAAACGGAGACTTGTTAAACTGGGCCGTTCACTGGCAAAACTTAGTTGCAACCTCGTCAACTGCAGCCGAATTAATTGCGTTGAATGACGCACTTGACGACATATATGTGATCTGGAGACTCACTGAGAGCGTTTTTTCTGTAACCGACTCAGTGCAGGTGTACGAGGATAATATATCCGCATCACGCATTGCATCTGGGGGAGGCCAGAAACGCTCCAGGTCTTTAGCGATCAAGTGTTATGCAGTTTTGGAAGCTTTCCAAAATAAATTAATTACGTTTAACGATATTAGGTCATCCGATCAAGTTGCGGATATTTTAACGAAGGCACTTGATCGGAAAACGTACCAAAATATTGTCACGAAGATACTCCGAACAAGTCAACCTTTTGGCCAATAGTCTTAATTGACTCAACCCGCAAAATTTTTTGTTTTTGGTTTTGGACTGCGGATGGGCGTCGGTCTTTTAGCGCCTATCGTAAACTGAGCGGTCCATATGTCGTTTCACCACTCATTTCACAATTTACAACAGGTTCCCCGTCGCTGCTCTGCCTCTCTTATTGGCATCAGCATTCCCTAATATATACCATTGATTCCCACAATAGTAAATTTATATTAAAACACACAATTAATTATAAGAACATATATATATAATAATATTATCTCCCTACAGCTGACGATGAGGAGACATTGATCTCTCCGACACGTTTTTATATATGCTAAATCGAAAATCACACAATATTTATAAGATGTGACACTATAACATAAGGTTCAATATATACCTCATGTTAACATTTACACGATTTATTTAAGATATAACAATATATGAACGCATAAACATTTATTATATAATACTATACTAGTCAACGACATACCCAAATTTTTAATTTTAATCTTTTTTACTGTTTTAATAGCAACTTTATATGACAACTACATGTAATAATTTTGACTGCTTTTGCTTATTTCTTGTTTATATTTTTGTTGTTTAATACATGCGATATGTAACACTAATTCATTTATATGTTCGTTCATCCGTTTTGAATCGCAGGGGGGTGTTGGGATACGATTCCCTCACTACCTCACAAACACATAATTGTATACCAATCAACACTGCATGTAACACAATATTACTTTTACTCCTTTTACATGTGGCGACACTGATCGCCAATATAATATTCTTACCGCCACTGCTCGACGGAGAATGTTCTCCGCTCGTCAGTCGTTGTACTAAAGTCGTAAATAAACCTTTTTTATTGATAAATGTCCGTGCTTCATTTTTGTTGGATGAAAAGATCATAACTCACCTCAACAAATTTTGCCGGCGGCCGTAACTCACATCTTCGCTAGGCGCAAATGCGTGGAGGATTTCGGAAAAAGTACGTTTTGACATTTTCAGCGTGATTTCGCTTCAGTTTTTCTTGGAGTTGAGGTTGAGAGCAGTGCAGCGATTTAGAAAATTCAATTAAAATGTGTACACATTGATGAAAAAATTTGTTTTCAAGTTGATAATGTTTTACATATCTCCTCGGTTGCCGTTTGTAACAACTTAAATTACGTTATTTGATTGTTCAAAACTTATTCCTGCTTTTATCTATAATGTCTCCGTGATTTTTCATATTTCACTCTCTCAGAGTCATCAAATATGTTAACAATTTCGAATGAGTGTGTAAAGTATTCTACTGATGAGAATATATCGTTGAAATCTTCAACCACCGTTGTGGATCTGCCTCAAGAAAATGGAGATGGTAAACTTGGTAAAGTTGTTTTCTGAAGAATTTTATTGATTTGTTGAGTTTAATTTGCACTCGTCGTTCTTATTCTAGAAGATGAACGAATGTGGGCAGCGTTATCGTTTGTTGTAATTTTGATCATTTTTGGAGTACCTCTGTGGTGGAAAATGACGGAGGTGGAGAGAAGTTTTTTCCCATACAATGACATAGCCGATTTGCAGTCTCGAAATATAATTTTTACCCTGCATATTGATGTGAAAACATCGACACTAGCCGCCAAAAATCTTGTCAGTGATCTTCAAAATTTATTCTTGCACTCGAGTGGGTAATGGTACGCATATTTGAGATTTATCGTCTCAGAGAATATCTTAATTATTTTGTTTTCAGGTCTGTTCAAAATTAGTTTGAGCACCAAGCCATCTCCATTTATGAACAAGACGATAAATGAATTAGAAGAAATGAAGGAAATTCATCCTCATCTACCTGGATATTATCAGCTCATTGAGATAAATTCTCCTCGTATCAAAAACAGTATTGCTGTTGGGAAGCACCGTACTATTTACATTACCCAGAAATGCAGTAAATATTTTCTATCTAATTTAATAAATTAATGCATTATTTGTACTGACTTGACGATTTTTCAGATGCTGAGGGAATTTATACATTTTTTCGCGAAATCATATTGAATGAAAAGTTACTTTTAGAATCAGTGAAGACCGTTACTTCACCAGGAGTAATGTCTAAAAACACCCACTACCTTCGAAAAGTACGCCCTAGTCCCAAGTACGATGTTATATTTTCAGTGGTTAATCCACAACCAGAAATTGTAAATTTTCAGTGGGATAATGAGTTCTTCATCGAAAGTGCGTGATATGAAAAATTTTAATTTCTATTTTATTTTATTCAGAAATATCTTATCAAATAACAATTTTTAGGATATTTTCAGCCCTTTCTTCAGAAGTTATTTTTATTGAGCGATTTCAATGTTAAATCTCAATGGTTGTACCTACTAGATTGGCATCAAATTCCTAAAAAAGTTAATGATAGATTCGAATTGCATCATTTGCAAATACCTCACATTATTACACCGTTGGAAAAAAAAATAGGTCAGTGCAATATGTTTTTTACTCATCTTATTTTTGAAAAATGCGTTCATATTTGACTGAATTTATGAGAATCATTTGCAGGTTCTGGAGTTGCGCAAAATCCGTGTATAAATTTTGTATTGTTCGTTACTAAATGTGATTACGCACCTACCACCTTCGTCAACGAAGAAGGAAAAACTTCAAGTGCTATTTTGTCTGCTAGATGGGGCGCAGTTCAGCTCGTGAATCCTAATAGTACCAACTGCAAAGAACATGCTCCCATGACGGTTAATGATAGGGCTATTATGCAAATATTTATCGTTCAATTTAAAACTCTCCTCGGATTGCATGATTGGTCTAGTCGTAAAAACATGGTGATGAACGATAATTCGATTGATGTTTATTCATGGGAAATTGATAGCCTTTACCGAATGCGTATTTTGGAGCAGTTTATTTCATCTAGAATTACGCTAATTTCACTGTCACAACTACTTGGGGAAATAAGCAATATTGTCATAACAGACGAGGTTGGTGATGCTGTAATGAAATCCGTAAGTGCTGTTGGTAGCACATTAAATGCTCTTGCCGAGGGCAGGTTGATCGAAGCTCTTAAGTTTAGTACTCAGTCTTTCGTGGCTAGCGAATTTGCGTTCACTCATCCATCGCTGCTAGCTCTTCTGTATTTTCCTGACGACCAAAAATACGCTGTTTATATTCCTTTATATCTACCGGTCATGATACCCGTTTTACTTTCACTAAAAAATATATTTGCTTGGCTGAAAAAGAAACGTACCAATATCAGTGGCTGTAAAAAAACCAATTAACTAGTGCCGGAAAATTAATCCAAACGTATCTGTTCCTCATAAATGAAAAAATGTATTAAATAAATTTTTTTTAATACATGATCAGAAAGGCAATGTTTGCGAGGATGAATGTAACCTCGATAAAAAGTGAAGGCAACTCCTTTTACAAACGTGAATCATCTTTTTACATGGAGGCCTTCTATACATATGATGTATGGAGAAAGGAAAAAATATGCACAAAAGGGTGACGCTTCATACATTATCAGTTATCATTAACGAGCGAGACCATTAGAAAGAGAAAAATCAGTTTTGGCAATGCTTTTTCTCTCTGATGTTTGTTGAAATAGCCCTCTCCTGCATATATTTTCCTTTTCCCATACCTCCAATGTTTGTTTCATTTTTCTTGTCCCACCTGCTGTTCAGGCAGTCCATACATAGTAGTGTATAGTAGTGTATAATCAAAAGTGGAGTCACATTCACTTAACATCAAGATATGTTCAGTTTACATTGAGATAGAGGTAAGGCTCTTTACTAGCAGGTTTGCGCATGAGGGTGATAAGAGATAAACCGCCATTTTGTATTATTATTTATATAGTAATAAAAAACAATGTAAAATTCATTAAAAACTGAATGACACAAAATGGTAGCTCATCTCTTATCACCCTTATGCGCATACCTGCTATTAACGAGCCTTTGTAGAGGTTACATCATAAACATAAGGCTAAATGCTCTACATGCGCCGTAGTTAAAAAATATGTGAAAGATAAAAAAATCAGTTCAAGTTGTACATTCTGCATATCCAAAGCTATGCATGTTTCATTGTGAAAATAGACATATCAAACTACGATCAATGTGCAGCAAGAAATATTGGAATTTGAAATGTTCTATCTTTGACTTTGTTTTGATGGGCATTGAACACTGCTTTAACTGTATGTCTCTAGGTTACTCTTTTTGAATAAAACAATAAATCAACCACAATGAGGAGGTTGATATATTGTTATGTTTTTTTAATTTTTATGCGAGATACATCATTATGATACAATTTTAACATTTCGTTGCTTTCTGATTATTAATTATATAAAATATCTTCCAATCAACAAGGTTCAAATGTGAGTGTTTACATATGTGGGAAAATTTTTGAAACGAGCGTAGCGAGTGAGCAGTTCTTGAGTCATGTAAACATTCACTTTTAAACCTATGTGTGTAATATAATATGTTTTTATTATTATATCTTGGTTAATTTTTTTCTTTTGTTAGTGTATAATTAAAGAACCAAAACATTGAATTCATGATTTGGCCCCTCCATATGAAAATTTTTAGATCTACGACTGATGTTAATCCTAACATTAATAATGATCATGATCCTTGCTGCATTTCCAATTGGGTATTAGAATTAATATTCTTTTTTCTTGTCTCAATGAGAAGAGACCAAAATGCTCCTTTTGAAAGAAAATATTTACAAGTATTTTGCAAGCTTTTATTTTGGGTATTTGCAGTCATATACTCAAGTAGTGGCTCGTTAGCACCCAAATTATTTTTTAGTCGAACTAATTATCATTTAGTCAAGCAGCGCTATAATAAAACATTATTTCTAACCGTGGGTATATTGGTTGTTATTATCAGTCAACTCCTTAGGTACTTCTTTTAAGAATAAAAGATTACCATCCTCCACTTCAAACTTCTAGAATCCGCAAAAAAATATCTTCCTAACAAGAATTTATACTTGAAAATTCTTCAGATAAACATGGTTATTCGTAAAGTCTTCCTTAAACAAATCCTTGTTTCTCATATTTGTTACTGCTATAAGCAGACTATAAGAATCAATTTCATCCATAATGTGGAAGCAGAAGATTCTGTAAAGATCATCTTGTTGGACTTCGCTTTCTGATTCAGACTCGATATGTTTTTCTTCTTCGTTACTTGGATCTGTGTAATCGGTGATTAGCTCCACATTTGGGTTGAGTTTGTTATCTTTTCTTTCAACATGATCGGATATTAAAGCTGCTAAATTTCCATTGATCAAATGGGTTTCTTCCTTATTGTAATGGCGAGGAACTGGATAGATCAATATTTTGTGCCTAGGAATTTCAGGTTTTTTGTCTTTATTGTCATTTTAGTATTTCCTCATGAAAATCATCTTCAAGTCCAGAATACACACATCCTTGAAGTCAGATTTGAAATTCCAAAGTCAATTGTTGAATCTTTGTAGTCAAGATCTGTAAAACTGATTATCAATCTGTTTTGGGTCTGGAAGTCTCATAGTAATAATTATTATTTTATTTGACATTTTCTCAATAGTTCATTAAGAGTGTCATGGAAGTTTGAGATGATCGTATCTTCATATGCATCTGGACTGAGGATTAACTCTTCCCCAAAACCGACCGTGATTCTAGTCTTCTCTTTCACATTCCATCTGATAATCTCTATGAGTGGACCAATTTTAGTGATTTTCTCAAATATGGCTGTTTTATCCGAGCTGAGATTTGATGTACTGGAAAGACCCCTGTTCTTTAACCAGCTCAAGAGTGTTCCATCCCCAAATACCTGATATGATTTCCATTTGGAAACTACAAATTTGTTTTTGATCAGGTTTATCGGTCAGTTTTTATCACTTTTATCGTTAGGGCATCCTATGTGACTGACCATAGGTGCTTTCTTCAGTTTCCCTGGTTTTACTAGAATGTTTCTTCTAAGTGGTATGAATTGGAATATTTTTGGTCTCCAATGTTCAAGACCAGCTGCTACTTACACTACCTAGAGATATCTTTAGATACTACAGCATTCTCCTTATGGAACAAACTATGTAGATATAACAATTTTGTGGAGAAGTTGACGAGGTTTGCTACATCAGATTTATAGATTTGATTGCAATATGGCATCGGTATTTTTTTAACCAGGATTGCGTATATACTTTGAATATCCTCCCCACACTTGAGCAATTGAGTGTAAATATGAATTGGATAGTCAGCAACAGACTCGTATTTTTGTGAATTGTATTATCCATCCTGAATTGCTTGAACTTGTACTTTTCTTCAATTTATTCTAGGAAATGGTCTTTTGCATCTTGGTATCTTCAGCTTTGTTGGTAAACAGCTCCTCTGGGAAACTTGCTGAGGTTCATCATCTTACCAAAAACTCAATAATCTTTGATACAGCTTTTGAATTCTTTGAAAAATTGTTCGGGACTTTGGCAATTTTTATGTCCAGCATACAACAGCATCCTTCACAAATCAAACAGTCTTGAAGTTTTATGTAGTCGAGCAATTCTCGATGTTGATATGTTTGCATTGGAACTATGAATCCTTCTTACCAGTGTTCTATCTCATTGGTTTGGTAAATATGTTGGGATGGTTGTTTCCTTAAGATGTTTCAATATCCTAGTAGATTGGATTGCTGGTTCGAAGTTGGGAGGTAAAGTGTTTTGTTTTGGTCCAGTCTGTCGATTCAATGGACTTCCGGATTTGACAATCCCCTCAATTTTCTTCTCAAAGTATTCGTATTGTTTATCAAACTTTGATTGCATAGTTGAAGCAAGTAGTTGGATTTGTGAAGTTATTTGCTCTACTGTGTTATCTTGAAGGAGTGTGCTCCTGTCAATTCAAGCTGATGGACCAGCAAATGTTGAGCTTGCTACTGGCTATTGAGGAATCACAGATGGACCTGGTAGGGTGATTGTTCTTGGATCTCAGATATTCTTGGGTTCACTGGTTGTATTCCCTCACTTACTGGCAGTATGTAGAGAGAGTCATTGTAGAATTGGGTCTACTCAAAGTCAACTCTTTTCTTCATTGGGTCTTGACCAAATTGTTTACTTTGAGCATTAGACTCGGGAAGTGGTGTTATTAATGGTCCTTTTCTTGCGATTTCCTTTTGGAGAAAAAGTAAGCGAGCTTCATAGACTTTCTTTGTCTCGTTTAATTTCCTGGTATTTTCTTCAGCTGCCTCCTTTTTCTTTTCAATGTCCTCCATCGTAATTTCCTGGTATTTTCTTCAGCTGCCTCCTTTTTCTTTTCAATGTCCTCCATCGTTGAATCATGTAGAACACATTCTTTACAATATCTCATTGCCCTCTGAATTTGTCTCATGTACAACTTGCGATAAAATTCTCTGGGATTTGTTTCAGCAGGAAGTTCAGGGATTTTGTCGTTATCAAAATTCCAAGGACTTCTTTGGTATAAGTCTTCTTCCTCCACAGCTGCAGATCCTCTCGTAGGATGAAAACATAATCAAAGGCTTAGGGCCATAGCATCGACTGTAATGACTAACAGTGTGATACACTTACTTTATATGAGGAGATATACACCTCTAATGTGACTTCGTTTTTACACTGACTGTATATCGAATTATTACAAGGAACCTAATAAAGTCATTGATTAAACAACTGTTGATATATCTTGCAAAAGGGGATTTTTATCTGTAGAATTTGTCATATGTATATTCTGTGATTCTAACAATAGTATAACCTTATAATTTGTGAGCAGTTCCCTATAGTAAAGGTAATTACAATAGTTGATTTTAGTGGTGACATGTGGAAGACTGTGGGGTTTTGGATGTCTTAAAGTAAGTAAAACTGTACACCTAAGTTTTTACTTTCTTGCGATAGTAGAAACGCAAACAATTTCAAAACTGCTCTTGTATGACAAAAATTAGGTTTCTGCTCTGACAATGTAACTATAATTAAATATAATAAGAATTAAAATTTTAA
Organism: Ericerus pela; assembly: GCA_011428145.1. Lineage (NCBI taxonomy): Eukaryota > Metazoa > Arthropoda > Insecta > Hemiptera > Coccidae > Ericerus > Ericerus pela. The sequence goes on from WOFM01000426.1 coordinate 522,849, forward strand.
ACAGTTCTATCATAACCTTGCAGGATAGGAAAAGAAACTGGGACACCTTATATAATCTTTTAAATGCCTATTAATTATCCTCTCCCATTCTGTTATAGTAAAAACATTTTTTTTTCAATAGCATTAAAATTATGACTTTCAGCAACATCATGTTGACTGACGAATTTAAATTATTATTGAAAATATTTATCTGTACTTAACTGAGTTCTCAATCTATTTTAATTTCTGGTAACCTTCTTCGTGAGTACTTGACCCTGTTGACACACCACCATCAAGTATTGTGAATTTTTTGCTACCTATAATGTAGGACTCATAACACGATGATAAAACATCCCCTATTTTATACGCTTTTATTCTACTCACTCAATTTGTTGAAGTACATCGGATGACCAACGTCAGCGCTGTTTTTACGTTTTGCAACACACGTACACATACACACATCCGTTTTTATCAGTTGTTTTTGTCAATTTTTGTTTGTTTCTATATCAGAAAAAGAAGTGAGAAATTTTATTTTATCTTTCGCCGTTATTTTTTTCTTCAAATTATAAAAGCTTATTGTGGAATACCTTACGTCGTGGAAAGTAAAACCAACAAAGAAGGTGTTCAACAGAACAATTTGCGTGTTTATGCCAATATACCAGAAAGGTATGAGGGAGCCAAGACCTCGGCAAACACTGGCGATTTGGTCTATGATTTTCTTGTCTTATATAGCCGGCTCCCTACACGCACACATACACACCTATGTAACTTTTACATAGATATAGTGTAGATAATTTATTCGTACTTTACAGTTGTCATGGTAACGGTAAAGTACGGAGAATGCATCTTCATATCGGTCCGTGACATCGCCGAGGTAATTATCTATCGATTTGTCACGGTCCGAGATTTGTAACTTGTCTATCTGCAAAAATAGACAAGTACAAACGAACATACATTTGTATTTGGTTTAACGTGCAAGGCACGAATAATTGTCACCGAAGGTGACGACTGTCGTCGATAGGCTGAGCCTATTTCCTCATACGAGTAATGGTCTAATCCCCACAGCTACTCCCCCCCAGTTTTTGCGTTGTAAAAACGATTAATCGCATGCTTGGGGGATTAGAGGTTTTTTAGCGCTGTTTTTGTTCCCTCTCCCATTTAGCGAGGGCACTTCCGACAGCTGCTCCAACACATTTGTACGACTCCATGCGTTGGGCTTGTCGCCGAAGGAAAGTGTCCCTGCTTTTCTGTCCCCTTTGTCTCGGTGGTCGGTATTGAGGACGACGGAAAGGGTGGTTACAGATATGAAGGGAGGGGCGAGGATTAAATTGTCCGGAGGTGGTCAGCAGTGGAGAGTTGGATTTATGAGTTGCCGTAAACTGCTGAGTACGAATAGTTTTTGGGGCCGGAGGAGGAGTTGCTTGAAATGCAGGGTCCTCATCGGCAAAAAGAAATTTGGCCCGCTCTCGTATCGTCGGTTTAGGGGTCACCATTTTTGGGGTTGCCAAAAATGGTGATTCCTTGATGGGCATTTTTGGAGGCGAGATCAGGGGTGGTAGTTCTTTTGTCATATGAGTGACAATTGTTTCTACCGGTGAAAGATCAGTTTCCATCAAAAGTTCTTCTTCAATTCTGGCCCAATCTCTTTCGTGTTCTATAATACACTGTTGTTGCATATTATTAATACGTTCAACATTGTCTTTTAAACACGAAGGAATTTGAGGGTCAGTATTGGCAGATAATTTTTGATGGTTGATGGACGACAGTGTAGGAAGAAAAGGATTTGAAACACGAAAATATAAAAAAAATAAAAAGAGCAAAGTTCGACAGTCGAGGCGACAGTAGAAAAAGCGAGTGAGGACTTAGTAATATTTTTTTTTGTCCGTTGTATCAAAACGTCGTCTTTATTTGAGCGAGTACGTCCGTGGAGGGGGTACATATAAAAATTCTCTATCGTTTGCAGTTTTTCCAGAAAAATTTTGTTCATTTTCTGCAAAGTTAGGCGTGTTTGAACATTTTGAAGCTATAGGTAATTCGAGATGAATATTAATTCATCTCTGCTTCTGACATCATTGGTAAGATGAACGTTTTTGTTCTTTTTGTTTGTTTGACAATAGATACACGTTGCGATGTTTTGTTGTCATCGAGCGCACGTAGGTTTGTTGATACCTGTTGTTGTTTTATTGTTCACGCACTTTTCTTATCGAGGGATTCCACAGTCGTCGTTTTTAGCGGGTTTTTATTTTTGTGTGTTGTATTAATTTTTTCGAAAGATTTTTATTTTCTTTGCGCTAGTCGCTCGGATCTTCGTTTTGGATGCTGATTTTTTGCTTTTTTACTTCCTAGGGGCCTGCCTCTTTTACGAGGGCTTATTGGGTCCGTAGGGTCATAGTTTATTTTGACAATGTCGTATGAAAATTTTACTGTCTTTTTCTTTTTTGTGAATTTATTTGTTTGTGAATTTTCTTTTTGTGTATTTTGTGTTTCGACTGGTTCTTCCGGTACTATTTGTGTATTAGTAATTTCGGGGGAACTTGTCTTTGTGTTTTCTTTTATTTTCCTAATTATTTTCTTGTCGTCTGTTACCAAATATGCAGGTTTCAATCTATTGATTGATATTGTTTTATTTTCACCTGCTATGGATATCACAAAATTTTTGTTGTCACATGATATCACTTTATAAGGACCGGCGTAGGGTTTTTCCAGTGAAGATCTTATTTTTTTGTCTCTTACAAATACATGTGAAGTAGTGGCCAAATGTTTTGAGACATAGATCTTTGGCTGGCCATGGCGAGCTGCCTGTGTTAGGAATTTATTGGCATCAATTCGTATGTTTTGAACTAGGGTTTCGGGGCTAGTTTCTGTCAGATTTGTGAAAAAGTCCCCTGGTAGGCGTAGCTCTTCGCCAAACGCTAATTGCGCTGCAAAATGTCCTGTGTCTGATTGGAGAGCTGATTGTAGGCCTAAGAGGATGGTTGGAAGTACCTCTATCCATCTTTTTGTGTCATGAGCCATTATTGAGGCTTTCAAAGCTCTATGCCATCTCTCAACTTTTCCGTTTGCTTGAGGATGGTAGGCTGTGGTATGACTATGTTGAATACCAAGCTTTTTTGATAACTCTTGGAAGAGTGAGCTTTCAAATTGGCGACCCTGGTCTGTTATTATGACTTCAGGTACGCCATATCAGGCAATCCAGTTTTCATATTGTTTGGCAGCTATTGTTGGTGCTGTCATTTCATATAATGGTATTGCCTCGGGCCATCGAGTTGCTCTGTCAATCATTGTGAGGAGATATCTGTGTCCTTGTGAAGGGGGCTAATGGGCCCACTAAATCAATATGGATCGTTTTGAACCGCTCTGTTTGTTTAAAAGATTTGAGTGGTGATCGAGTATGTCTTCCTACTTTGGACTCTTGGCAATTCAGGCAAGTGCGAGCCCAGTTGTTGCAGTCAGACTTAAGTCGAGGCCAGACAAATCTTGATGATATTAAATTAGCAGTACATTTGGGGCCAGAGTGCGATAAATTGTGCACGCTGTTAAATGCCATTTGGCGATATTTTTTTGGTAAGAATGGCCTATTCTTGCCTGTACTGATGTCACATGTTAGTAAGATATCAGTGCCGGGAATTTTTTGTTGCCTCAATTTGAGAGATGTGTTTTCGTTTAACAATAACTCTTGCAATTCCGCATCCTTAAGCTGTTCTTTTGCGATTTCAGCATAAGATAATTGGGCAGGGGCTTAGATAGCTTCGATTCTACTGAGTGCATCAGCTGGAGTGTTAAGTTCTCCACTTATATACTGGATGTCAGTAGTTAGTTGACCTATGTAGTCTAACTGTCGTGTTCTTCTCGGTGATGCTGGCTCTGCTTTCTGCGTGAAGGCATGTATTAGGGGTTTATGATCTGTATACACAGTAAAGCATCTACCCTCTATTTGGTGCCTGAAATGCTTCAGTGCAGCAAAGATTGCCAGTAATTCCCTATCGTAAGTACTGTAATTTCTTTCTGTTTTGGATAGCTTTCTGGAGAAGAAAGCGAGTGGAAATTTTTGGTCATTTTCCTTTTGGTACAGTGTTGCACCAATTGCAAAGTCAGAGGCATCGGATGCGACACATAATGGTAGACTTTTGTCTGGGTGAGCCAAGAGGGCTGCATTGGCCAGCGAGTTTTTTATATTTTCAAATGCTTTTTCAGCTTCTTTATTCCATTCGAGTGGAGTTTTATCTCTTTTCTTTGATGTTTTGATTAAAGCGAACAGCTAACTTTGTTCAGCTGCTGCATTTTTCATGCAGCGCCTGTAAAAATTTACCATCCCTAAGAAACGTCTGAGTTCAGCTACGTTTGAGGGTTTTGGGAAATTTAATATTGGCTCAACTTTGGTCTTTAGTGGGGCTATGCCTTCGGTTGAGACTTTGTAGCCAAGAAAGTCAATTTCGGTATGTGCATATAAGCTTTTACCTACGTTGATAGTAAGGCCAGCAGCATGTATACGTTGTATAACGGCTCTTACATTCTTCTCATGCTGTTGCTCACCGCCTTCTGAGCATATGCAAATGTCATCCAGGTATTCATATGCAAACGGCAAATCCCAAAACAATCCATTGATGAATCTTTGGAAGGTTTGAGCTGAATTGCAGAGTCCAAAAGGCATTCGAAGGTATTCGAATAGTCCAAAGGGCGTTATGAGTGCCATTTTTGGGATATCCTGTTTGGCCATTGGTATTTGGTGGAATGCCCAGTTGATGTCTATTTTGGAGAACATCGTTTTACCCTTCATGTTTGCATTGAAGTCCATTATGTTTGGAACCGGGTAACAATCAGGAACTGCTTTGGCATTTAAGGCTCTGTAGTTGCCAACAATTCGCCATTCTCCACTTGCTTTTTTAGTCATGTGGATTGGGGAACTCCATGAACTATTTGAAGGTCTGCAAATACCTTCTTTTATGATTCGGTCATAGTATTCCTTGGCTGCTTTGAGCTTGTCTGGCAGGAGCCTTCTTGCTCTAGCATGGCATGGTGGCCCTTTTGTTTCTATATAATGAACTGTGTCATGTTTATAGGTTGGGTGCCTGCAAATTGATGGTTGTGTGACTCCAGAATAGTCTGACATTATCTGTAAGAATCGTTCGTCGACTTTACTACAACTGGAAATAGCTGTGTCCAGTTGAGACACTAGTGTTTTGCCTTCCACACAAAGTTTTGTTTCATTGTCAATCAATTTGCCATTTTTTAGGTCAATGATTAGGCCGTAGTGGGCTAAGAAATCAGCGCCCAGGATTGGATTTGGGACGTCCGCAATTGTAAAAGACCAAGTCATGTCTCTTCGTAGTCCGATATTGACTTTGATTGTTTCAAGTTCGTAGGCTGGAAGGTTTTGACCATTCACAGTACAGAGATAGTATTTTGGAGTGTGTATCTTATGTTTTTTATTTGCTGGCAATATGCTTAGGTCTGCGCCTGAGTCTATTAGATACTTTCTCCTGCTTGTTCTGTCCTTTAAGAACAGGCGGCATGAGTAGTTTTCCGAGGGGTCTTCGGCCGCGTAGATGGCCCCTAGTTTTAGTTTGATGATTCGGATTTGTAAGTCCTGCCCCACCATTGACATTTGTTATTACATTTGGTGGCAGCCTCGCCAAATCTATTGTGAAAGAAGCAGTTCTTTTCATCCCATTTTTGAGAAGGAGAATTGGATGAAGTTCTTTGGTTTTTAGGGGGAGTCTGGCTCTAACCCCTGCGAGAATTTCCGTCTCTTTGGTCTCTTGACCGGCTTCGTCTTTTCTTATCAGTTCTGCTTCTAGACCGGTTATTTCGCTGATTGTTATTTTTATTTTTATTATTATTTTTGTTGTTATTTTGCACTTGTGTAGTGAGCTGGGCTATTTGTGCTCTCAGCTGTGCAATTTATCCTGTCTCTACTGACACTGCACTAATCGAGGGTGAGTTTTTTGACTATTGTAATGCATTGTCAGCACTTTTGGCTAAATAATCTAGGTCAGCGGATTCGTTTATTATTGTTGATCCTACTGCTGCCAATGCCTGTACAACATGTTGTGGTAGTTGTTTACAAAATTAGTTTCCAATTACCAAAGGGGCTACTATGTGGTCAGCCTTTTTTCGTAATTTAGCCATAAAGATGGAGGGTTTATCGTCCCCTATCTTCATTCCACCCATTATTTCGTCAATTATTTCATTTTTTGTTTTTCCAAATACGTTTTTTACTTGTTTGCAGAACCAGGCATATTTATCGGTTTCTGCCGGAGGGAAATCCATGATATTGGGAATTCCTCTTATTATTTGTGGGGGCATGCCTCCACAAATATGTGTATATCGTTGGTCAGCTTGAATGTTCTCGGTTTTGAATCTACCATCGAGAAGAGTCAGCCAGACATTGACTTCATTTGGGAGAAATTCTGGTATATCGATCCTTCGTCTGTAGAATGCCGGATTTTGCTCGGTTCGTGTATTTAGCAGTTGTAATATTTGGGCTATTAATTCCGGGGTTAACGTTTGTTGTGAAGATCCAGTTGCTGACATTGTGGGTGGGTTTTCGGTTGGCTGTGCCATTGAACCTGGTTGGCTAATGTTATCGGAAGATCTTGATGCTTCGCCAAAAGTTGGGGCAGATCGTGTTTGCTGATCTGTTGGAGGAGTTGGTATATTTCTACTCCTCAGAGATTTGGTGGACAATTCGTTTTGGTCAATTGTCGCACCTAGATGTTCTAGTTTGGGACGTCTGTTCCTCTTCTAATTTTCTGAGAGGTTGAGGTCTTCGAATTCTCTTTGGTGTGTCAAAGGTGGAGGAGTTGGTGGATGAGGCCAACTGTCTCCTTCCTGGGTCTGCTGTTTTTCCTTCTGGTAAATGTACTCTAGAAGGGGGGTGTAATTTCCCACTTAGCAGACACCTTCGAAAGCTCCTGGTGTCTTTGTAAAAATAAAATTTCTTGGTTAAAAAAAATTTTATTTTTACTTTAATTAGAAAGCGAGTTACTCGCCAGCGCACCGCGCCACTTTAGTATAAGCACACCGCGCCAAAAGACACCACGACGTGGCCAAAAAATATCACGTCGAGGTCACCACTGTGGAATACCTTACGTCGTTGAAAGTAAAACCAACAAAGAAGGTGTTCAACAGAACAATTTGCGTGTTTATGCCAATATACCAGAAAGGTATGAGGGAGCCAAGACCTCGGCAAACACTGGCGATTTGTTCTATGATTTTCTCGTCTTATATAACCGGCTCCCTACACGCACACATACACACCTATGTAACTTTTACATAGGTATAGTGTAGATAATTTATTCGTACTTTACAGTTATGGTAACGGTAAAGTACAGAGAATGCATCTTCGTATCGGTCCATGACATCGCCGAGATAATTATCTATCGATTCGTCACGGTCCGAGATTTGTAACTTGTCTATCTGCAAAAATAGACAAGTACAAACGAACATACATTTGTATTTGGTTTAACGTGCAAGGCACGAATAATTGTCACCGAAGGTGACGACTGTCGTCGATAGGCTGAGCCTATTTCCTCATATGAGTAATGGTCTAATCCCCACACTTATTTTTTAAAAACTTGTTTTTAACCTAACTTATTCCTCTTTTGACATTTAAAAATTTTTCTACGTAATTTCATTTTTCTCTATGGATCTCACGACGCCTTTGATAGGATTTGTCGCATTCCGGTTCAAAAAAAGGTTAAAAACAGTGACACGTTAATTGAAAAAATGGGTCAAATAAATCTAAATAGACATTGAAAAAAAATTCTAACAATTTAAAAAAATTTTCTTTCTTCGGTAATATTATACCAACAGTTGAATTTTATGGAAGACAATCTGAGGAAATACAATTAATCAAAGTAAAAAAGATAGAAACATGCATGAACAAAAAGTAATAATTCAAGGAATACAATGACGCATTAAAAAGAAAAGATATTGATTTCAGCTGTGTAATTATTTCAACTTGCGACACTAATTAATGTTCATTAAGTTCAATTGATATAAGCTAAAGTATCAACAGAATAATTAGCGAGAAAAATAGGGTTATAATATGTATATTTACACAATCACCACCGATTTTTACAAAAAATAATTATGTTGTAGGTAGGTAATTGAAATTTATGGAAATTTGAAAAATATTCAAGCTTTAAAGATAATTTTATAATGACATACTTTTTGCTTAATCGATTGTTTCAAATTCAATCGCAATACCAATAATATATTAACCAGTACTTCCCCATTTTTGGTCATAGAAAAATTCTTTTTTTTTTCCTCGGTACCTATATTAACTGCTGGGTTTTTTATTAATAGAAAAATTTTTCTCCGTTTTCATTATAATAATAATCGCCCGTAATTCTACCTACAATTTTTATTTTGAAAGAGAAAATATTTTTTACGAACGTCGAAAATATAATTTTCGTGAAACGAGCGAATGCTGATCGTAGGGTGACAGTCGATTATTGATCAATGAAGAGTAATTATACGTGATTAATAAAAACCTTGCGCTGTGTATTGAATGTATTGTAAGATGCGGTGATATTCATTGGTAGCCTTCTTCTTTTTCAAGTGAAATAATTAACACCAGCTGAGCTGAAACATCAAGGTTTATTAATTTAATAAGTAAACCATAACTAATAAGCGTACCGTTGCTTTAATTCATTAATATTTTTTATGAGAGATTTTGTACAAATTATTATTATCGTTATTTTTATTAATAACGTTAGTGTTAGTTTTGGTGTAGAGTCGGCTGACACTTCCTATTAGATTTCGATGGTATTCAGGTAGGTACGGTAAACACTACCTTTTTGATGAATAATTTATTTTTATGATATAATTGTTTAAGTAGGTGCTACCTAATTAATGCAGCTCAATTTTACTATTTGAATTTTCCTTTATAATCGTAACAGAGAACAAGCATACCAAAAATTATAGATATCTACTTAATTGAAACTTTGGCCTATAAATTCGAAAGTGATTGAACTAAATTTTGCACAAAAATTTCTAGTGTAAAATATTCCTAGTGTTGTAACAACTAAAGTGTCATAACATATATTTTATTTCCTTTCAAATTCTTAAAAATGTTTGCCTATTAACTTTCTAATTACAAAGGATTAAACATTAAACATTTTTCGTGATTTGCTTCTGCATCAAAAAGAGAACATAATTATTACGCTATAATATGTATACGTTTTTGAAAATTTGATGATTCTTACTAATTCACTCAAAACCAAAAATATTTTAATTTCGAATGGTTTTCTGAATTTCAGAATTGTTTTTCATAATATAATTTTAACTCGCAACGTAAATTTTTCTAAATATTTTGCATTCATTTTGAGTAAAAAATTTATCCTAATTTGGCTCTACGTTGAATAACTCGGAAACCTGAGGCAGAAATTTTGCTTATGTAATGAAAAATTTATTAGGGAGAAAAGATGAGTCTTCAGGGTTCCCAAATGTCAGCGGGAGGGCCATGATGAAACCAAAACCAAAAGAATATGATAATATATTAAGTCTGAGGATGATAAGAATCTCTTATATGGGTAAGTTAATTCTTAACAGACCAACAAGGGCAACACATTTTCTGGCAGTAACTCTTCTCAAACTACTGCATCATTTGTAATGAGCGAGGAGTCATTTGAATGGAGTAGTGAAGAACAGATATGAAGAAATTAATAAAAAATTAAGAGAAAAAGTGATGGGAAGAAAAAATTGGTGCGAAAGCAACAATGGTGGATATAGATCGACGGATTTCATGGGCGAAAATCTTCATTACAGTGTATACGTTATTCGAATAGGTAGGTGAGGAGATTTTTGTGGCACTTTAGAGAATATAAAAATCATTGGGACACCACGTGCTCGCAAGAAAAACCCCATAAAAAGGGTAAAACCATAAAAAATAATATAGGGTTGATGCGACAGAAAACCAGAGATGTTTATACTATACTAGATACCGAATTCATATCATTTTACTGGGACAAAACCAAAACGTGAAGCCAATCTCCGCCGGCTTCATTTTTCTGGCTGAGTTCGCTATCTAGTATATAGTATAAACATCTCTGCAGAAAACACCGCAGTCGATGAGTTCTAGATTAAGGCCTGTTTGTGGGTTTTGAAATCCGTTATAGTAAGGACTGATATAAAACTACAGATTACATAACTGAGAAAATTTTCTCGATTTTGAGTAACAGGACAATTAGTACCTACACTTTTTAACAAATAAAATCAAAAAATTGTTGACTATTATAATACAGTGGCGTATGAACTCAAAAATTGAAGGGATTATTCTACGTATAGGTTACAATATAGTTCATTCATTTAATTTTTTTTAAATTGGTTTTCTACGAATATCTACTTATTAATTTTGTGCTCTTGAAAGGACCCACTGGTGGGAGTAAGTACGTTTTCCGTTTCATGACCCAAGGAAAATTTTGCACCATTTTAAAAAATTCATATGTATTTATGCGTGTATGTATGTATGTGTGCATGCATGTATGTACAGTTCTTGTTAACATACAAGACATAATTTTTGTTCGATAGTCACAAAATTTAAGTCTAGGACAAGACCATTCAAATTTGGTGCTGATTGGTCTAATGTGTAATTTTCAAATAATGGTTATAAAATTTGAAATAGGCATTTATTTAGAACTATTCTAACATGCTTTCAAATTTGGTTATAATTGGCTTTATTGTTTATGCCCTGGAGCTGTTGGAGTGACTAAACTCAATAAATGTTTCAATTCTTGTCAAATAATTGAGACATTCGGTACGAATATTACCTCTAACCGAAGGACTATTCCTATAATTTTTACTATTTGTCAATTTTTTTTTTTTTTTTTTTTGAGAAAAATCCATTTTTTAAGTTCAATTGAGAAGAACTTTTCTTTTAGCATAAAAAAAATCATAAAACCCTCAAAAAGTCAATTTTTTGTCCATCTCTTCACCCATTTCCCCTATCTGGATTAGAACACTCGCCATTAGTTCCATAGCTTTATGCTTAACCCATCGGGCTACGTATTCTTTTGTGTATAAGTATGTGTAATTTTTTAGATCTCGTGTTAAGCCTTGTGTCTACTAATTTTATAGTGCAAACAATACTTATTATGTTCAACCATCTGCAACTGCAACATTGTTTTTTTTTTGAAGATGACTGTGATTTTCAGCCTTATCATGATTGACTATGTCCTTTTATTCATGATTTGAATTATTTTATGATCACCAGTTTTTGTTTTTTTTTTTTTTTTTTGTATACCTTTACATCACTCCCTAACATATTTCTCGCATTATGTAAAAACAAATCCAAACATTCTCTCACTTGAGACTTAAACTATGTGCCTTTCCATAAGCCTGAGCATATCTTGAGTAGTCATCTATAAATACCACTATAAATCTCCTTCCTCTAGGAAATGTGACAGGTGACATAGGTACCATTACATCTGTGTGTATCATTTGTAATGGTTGCTCAGCTCTCCACCTGGACTGCATGAATGGTAATTTTGAAAGATTTGACATGGAACACTCTTCAAAATCTTCAAGTACTCTGGTAAATTTTACTCCTTTCAATTACGAGTGTGTAAGTATTAATTTCTTTAGGTACTTTTCTGATACATGACCTAGTTTATACTGCCAATACAAATTTAGTGAAATTGGTTTACTTACTCCAGTAATCTCTAAGACAGTAGGTATGGGCATATCTCTGATATTCACTATTTTACAGTCACATTCCAAATTCTCATTCTCCATTAAAATTTTGTGTTGCTCCAGAACTCCCTCTGACTCTTTCTTCTGAGTGTTCTCTCCATTATCTTTTAATTCTTCTCCCTCCTTTTCAGCATGCACTATGCAGCTTAATTGTTTTTCATAAACTCCTATGAGATTGTAAAGGTGAAGAATTCTCCTCTTCAACAGTTCTCTTTCATTTTCTCCTTCTTCCTCCAAACTATTTTCCAACACAATTATCATATGCCACAGGGTCTGAGGTGTTATATGAATGAAACGGCAAATGCCAAAAAGGTTTATTATAAGGACCTTCAAAACACCTTTGCTGTGTGTCAGTAACACAGATTGATCGATCTGTGAGAACCACAGTAAACCCAATATCGGCCTATTTCTGTAAGGAGAATATGTTTTTGGACAAATTGGGGCAACACCGAACTCCACAAAATGCAAATTTATTGCCAAGTAAGTCACCAGTGACCTTCGTACCTACTTTTGTACTAAGTAATTGAGAGTGTACATTTGCACCTCAAGATGTCCTCTGACATGGATTGAGTATCAATTAAGGAAATGGCAGTTGACATCAAATGCTGTGTAACACCACTAATAGGTAAAAATGAACTTTGAAAAATAATACCAGATTGATGTGTTGACCCAGCTGTAGATAACAATCGATACTCCTGCCAATGATAGTTTGACAGTGTGAGAGTGGATTATGACTTTTTCTTCTAAGTTTGTGTTGTCCATTTCCAAATCTCCATATAGTAAGTCGAATGGAGACTCTTCAATTTCCACTGGAGTTACAGACATGGTAGACTCCTAACTGATAGAAATTCTGTCGGACTTCTTTGATGCTTATTGTGGTGATGTAGGAACTGAGGCCACAGGTGTGGATGTGAACTGTGGCTTTTGAGACACTCTACCTTGAGGTACTTCTCTCCAGTTATCAGCTCCTCCCTGTGTAACTTTCCCTCTCCATCTGTCAATTAGATTCAATCTTTAACATCAAGCATTTTAACTCCTCAATTGACAGACCTACCTTATTTTGGCATTTTTTAATAAAATTAATAGTCCCGATGGTGTTTGACAATTTCTGCACTGCCATATAAAAATAACTACTTTTCTCTTTTTCACTGAGTACATCATTCTCTTGATGATGCTCATATCGACGTATCAATTGATAAAGGCTTTGAATGAATTGATATGCCTTCTCCTTTAAGGATTATACCTCAGCTGTGCTAACTCCCTCATTATTGATTCTGTCTCCTTGTGTAATTCACACTTTTTAAACTCCTTTAAAATGCTTAATATTTTTTTGGGATTCTTCTCCTCCACTATCATTTTGTGGTAAGTAGGTATCATCAATATGGTTGATGATAATTTCACTAACCAAATTAACTCATTTCTTTCTCTCTTTCTCATCAAATTTCTCTTGTTCTTGCTCCAAACATTCAATGACATCATATAGATCTTTTGAAATTAACTCCAATTTAAGATATCATACCAAAGGTCAAAATGTAAATTTTGTACTAATTTATACCATTTTTTAGTATTATTCCTAGTAAGTACTAACTCGGACTTAATTTTCTTACTAGGTTCCTCCTCAGCATTTTCCCTTTTTTCAAGTGTGTCTACTAATAAGTGCGTTAACTCCTTGCTATAATCTCTCTCCTTCGGGTTTGTAAATTCTCCAGATTTTGTAGTTGTTGATACTCCTTCAACATTCTCCATATTCTCCAGACTTGTGATTTCTCTAATTTCACTACTCTCAACATTACTCTCATCCACACCATCATATGTTTTAATTACATTATCAACACCAACATTAATAAACTCCATATTAGCTTGATTATTGTCTACCTCCGCTTCGGTTAACTACTTTAAAATGCTCCAGCTGAGTCACTCGTGTCCTTAACTCGTGGACCTCTAATATTTCCTCTGGCCAAATAGCTTTGGCTTGCTCCTACCTAAAGACATTTATGCACTCTCTCGCCATTTGTTGAGCAATATCTCTTTCATCTGCCTGGTGTGATGAGATAGGCTGGTCCATATACATCTGCTACCTAACTGGCTGGTAATGTCAAAGCCATCATAATCCATACCTTACTCCAGGATACTCTAAGAATAACAAATGACAAGAGATCAGCACTTTTGAGGGTGACTTTGAGTGGATGTGCAGTTTACTCCTTCTGCTTTTACGCTTCCATCAAAGCTTTCCCCAAAGGCATGACCACATCTTTTGGACCTGAAGTAGGTACCACTTTCTGAGAAGCTCCCATTCTCCCTGTTGTGGCCTTTGAACCCAACTCCACCATTTATTTTTGTGTAGCTTTTGTAACAACTGCAAAAGAACATGCAATGTAAAAATGTGGGATGATGTCATCAACTTTGCTCCTCTCCAGTAATATAAAAGAAATGCATCCTCCAAAAATGTATATTTATTTACTTCTCAATTTTAATTCAGTCTTCCCAATAATTTGCACTCTAAGAGTACATCAACAGGCAAATTTTCATTTGAATTATTGAATTTGTCACCCCCCAATAATCTCTCTTCCTTCTCATTACCAATATACCAAACGTCGCTGTTGTCGCTTCAATTACAGCTTCTTGCTGGACACTTTCCACGGACTTATCATGCTGCCTACTGTTTGACATTTTTCTACAGAAAAATGTTCGAACAGTTTATACACAACTATATACTTGACAATCAAATTCACACCACAACAAATACCTAACAACAATAAAATGCAGTTTGAAATCTGTATGGCTCATTATTTTGAGAGGATATAATACTAGGCTGAAACACAGACATAGGTGACAATCCCAAAATAGAGAGAACCTATTAAAACGGAGTGTTAGCAAATATGCTTCTGAACCATAAGCAATGAACATTACTACTTATGACTCTAAAAGCCATCCTTTTTCAGTGTAAGGAACACACTTACATCTTCCAAGGATAGTTAAAGCTGATTCACAATTAACGGGAATGGTAACGAGAATGAAAACGATAGCAGGAACTGAAACGAGAATGGAGCTGCTTTGTTCACAATCACCCCTTGATGAGAATGGGCATGGGAGAATTTTTGCAAAGAGATATATTCTATTCATGTGCAGTAAGAAAAATCTGAGAATGGGAATGGGAAAGATGGACTTGAACCATCTTTACAATTCTTGTTCTCGGGCAATTCTCATTCCTGGCTTGATATGAACACCTCCATTAAATTTCATGTGTTTATCTTTTGCATTTCTGTTCTAGTTACCATTCCCCTTGGTTGTGAACTGGCCTTTAGTCGATTGTAATTCAATCTGCAAATGCAGTGTTCCTCTGTACAACCAACCCGTGACCAAAGACTAAATTTGGATTGTGTGCATAAAGACTTTTTTAACGATCACACAATAAAAGAAATGGTTTTTACTCCTATGAGCCATGATGTTATTAGTTTTTACGTGCCCACAGTCCTACTATCTAACCAAGTACATTCTTTGTACTTGTTTTCATGAACACTTCTTATTCAGGTATAACATTCAGGGACCCATATTTACACCTCCATCTCCTCTCCCATGCAAAGTATAGAAAATATCAAATAATATACAATAAATTTTGATAAATTTTGATAAATTTTGAATGAGAAGACCAAATTTACATTTAACAATGACACCTATGTATTGATACCTAATAAATTGATCATGATCATAAATTTTTGGCCATTTCACTCCATATCATATTCATACAGTATGAAACAAACAAATGAATTCTTTAATAAGCTGGCATTTTAAATTCACAATAATTTTACTCTGTTACAACATATAGTTTATTCCTACTAAAATTATTTAATTAATTAACTCCCTGAACAGTACTAAAATAATGGTGATGGACCAGACAGATCAAACCTTGTTTTTAAATTGCATTACAACACCAATATAAACTCCAATTAAAGCAAATTCACCTACTACTGTCCACAAAGGATACTCCTCAGCCTTTTCAAATTTTGGGGCCAAGCCTCCAGGTACAACAAAGTGTACGCATACTAACAAAAATAGATATGGGGCCGAACGTCCAAGCACAACAAATGCTGCAAATACAAATAAAACTGATCAATGTAAGTTTGGGACCGAGCCTTCTTGCACAACAAAATGTGGTAAATTGAAAATTTTGAAGAGCATTCATTGTGAATTATGAACAAGTTGCAAAAAACGAATGATCATGCAACTGATAGCTAAAAAGATCGTGATACAAATAAAACAAAAAGTTTGCATGAACACTAAATAATGAACGGCTAAATTCAGCCACAATAAACGGAAGAGCTCGAAATATAACACCAAACTTAGGTTGAGAAATCACATACTGGACAACGAGCTCTTTACTCTTCAACAAAAGTGGACAAAATGAATTTGCAGACAATATTTGGTACAGTAGTCCGTACGATGTGATGCATCAAAATACATCGCATCACCAGTTTATAAAAAGAACAAAAGGTTCGATCGAGTTCTACTCCCTGATTGGCTATTTTGTCTTATCGTATTTCTCCTCCAAATATATTTTCTCCTACAACTCCATTGAATACAAAGAATGTTAACGGATGCAGTTTGCTTCAGGATGCATTGAACATCGGCTGGTTCAAGAATAAAAGAAAAATATATATTATCATATCCCTTATACAGCAGTCCTTGACTTGTTAACCTCCGAGTGGCTCTTGTATATGTATGTACAGGGCTGTAACTAGGTACATGCGATCTGTGCATTTGCACAGGCTAGCAGAGTGCAAGGGCGCCACGGACCAAAAAAAAAAAACCACCTTAATATAGTACCTATATTGTCGTCGTCCAATACATTGTCTGGACAACGAACGACAAAGAATATCATTCTGATTTAACTGGCAAAAAAAACGTGTTTGGGTGTCAAAAAGTTTGTTTGCACAGGGCAGCATAAAAAGCTAGGTATGGCCTTGTGTATGTATGTGTGATAGTGTGTTTATCTCTAATGAATCCAATCGACATTACATCACCTCATTTTTTTCCAATTTTGCTGTCTTATTCAGAAACCAAATAAGACACAATGCTCCAACAGCACCAGCATAGCTGCGAATATTTCTCCATTTTGTCTGTGTATTCTCCTTCACATATATACATATATATATAGGTATGTAGATGCCTGTGTAGTAATAACTGCTACATCTGCTTCTATTTTTAACTATGTAGCTTCTCCTTTCTAGAAACTTGTCCATCTTGAATTTTTCTCCAACCACTCTCCATTGATAGTTTTTCTTCAACCAAGCTAAAATGAATAAATAAAAATTATTGACATGTACATATTTTTCTCTGCTCCTCTTCACACATAGTAAATAATAGGTACCATCTAAAATAATATTACAACGTAATAGTTTAACACCAACACCAAAACCCATTTCACCACTGTCGACAGATTTAATTTTAAAGGTATGCACATAATGAATAAACTGACTTACTGTTCTTCCAGCCAAATTCTTTTTCTCTCCATGCTTACGCCATAAATTACAAATACCTGATTTAATGTCTGCTTACTAGGATCTTGTCCTCTGGATAAGTGACCCATTTTCTTTAAGTACCTGGCACTCCACCATATGTCCGTTAAGTATGACAAAAAACACATTCGACAAACAGTAAATTATAACATAAAACACAGAATTACCACATCAGATATTATTTACTGTAGAGAGTTAACATGGAGTTGTTCATTCTAAAATTAGTTACAGGAGAAGTGAATGTAAAGTAAAATAACAATAAACATATTGGTAGAAAAATATTAGACACTGTGTTGCCAACCAGTACTCGAACAATATCATATTTCCCAACATTTTCCTCAATATTGATGATACGATCTTGAAACTTACCATTTGATTTTTTGTTAGATTTTCTTACATTGCTTTGCAAAAATAGTGGGAACTCTTAAAAGTATAGAAACAAAATTCATGTGTATGTTCTTGTGGGGCAGTTTCAATAGGTGAGGACCCCACAGTCTGGTTTACAATTTTGCCTCCCTGGAGCTCAGAAATTTTTCTAACCCTTTCCTACATAATGCAGAAAAAAAAAAAGGAAAAAACCACCTCCATCGTTTTCCCAGGAATCATGTTTATTGATTTGAAAATGTAACTATAGTGTTAAACAACAATCCTCTTTTTGTCTTTTTTTCTTTTTTGCTTACCCTCAAAATTTTCGGCCTGTTGTTTCTAGTGCCTATTGCCTAATGGGAAATCAGGCACTAGCACACACTCTGTTCATGTCTTCCTATGACCTTCTTTTTGAAAAATATTCAATCAGTTTAGAAAAAAACTGATACCTTGTCAATAAATGAGGCTTCTGTTATGCCGGTAAGAGAAAGAATTAATTGGACTTTTTAACAGACTTCAAAAAAAGAAAGAGGTTATCAATTCGATCAGTATATAATATTTTTTTTTTGTATGTTTATTCCAGCATAAATTCTTGACCTGGACACCGATTTTGATGAACTTTTTTTTTAAATGATAGAGGATTATCCCATGGTATTTCCATTTAATTTTTTTAGAATCGATGACAGTTTTTTTACTTTTTTTAGTAGGTACCTAAATATAAATAGTCCTAGACGACGAGCTTACACAGAAGTGTTTTTTCTTTTCCTTGATTTTTTTTTCGGCGTCATTGTTGAATAATTTTTCATAACAAAATTATCAAAAATAAATACTTATTTAATTTTACTGGACTGGAGTATAGGCCTATAGATATACATATATATATCACTCGCGTTGCATAGCTAATGCATACGTTAGGTGGAATATCTTTTGTTCACTATTCCAATATATATTCTCCCTTCTTTGACAAGTTCTTCACAAGACGTTAAATAATTAGCCAAATGATTTTCCTTCGAAAACTTAATTTAAGAAATACATTATACTAGAGCAAAGAAAGCCAGTGTGATATCTATTCGTCGTGTTCTGTTTGACTGGTTAAGATTCACTTCACCGAATGCTGGTCGACCAAAATACTTCAAATTAAGTAAACAAGCATTACAAAACAAATTCCTAACTTTCAGCTCGAAAGTTTCTTTCTTTTTTTTTTTTCCTTTTTTTTGCAGCGCTATTTTTCGGACTCATATAACTTGACGAATATACTTGGCAACATCATCGATTTCCAAATTATATCATTTTCTCCATATAAAACATTTTTCTTTTCTGTTTTTTATTTGTTAGTCCAAATTTTTTCGATTGTTGGTCGCTCTTGCCTTGAACGCATTTTCAATTCGCGTCACAAAGTTTTAGTTTCTCCTAACAACTCGAGAGTAAGATATAGGTACCTAGGTAGTCAGTTGAATCAAAAAAAAAAAAAAAATACACAATCAGGAAATAGCGAATTTTGAGAAAAACTCTTTTAAGGTGTAAAATAATAAAATAATAATCCAAGCATAATGGAAAATCACTTTAATGTCCTTGGCTCGAGTCGAATAGGTTTGCGGTTCCGCATCAGTACTTTTTTATCTCATTGGATGAGAATGGCTTAGAGCGTGGTTATAAAGTCGAATCGTGAAATTCGAACGTAATTAAAAAGATGAGAAACGTGTTACCTACCTTTCATTGTGAGCGACCAGCAAGCAGAATAATTCTATCTAAAATGATCGAAATTGAATGTTAATTGTTTCACGCTTATTAAATCAAATTAATTATTTTTTGTAACATTTGAAAATTTTTGCTAATGTGAAATGTTTTGGCAACATAGGCCTAAAACTTTATTCTTTTCATATACATACATATACTGTATAAAAATTAAGATTTTTTTTTTCAATAAAATAAGTTTGCAATCTTTTTAATTTAAAAATTCTCAGGTAAAAAATTAAGAAAGAACGCAGTCTGTGAAAAAGAGAGTATTATTATTTTTTTTAATAGAAAATTGTGTAAAATTCTTCAACGGGTATCTATAAGTAAAAAGTACCCATGAAGGTGGTCGCGTAATTACGAATGGGTGCGAGTGGTGGTTTAAGTATTCACACCTCATCATTAACACAAAATAAGAACAAAAGCTTAGCCTTATTTCTAAGGCTGTGAAAAATATGTGAAAACATATTTTTTTCCAAGCTTCAGAATCCAAATTCGTAAATTAACTTTATGTTTCAAGTCCTCATGAGCCTAAACACAAAATCTGAAAACGCTTATTTTAGGCATATATTTATATATTTTTCCATAAGCGCATATTTTACCACATAGTTTGATCCAAATCACCCCATAAATCTTTCCAAATGAACACACATTTTGACATATTTTTTGAAAAAGTAGGTATTGTGTAGAAATTTTGTAGTTTATGCGTTATTTTGACAGCAAACTGGAAATGGTGTTGCCCAATATTTTGTGTTTATGTCAACTCTCAATGAATTTTAGGTACTATCCATTGGTTATTGGCATATTTATGAATTAGTAATACCTATCCACTTTCTGCTATTCATTATTGTTTTGTGTGTAAATAGCTTCATTCAACTCATCCTCAGTGGTCTCTTCTGACATCCTCCCCAATAAAGAATCGCAAACACCGACAAAAATACACAATTTTTAGGGGTCAATCCTTTTTTTTTGGCTATGGAAGTATAGACACCCAGGAATCCCCTTATATATACCTTTGTTTTTTTTATATACTCTATACTTTTAAAGTTGATAAAATGAATGAAAACAGCTTTGTGGATAATATTTGATGGTAAATATAAATAAAAATTTCTTGGAAATTTAAAATACACCTATATATATTTTTTAAACTTGACATTTTTTGGTTCAATTCGTTTAAATTTATAAATTCATATTTAAGTAGGTACATATTTGGAGAAAAATAAGCGCATATTTTCGCATATTTCAGGGTAATTAGTGTATATTGTTTGAAAATAAATGTATATTTTTTACAGCCTTACTTATTACATTAGCAGGCACATGCAGGAACAAAGCTTCGGTGGTTAGGGAGCTGAGTCTCCGGAAACCTGGCAAAGTCCCGGACCCAATAAAAAATTCGAAAATATGAAACATTCAGAAAAACAAGAAAATTATTCTATTTAACTTCATTCGAAAAAAAAATGGCAAGACTTTGAGCCCCCTCGAAGTTTTATCATATAGCTTCGCCAATGGTGCGGTATAGGAAAAAAAGAGATGGGGTAAAGTTCTGGTGAATATTTTTACTGCAGTAACTGAGAAAATGATTAACCACGCGTCTTACTTTCACATAATTCAATCATAGTCATTGGCGTATTGATAATACGATTTATATTATTCATTTCTAATGAATCTAGAATTTTATGAGGGGGCTTTGCCCCAAGCCGTTTAGCTTTACCACTGTCTCTCCCAACCACGAGAGGAAGGCCTCAGCCCACCCAAAACTCCCTCCTAGTGATGTAGAGTACATATTTACCGAAGCAAAAAAGACACCTAATCCATTCTGTTTAATTGTGATATTCTAAAAATTGCATTCTATCAGTTTTTTTCTGAGTTATGGCAATGAGAAAAAAGTGATCCATAGTTAGTAGTTTAACTTAACCAAAAAAAAGCCAGTTAATGAAAAAACAATTAACTGCCGCAAACCTTCACTTTTTGTCATCTCTCATAATTGAAATTTTAATTTTCACTTGAAGAGATTTGTGATGAAATGTTTGAAAATAATTTTAAAATCTTCTCATTCGCATTAAAATTGCGAATAATATTATTCAGTAACAAAACTAAAAACAAAATTAAAAAATGAAACAATTAACGATTGGAATACAGGTAGTACCTATACCTAATATGCATATATATTTCCACTTTTTACTCATTTTAGCAATTTATATGCTGTCATACCGTTAACTTACGTAAACTGAAAGATATCAGCTGGAAATTTTTATTTTGTCGATGTCTCTTTTTGGTTTCCAAAATTTCATTTTGAAAAAGTACATGGGCTCATACGCGGTAATTCGCATACTCTTTTCCTCATCCCATTTTGTATTTGTCCTAAACATTATAACAGATTATAGGTACGTATATGTATATACTCAAGTATAGTTTCCTTGTCGAAGTGTTTAAATCAGATAAAAATTTCTATCCATAATGGGGGTTTCCCATGTAAAATTTCATGCAAGATACGATCGGACGATATCGTTGCAATGTTAAGAGCAACATAATGCATTACAACTCAACCTTGTAATCAGTTATCCGGACACTTTGATTTTTCACCCGTGAATTGTTTTATTCGTCATCTAAGTACATATTGTTAATCGCACATTATATATCTCTCACTCGAACAGTGTCGTACTTGGTCTCACGAACCTTTTTTTTCGAAATCACACCATAAATTCAAAATAACATATAGGTATATAATATATTCTATACAAAATTGTGTCGATAATTATTTTTACCTATATAATTTTGCGAATATGCGAGCTATATGTAGAAAAATTTTCTAAGTTATCATTGGCGAAGTGTCAAAAGTTTTCAAACGTTGCTGCGTTATTTTAGGATTACCTACCGAAGAAGAGAGAAAAAATTAGTTGGTAATGTTTTGCCGCTTAAAGGTTATATCATCGTACGTGAAATTTTAATGTTATTTAGAAAAAATTAATGGTGAGTGTTTTAAAAGTTCGTATTTTTAGCAACGTATTATATATAGGCTTATAATTCTGATTTAAGATAGAGATTTATAATAATAATAATAATAATAATAATAATAATAATAACAATGATTATTTAATAGGTAGTTAATTTAATAATAATAACAATAATAACAAAATTTAATAGGTAACATATTTTTGTTGATCTATAGACTATTTATGTACCTCGGCAACGAATAATTTATTTTATAGGAATGATCGGCTGGCTATGTTTATGGAAATTGTTCGTTTTTGTTGGTTATTATGACATTTTCGAAGCAAAACCAGTTCCCTCAGCGAAACCATCCATTCTGGAAGTGTCGGTTGGAGAAACAGCCAAGCTCCACTGTCCCAGCAATGATGACAACCATCGTTTTCAATTTTGGCAGCTCCAATCAAACCAGATTTTGGGACCTGGAAACAAAATCGATGAACGAAAATACAAGTACGAAGTCCTCAGCGGAACGCTCTATATTAAAGTAAAGTAGTCGTATTAATTGCCCTTAAAATATTTATCGTAACTTTATATTGATTCATCTGTATACTGTAGATAGGTATTTGCTGTGGAAGGAAATTTTCAGTCAAATGTGAAAAGTTGTTCGAACGTAGGCCTTCTTTTTCCGTGAAAACTTTAGTATTTTCTAGATTTTTGCAGCGATGATAGGTAAGGGCTAGAAAGTAACAGGATATTTCAGTTTAAAAATTGTTCGAATATGCTTATTTTTTACACGACTGCCAAAAGAAGGAGTGTAATATATGTGTTTAGAATTCATGTACCTATGGGGGAGTTCCTGTAAGCCACTGTAAAAGCCAAATAGATGAGTCAATTTTGGTTTTTAATGGCTCATTTCGAATCGTTTCATAACGTAGGCTGAATAAAATTAAAAGCTTAATTTTGTTTTTTGCTTTTATACTGTATTCACTTAAAGAACGACATGACGTCATTAAGACATAGTTACACATATCAGCAGCACTGTTGAGTGTAATCTATACATCACTGAATTGAAAAAGTAGAAAATAAAATAATAATGAATTTTAAAAAGTTGAAAAACTCCACTACCCGAAAACAATAAAAATAAATAAAAAACTAAAATGACATAAACAAGGTGTGAAAGTAAAATTATAGCTCTGTTTGATAAAACTATACCAACTTACACCAGCCTACATCAGGAGGGTTATTTCATAAATATTTGAGTGAAATTCGGAGCAAAGTAACATAAAATCCTTACATTTGCGGAATAGCCTGCCAGTGCAAGTTGGTGTAAGTTGATGCGGTCCACAGACTATTAAACGTAATAGAGGACACTCACCCATCTAAATGCTGCAATAATAAATGGCACTACTTTTGAAGCTATTGTCTCCACTCCTATAGTACCAAAATTGAATTTGCTTTCTCCTCATTTGGGCCCAATAACAATAATCTACATTTTTTCCCTTCAAATTATTTATTTAAATGAATAAATAAATATAATTATTAATTTAGAAATCACAACAAACACAAATTTTATAAATAAAAATGGGATTAAAAATTGTCAGAGGATATTTTAATTGTGAAAGTGATGCTATTTTCCGTTTCATGTGCGTCCTGTATTATACATATTTAATACTCTGTGGTGCAGTTCTATCAAACAGAGCTTATATATTCCATAGCCCACATAATACATTCATCTTGTGAGCATAACACAGAACACCCTATACAAGAACCTTGAATAGTCTTTAATTGAAATTTATATTGCAGATTAGGGCTTTACCTTCAGATTTATTATTGTGATTTGTGTTATATGTCATGTGTAAATAGAAAATTTCTGCCCTTTCTACCCACCATTTTGACATTTGCTTGATGTGCTTGGCTATCTGACCATCAATTGTGGGTAGCATACATCATTTACAAGGCAACCAATCTGAACCTAAAGCCCTGATTTGGATTGGAAAGTGGAGGCTCCACAAGGAGCTCTAAATTCGCCTCATATTATCACAGGATGAAAACAGGACATATATTTTTCCCATGTATTTTTCAATTAGAAAAGAAAATACTTTGAATTGATTTTCTGAGAATGAGGAATACTTTAATATGGATGATCACTAATCGTTAGAGGATCATAAGCATGTGAATGTGGGTACCTGTGGGTGCCTGGCACCCATGGCAACTTTCTTTTTTCATAGTAAGGAATAATATTAAAAATTTTATTTCATGCCGTGTAATAATAATACATATAATTAAATGTAAGCTGTATGACATCCAAAGAACAAAACAAATAATAAAAAAAATTACACCAGGGCAAAAATTAAGGTGCCCAAAAATTGGGGAATAGGTATTTAAGGAGCAAACAATTTTTGAAAGAAAAACATTTTTTCTCATTTTCTCTTCGCGTCCATAACTTCTGAGGTCTACGCATGCTAGTGCAGAGGATAATCTTTAAATTCTACCTAATTGTAATGATAAAAATTTATTTTTAAAAGAAATTTTCACGTTACAGGATCAATACATACTATACTTATTTTTACCCAGTATCCTGTTTTTGGTCGATCACTATCTTTACCACCAGAGGACATAAATGTTTTGCTTCCATTTTCTATTTGAAATTTTAATCAAAGAATATTTAAGATTCTTATGTAGGGTGTGCTGTGTTATGCTTACAAGATGAATGTCATGTATTATATGTGGACAGTACGAGGTATTGTTTCACCCTCACACCTTAGTTTTTTAGTTTTTTAGTTTTTTATTTTTAATTTTTATAGGTTTTCATTGTTTTCATATGTTTGTTTCCAGACAGTTATGTTTTTTAATAAAAAATTTTTAATTCTGTGAAAAATTTAGAATTTTATATTAAAATTTTTTATTATATTGAGTATCTATACATACACATATACGAGTCCTGAAGTGCTGCTTCACGACACTTTCGCTTGTGCAGGCACAGGATTTTTGCTAGCATAGTTGGATAACACTGTAGAATTCATTTTTATGGTGGAAACAATGAAACATTTGGCTGTTAGATAGTTGGCGCATGCGCGTAATAAAACCAAAATAATAAAAGAGAAATAATTTTGTTGAATTAAGTTTTGGAACAGAGTATCTTTCTTTCATATTTATTATGGTGATAGTAACTAGTAATCCGTTCAAGGTTTTTGAGATTTCCATTGCCTATAACAGGCTACTGGATTACAAGAAGTTTCAAAGTGGTACCTATTGACATTTTGCATATCTTCAAGTTTCAAAGGAAAATAATAAGCAAAATGTCAAGCAAAATACATATATTTTCGTACTTTTTATACTATGCAAAAATGTAACTTGATGAGATAAATAAAAATTCTCTCTTGCAGAAGCTGTCTATTTTCAAAATTATAGGGACTACATGGGTATGAAATTCATAAAATTCAAAATTTATGTAAGTACACTACTCGGCTGAGGCATGTAGCCCCTTAAATGTTGAGAATTGACAATTTTTACGATAGTTCGTTTTTGTTCAACTCAGAGTTATATCCGTACAAGTGTACAGACATTTTTTATGGTTGTTATTTTTCCTATCCTCACCCCTTCAAATTTTAAGATCGGCAACATATTAATACCACTTCTACACCTCTCTCATCAAACACTTGGTACAAACGATATTCTTTTCTGGCTTTTCTGCACGCAGCTAAGGGATTAATCTGCACAAATATGGGACCTATAAGAACAGATAAACCTTTTTTAAAACAAGTGTGAACTTTTATTCTTACGAAGGCCTACCTACAACAAAATATCTCTTGTACCATTTTTTACTGAAAATTCAATCCAAGACATGTTGACATAAACAAATTTCAGAATAGATCGTTTTTTCCAAGTAGATTTGGTCCACAAGTTTTTTGTGTTTTCTTTTAATCATGTCAATAATTGCTATAAAATTATTTTGACGTTTACGGAATTTCTCAAAGAGACATACCATAAAAATACACTACGAACTGACCAAAGGCGTTGGAAGTGGGCTTCCTATCCTTCAATTATTACTCAAAACCATTTGTTCGTTGGTTGTTGGAAAAGCTTAGCATAATTATTTTTCTTTTTTAATTTTTTTGGGGGGAGGGGTTCCACGAAAGTTTTTTAGGAAACAGCCTAATTGTAAATAATGTTTTTTTGAAGGTATGTGAGATAATGAAAAAATTTCAGAGGAGTTTAGACGCTAAATCGCCACCCCTTCATTCCTACGCCAATGGAAGTTCTCTTAATTTTTTTTTCATTTCCTGTTTGAACTATCATGGCTATTGTCGTACCCGCTAACATTTTCACTGATTAGCCTCCCAAAAATAACTCGTTTCTCATTCTTGTTCAGACTGAAAAGTATTGAATACTCTTTAAGGTAGGTTCTTTAAAATTTGATAGTGACCTTCGCCTCTGCTGCAAGGTTTTCAAATTAATTTGTTTCAAACGCATCTGCAAAGGAGCCTGCTGATGATAATATAGTGATGATTGATGATGATGATGGTGGTGATAATAATAACAATATTCTTTTAATTACTCGATATTTTCATTGTGTAACTTGCAGAGATGAAGGTCTGTGTCACAACGAACTGCGACACAGATGACAGAGATAAACGATACCTATCTCTATATAATGTTGTATATAGTATACCTATACAAGTATGCGTTCAATGAGGGTTTTAGTAAATACCAATTTTTAACGTTGGAAATGAAGAAATATTAAATACAAATTTTTCGTGGCAAAACTATATGTAATTTTTTTGAGTTTCAGTTTTTGCATAAATAACTTCTTCCTTCATACGCTCTGTGACTCGAGACTATTATAATATCAGGAGCGTGCTTCCCAAATGCAGCGACGTATTCAAGTTCATTGTTGTCTTGGATTACTCGCAATTGCCCCCTCCCCTGACATTACATATAAGGACTCGTACTGTCAGAGCCCTGTATCTGTAGGATTTTAGTACAGTTTTGCTCTCATTTTATATTATAAATTTAGACTTTTTTCCGCCCTAGAAATCCCCTCTTATTTTAATCCTTGAATTTTGCCACTCCTAGGATTTTGCCGATTTGAGCTAGAGTTCAGTCTGCTTCTACTGTAAATATACGTTTGCCCATAATGTTATGGTGCCTAATACATCGACTTCACATTGGAAGCTAATGTGAGAGGCAATTATAAACCTGATTCACACTTGGCTAGTTTTCATGCTACTAGTCAGCTACTAGGATTACTACATTGTGTTAACAGTTAAAGTTACTCTCGTTTTAACGTTTTTAAAGTCAATTTCAACTTGGCGGATTGTCATGTGAGATTCTAACGAGATTCTTGGAAGACTATCCGCTAAGCTAAAGTTAACTTAAATGGCTAAAAACATACAAACTTATTTTAACTGTTAACAGAATAGTACCCAAATAGCTCGCTAGTTGCCAAAAAACTAGCCAAGTGTAAATCAAGCTATATTCCCACCAATTTTTGAGACTATCTACGCCTATGGTCTTAAGGTGGCCTCAAATGTGAGCCTTGAGGCCTCCAAATTTCTTGCGGAGGTTTCATAATTGGAAGATGAATTGAGGAAGAAGTAGGTCATTCTTGACAGTATGTTTTAGCATGTTTAAAAGTACCTACTTACGGGTATATAAGTAACCATCAGCAATAATTCATTTTGATTCATGTTAAATTCTCTATTTTCACCTTTACTAAGCAAATTACAAAACTAAAATTCATAGTAATGCATTACTCACATTTTTAGAAGATTTCTCTTCTCATCCGTTAATTTTTTTAATTATGGATCACCAAGTGAGGGATGTTCTTCGTATTGTCAGAGCTATTATGTGAAGAATTCATCAGCCACGTTTTATTTTCAGGGTGTATCACTGGATGAGCGGGGAATTTACACTTGCTATTGTCGACATTTATTAAACACAACTTACAATGCTAAATCGATTATGCTGGAGGTCAAGTCAGATTGGCAACAACTATGGGAAAATGATGAGGTAAGCGTTCCAAATATAATGGCTTATTGTTATAGGCTATTATTTTATTGATTTAAGATATTTACTTTTTAATGATGAGGTAAAGCTTCTATGAGGCCACAACTCAAAACAACAAACTTGGCGTTAGAAAAATATTTCAATAGGTACCTATAAATTTTCAAAATTTTAAGACCAAGCGAAATAGTACCTGTCTGCTTATATATTTGTATTTATGTTTTTTAATAGGTCAACTTATTCAGAATGGGTACTATAATTGTAATTGCCACAGTTATAATAATGATACTGTACGTAATTTACAATAACATAAAACGAGATCAACTGATGCAGTTTAAAGGTAGGTACCTACAGTTTTTTAAAAATTGGATGAATCCGCCAAACTTTAGCCTAACCATTCGGGCTCCAGTAGTGAAAAAGTATTCTATGGAAACCAAGTTTTAAATTTTACGATCTTTTCCTCCAAACATATAATCGTCAGTGACTAATTTATTGCTACATCGAGTTTTCACAGAAAAGTAAAGTATACTGTGGACTACCTTGTTGTGAGAGATATTCACACGTAGAAGGTAATCTACAATTTTACGTGTTCTGCCACTTCATACACAAATGTATGGGAGAACCAAATCTAAGGCAAACACTGGCAATTTTGTAGCCTGTTTTGAGAGTTTATGTAGTGGATTTGGCGCACACACAGAGATACACATATGATATTATGTCATATATTATGTCATTTCTTGTCTCTGTGAGGTGATAAGAAATGACGCAGTGTGTTTGGTATTAACCTGTGATATCACTGAGATGTTTATCAGGTAATTTGTCACAATCCGTATAATATATCTTACCTGTAAGTATGTACAGGTATGAACATACAAATGTACATGCATGTTCTGGTTTAACGTCATAGAGACAAAAATATGCCAGCCTTTCAGTGGCAGCAGTCATTGAATGGTGCAAACCTCTGTACCTCATACGAATATTGTTTCCACATATACCTTTTTTGTATTTTTTTTCTCCAGAATAAATTGGTGGAACTCATTTTTTGATATAAATAACGAAGCATTAAAAAGAAAAGTGGTAACCCCTTCTCTTTCCATTTTACATGGAAGTAAAACTTTGAATGTTTGGTGAAAATAAACAACATAAACTTTTGGGATGGAATGCAAAGTTGATACTTAAATATCAACAGATACTTATTAATATCAACCATTTCTTCAGAAATACTCACCGTGGTAGAGTTTTTTCTGTATAATAATATACCTATAGGTATGACGCAGTCAAAAAAACACCGGAAAAAAGATCGGATATCCACATTTTCTATATTTACCTGACTAATTTCAAACAAAAACGTAAATTCTTTTTGTTTCCAGTCATTTATCAAATTATCCTTTTTCCCTGAATTTAACCTAGTTAAAATTAATAATCAATTATAATATCAATAATACCTAAATTTGCATAGATTTCTGTTCTAGACAAATTTAACTGCTTTAGTCCTAAAGTATAATCGGGGGTTAGGTAAGACAGATAATTTTTTTTTAGAGAGGAAATTTACCTTAGACCACAAGGTATAGTTGGAAATCTAATTGTAATAACAATGAATTTTTTGTCATTTATGTTTTTGACTACTTAGGCAGTTATAAAATTTTTTAAGGTGCATTTTTCAGGTATTTTCCATTTTCTCTGAACATTTGCAAAAGTGACTGAAATTTTTCAGTGATTATCGATAATCCCTTAGAGCAGGGCTAGGCAACCTGCAGACAGAAGGCCGCATTTGGCCTGTCAGAGAATTTGAAAAAATTTTAAAAAAATGAGAAAAAGGAAAAATTTAAATAATGGAAAGATAATTAATTATATGAGAAGAATAGAGGTAGTTATACCTATGTAAAAAAACTTTATCAAAAAAATATATGCGCAGGGTAATATCCAAAGGGAAGGGTTTGCTAAAGAGTTTAAAAAAAGCCATAATGATCCTAAGCCACTACTGGAGTACTGAAATACTTATTCTAGAACGCAAAAACTATCTAAAAGATGTTTTTCAATCGCTCCATTCTCGAAATTTTTCAGTCCATTTGAAAGCCCCACTAACTGAAAAACCCATTTGCAACCTCCTATGTGCGTTCATATTTGTATCTACTGAAAGGTACCTATCATGATTATCGGCCTAGATATACCAGCATTGAATCTGCAACCAACAATAGCATTTAAAAAAGGCATTGCACCCCACCACTTGAAAAAGGTTACCCAATCCTACCTAGAGGTTCTCAATTAAAAATAATGACAATATAAAACAAGTGCATTTGCAGTAATCTTAGTTTTCTCCTGATTATTTTTGTAAATTCAGAAATTTTCAATAATTATAATTCAGTTTTTTGTCCAAGTTATTTATGTAAATATGTCAATAAAAACCAGTCAATAACATTAATTCCATAATTCTTTAACTCTCAAAAATATTTAATTTTCTGACTGAGGCGGATTTGTAAATTTGGCACCTGTAGAAAATGAAAAATGCCCTTATTCTGTAGTCACATTCAATATATAAAAAAAAGTTAACTCATTCAAAAACTTGCAATTTCCGGAAATTTTATTGACCATTTTCATATTTTTTGATACTCAAGTATAGAATTATTCAACGTAAATATAAAAAGTGTTGAAATTTTTTGATCCACAGATTTTACGAATGAAAATGTATTGGACGAAATATCTTCGAGGAAAGCATCATATTCGTTACCTAAAAATGGCAAAAATATAGAGTTGAAAGAGGGTATTGATAATCCTGCATTGGACATTCAGTTATCTAGAGAAACAACTCCAACTTTTGGTTATACCAGCCGAGGAGACGCGAAGTTTTAATCAAGCAATCAAAATACAAAAGACGTTTTTGTTGTAAAATACATTTATTGAATTAAAGTTCCTCTCTGTGTTTAAAATTATACTAATTTCATTCTTGAGCACTAATGGGCTCAAGGCAGGTAAATGGCCGCCTTTTTTGGAAAGAAATTATGATAAAATAGAAAAAAGACTATCAATTTGTCACCAACCAATTTTCCATTTTTTCCATTTTTTTAAATGCCCACCTTTAAAAAATATTCTTGTGATTACATCCATGATTTCGTTCAAGATAATATGAAATCTTGATGCCGATCAATTCTTTTAAACCCTTTTTTACCAATAAAGATTGCAATACATTTTTGTCTACTTTTTCTAAATTGTTTTTGTTGTTGTATTTTGTATTGGAATAAATTGTAAAGTTGCATAAGAATGCATACATTTATTCGGTGAAAATATACAGAATTTTCACCATCCAGTGGTTCAAATATCATTCTGTTAGATAGTATCTGGGAAACTACGTACCTACTCAATTAGATGAAAAGAAAATTTCGTTTGAACATTGACTCGAAAATCAGAAATAAAACAATTACGATCTGAGAACTTCAACTTTTAATTACATTTCAGGCAAGCTTAAATAAAGAGTGTGATTTTTCAGCCCACAAAAAAATTCAAATGAATGGAAAAGAGGAGGTGTATGAATGGGAGCTATAATGCATGAAAGAACAAGTAGGTAGGTACCTATTTCACATGAAAAAAATTGTCACCTTTAAAAAAAAATCAAATGGAATATAATTCATTGTCATGGAAACTAGAACAAATCTGTACTACCCAGTGTTTTTAGGCTATTGTCAGAATTTTCTTCATTTGACTACCTATATCCGCTGATTTTTCACCGCAGTATAAGGCCGCAATATAAGGCCGGTTTACAATCAATGGTAACGGGAACAGTATGGGAACTGGAACGGGAACGTAGCTGTTTATGTTCACAATACTACGTTAATGGGAACAGGAACGGAAAAATTTTAAATAAACTGCTCATGCGCAGTATAAAAAATCTGGGAACGAGAATGGAAAAGATGAACTTAAATCATCTTTCCAATTCTCATTCTCGGGGCCATTCTCGTTCTTGGCCTCATCTAAACGCCTCCAACTGAATATGAAATTTTATCTTTTACGTTACCATTACTGTTCCCATTAATTGTGAACCGGCTTTTACAGGAGGTAGCTGCGACTACGAATTTCCATTTTGGGACTCTAATGATGATTTTCCCCAAGTAGCTGGTTTTCTGTAGTCTCATCTGAGATGGAGATGTAGAATTGAATTCTGTATCTACACGCATATTCTATATGTAGAAGGCATTGAAACGTGTAGGTAGACTAAAATCAAAGTGGACTAAAAACGATGTAGACTAAAACCTTCGAGGATTTATAAGTATATGATGGAAAAAACCCATGTGCAGTTTCAGTGTCTAACCTATAGAAAGTGTGTCTGCAACCATGTGTACTTCCATCTAAATATCTGATTGGAGGAAAATCTCGCAATGTGCATTTGTTTATAAACACTGGCGTACAAAGTACCTCACTTTTACATGGATTTTTGATTCTGATTGGTTGGAGTATTCAGTCTGAGATAAATTGTTATAATATGGACACATTTTATCTAAATGATCAGATGGATTTTCAGTTTTGAATGATATGTCATCTAAAATGATTTCATAATTCATCGTGTATACTCCTTTTGTTTTTGGGGTGGTGAATAGCACCTCATCTGTGCTTCGCACATAAATGTTTGCTGCAAAAAAGTTTTGATCAATGCCTAAAGCACAATTCTCCATTATTCTGATTACTAACAATAAGTCAATATTCCGAGTGGGGACATAATGTATATTCTGAAGTCAAATGACTCTCTGTTTTTTCTCAAAATTCTCTATTTTAATGAACATGGTGCCTACATGAGTGGCCAAAAATAAGATATCATCTATGGCACTTCTAATTCTTACAGCCTTTCCAACATTACAGGATCATGTAGTTTGGACAAGTCAGATATGATGTGTGCAACTGCACCACCATCCATTATAATACATTTTGTTAAGAGGGTATAGTCAGCAGCTATCGTTGAGCGGATCTTGAGAATATATCTAAAAATTTTCTCATATTTCTATTATTATTATATTTTAATTTTTGAAAAAACTTTTTTGCATTTATGTATGTAACTTTGGTGCAGCTTTTATATAGCTCATCTAGAGCTTTTAGTATTTGACTGAATGTGTGGAGATCTTTAACTTTTTCTATTAATTCATTATTAAGTCCCTGGTATATAAGTGCTTTTCTTTTATCTTGATTTCTAATATATGTCATTCAACTGGCTGTATTAGCTGCAGCCTTGGAATTTAAGAATACAGGTAGTTCGAGACCTAAAAATAATACTTCTGTCTCGACATCGTGCATAATAGGGTATAAATCCTCTGCATATAATGTGGAGATCATAGTTGTTCTCCAGGCATCATAATTATGACTGTCAAAAACTTTTTTTTATATCAAAATGAGACATTATTGAATGAAAATAAAATTTTAGAGGATTGACTCTGCCTTAGAAACTCGAGACAAATTATAATCAAGGGTAACACAAGCTCAACCACTTGATAATGCAATTACAGGCTCAACCAGTTGATAAGGGAATGCAAGTCATAAATATATAAAATTAAATTCAGATAAATATCCTTGAAAACAATTAATAATTAATATTACCAATGATGAACTCTTCTCTCTATCATACCAAAGTGAATTTCATTTGACAAATCAAATACCAAAACTTTGCTATCAACTGTGTACTGTATGATCAAATTGATCAAAAAAATTATTCTAGATTCTTCAATTTTCATTTCAAATACGTAAAATAGGTCTAATATTGATTGGAATAAATAATAAATAAATCAAAAATCAAATTAAATGATTTAAAAATCAATATGAAAAAAATATTTAAGTTCAAAAAAATAATTCAAACAATAAATAATTGTAAAACTATGTTTTAATTGTAGTCAAGTGCTGAACACAAAGATGTTAAAGCAAAATGGCTACTTTTGGTGTAAATATTCTATAGTATAACAATGATGACAATTAAACATTTTCCTATTTTATGCAAGTTTTTACTGCATCAAATATTGCACTTGGACAAGTATGATCTGGATCAATTGTTGTGCTCAAATTACCAAACACAAATTTTTCAACAAAATTATGGAAACAAAATGATTAAAACACAATATATATTATTATTATTTTATTATTTGATTTATCTTTTCAAGTTCAAGTGATTTTCAATTGATTTTTTCCAAGTCCAGATTCCAAATTCTACTTTGAACCTCACAAAAATTG
Source organism: Ericerus pela (assembly GCA_011428145.1). Lineage (NCBI taxonomy): Eukaryota > Metazoa > Arthropoda > Insecta > Hemiptera > Coccidae > Ericerus > Ericerus pela. The sequence continues at coordinate 557,279 of WOFM01000426.1, forward strand.
CTGCTACTTGGCCCAAAATGAACGCCAATTGAATAGGTACTCAGTTGAGGATGAAAATTATCTAGCCATTTTTAACTCGATTCGATGGTTTACCATACCACAACTTGTTTTCATACATGATCTGTCTTTTCCAGACTTTTGATTTTGAAGTTAAAGTTGGTGCTCAGGAGTTGATTACCATTCGCATTAATATTGAATGATGAAACGAGATAAATTCAACGAGATTTTAATTTGAACTGGCACAATTTTAAATAAAATATTTTAGATTGAAAATGGCACACAGTCCACACAAATTGACAAACAATTTACATTTTCAACAAAGGTTCACATAGAATTAAAAAATTGATATTACAATGTTTAACCGATTTAATGGCACGCAGTTTATCACACAAAGTAGAAAAATAAAAAAATAATTCACAAATTAACACATTTCTTATTTAAAAAAGCACTTTTCATATCCTGCACTCTAGCATATTGGGAATGATCAAGGATCAAACATGAAAAGAAGTGCTTTTAAGAACCAACTCGTTTGTATTTCAAAATGGTACAATAACAAGGACGGCGAATTAAATGTTTGTCAGAGTCAAAAAATATTTGGCACATGAACTCAGTGCTGCCAGTGGGGAAACACAAAAATATATTATGAATATGTATTCAGGTTAAGTAATTATGCGAACATATAATATATTGTAATGAAGTAATGTGGGATCGTCTCCCAATAAAAACTAACTACCTAGAATAAAATATTTTATGGCATTGTATAAGTTGCCTATATCATTGGGTTAGGAGTAATATCAAATGTTTAATTTTGCTTCTTTTCATGATACATTATTTAATCTGATTTCTTATCTGTCTTAATGATAAAAGTCCATTTGAAAACCTGACCAAATAAAGTAAAAAAAGAAAAAAGATACAGTTTAATGGAAATGCCTTTGTAATTACTGGTAATTACTAATTACTAATTATTTGCCATTTTTATGACGATTCATGAAACAAAACTTGTTCAGTAATTTATTTTTTATAATTCATAATCAGAAAGGCCATGTTTACAATACGGCTTGTAACCACAATCATAACCAGAACAATAACAATTTAAAACCAAAACAAATTGACAACATTGATTTGGGAACCATTAACCAAAACAAAAAACTTTCACCTAACCAATAATGAATAACCAATTCCCATAAAATGCTGAAACCTTTTACTAGAACAATAACCAGAAAGAATAGGTTTTTATTGATTTTCATGAAATATCAATATTATTGATTATTATTTTCAAAAATTACTAATTATTTCCTGAAAAATTATTAATTATAAATAATTTGACCTGGAGAAATTTTTTTTTGTCTATTTTACCCCAAATTTTGTCTTGACCAATAACCAGTAACCACAACCAATAACCAGAAAAGTTGTTTAGGTTAACCAAAACAATAAAATTTATAATTTTTTAGAAAAATTTGCCGGCCATCTTGGAATTTGAACCTGCAACCTCCATGTTAGAAGATAAACTTTTTAACCAGTAGGCTACATAAGTTAGTTGCGGAAATGCAGTCAGTATGACTATATCTGTTGATTTTTATTATTTTTTTCTCTTTAAAATTGCTAATTAATTATTTTGGTGCTTTCTGATCATTAATTTTAAAAAATATCTTCCTCAACAAGGTTTGAAAGTCTGTTTACATGACTCGGGATTGCTCATTCGCTACGTTTGTTTCACAAACTAGCCCCTGCATGTAATTCCTCACTTTTAAACCTTGGTGTGTAATCTAATATATTATTCTTTTCTTTGCACAGTTTGTTATAATGCATTCATGCCAGGTCCCTGGTATGGCGCTAACTATGCCAACATTAAAATATAATTGCACCACTCAATGGTACAGACTGTTGATTACCGTTGAAGACTGATTAAAGATCACATGGAAAAGAAATGCATTTTCAAACCATTATGAATGTATTTCATCAACGTACAAGAATGCTAGCGACAGACTTTTAGTTCGTTGGTCAAATTATTTCCCAACCAGGAAATCAGCGCCAACACAGGCGAAGCACGAAAACATATTATTTATTTAATTTACAGGTTATGCAATTGTGTGTACAAATAAAGTTGTGTTGAGGTTGTTTGGGAGTGTCTTACATCATCATTCCATTCTACTACTCACAATCAATTTCTCTCACTTTACTTACTTACTCACTTACGTACAAAATCATTTATTAGTTAATTATTAATTATATTTCCACACTTCCGATGAGTAAATAGTTGTGCTCAATCACCTTACCATTCGTACAAATTCCCATATATATCTCCAATAGGAATTTGTGAGGATAATGTTTAACCGAGAATCGTATTTTTCAAATAATGACAGAAACTGATTCAATTGAACAACATTTAATGGACGATTAACTAACGGACAAAATACATTTGAAATTGTGAGTGAAGGAACAACAAATTCCCCACTACGGAGTAACCGTGTGTGTAAGAGTATGAATACGAAGAGCTCAGTGTTACCAGGTAGTGGACAAGATATGTAAGAGTTACACGGACTCCATCCGACACCCCCCTAAACTCTTAAAGATCGAGTACAAGTTATGTATTTAAAAGGTATATATATATAAAAATAATGCATGTAAAAATAAAAAAATAAAAAAATAGAACATTTTGTTTTAATTGAAAAAGGTAACATGAGTTTACATTTTTTGTAAATGATAACTAAAATATATTATTTAAAAGTGTTTATATATATATTGTGGGGACTCATCGGTATGAGGTATAGGGGCTCGGACCCCTAGACGACAGTCGCCGCCCCATAGGGCAGGCAACTTATCGTCCTTGCGACGTTAAACCAACACACAGAATTACGTTCGATCGTAATTACCTGCGAATACTTGCAGATAATATACGAGTACGAATCGTGACGTCATCCATCAATCAATGTCACGATTCGTACACGAACCGGCCAGCCGCCACCTACGATAGTAGGGGATGATGCGACCTGGCCGTACTTAAACAACGTACGTATTTTACTACGTACGTGTGTTTGTGTGCACCCGCCAAAACCTGTATAAAAACTCACAGAACCGGCTCTAAAATCGCCAGTGTTCGGTTTGGTTTAGGCTTGCCCATACATTTGTATGAAGTGGCTGAACACGCTTAAATTCTGTAGAATTTCCTTCTGGTGAGAATATCTCTCACAACAAGGTATTCCACAGTGGTGACCCCGACGTGATTTCGGCCACGTCGTGAGGAGTCTTAGGCGCTTCGGCGCTATTACAACCTGGCGCAGTAGCGCTGGCGAGATTCTCGCTTGCTCGGCAAATTAAAAAATATTTTTTTACCTAGACTAAGACACCTTTTGGTCGTCGAAGTAAGAGTCCACTGAAGTGGGAATTTATACCCCTCTCTTTAAAATAAATAAATAAAGAGAAACAAGACAGTAGACCTGGAGGAAGAAGGTTGGACTCATCCCCCAACTCCCCCGACTTCGACTCGACACTCATTGAATTTAGCAAACATAGAAGAAGGCCCTCAACACCCAGAATTAGCACGACTGGGAACTGCAATAAATAAAGAAGAACTTGCAGTTAGAACGTTGAGAAGTGGTCGGACTTTAAGCCAAAGTTCCGACCCGAAAACACCTGTCCTACAAACACAGGAGCCAGTGTTTTCAACCAGCAAGGAGGGTAGTAGTACTGTGGAATACGCTTGTCAACAAAAAGACATAGCAATGGTTCCACCACCAACTGAAAACCCACAACCATCACAGGGAGGTAGTAGTCAGCCACAGCTGACACCCGAAGTTCTGGCCCAGATCCTGCAACTCTTGCAAATGCAACCAGGAAAGAACCCTAATCTCTATAGACGAAGGATAGATATCCCGGAATTTCTGCCGAATGAGGTAGAATTATGGTTGACACTATTAGAAGGCAGGTTCAGAACAGAGAACATAACACTGAACCAGCGGTATACACACATCTGTGGAGGCATGCCTCCACAGATAATCCGCCACATTCCGGACGTTATGGAATGCCCTTCGACAGAAGAGGATAAATATGCCTGGTTCGTCAGAAAAATAAAGAAAGTATTTGGAAAAACAAAAATGAAATTATAGACGATGTGATGGGGGGTATGAAGATGGGGGACGACAAACCCTCAATCTTCATGGCGAAGTTAAGACAGAAGGCGGACAACATCGTAGCCCCTTCTGTCATAGGCAACCAGTTCTGCAAACAACTTCCACAAAGTGTTGTGCAGTGCCTAGCCGCCGTTGGTTCCACGGTAATCAACACATCCACAGATCTTGACTTCCTTGCGAAATCCGCAGATAACGCGCTCGAATACACAAGGTCAAAGCCGGTGGTCAGTGCAGTATCTGCAGAGACTGGGGAACTCGCTCAACTTAGAGCCCAAATAGCTCAGTTGACCGAAGAAGTAAAGAGGAACAAAAGCCAAAGCTCAACGAAGCCCAACAGCAGCTGGCGACAAAGATCGAAAAGCAGAACCAACAACAATAGCAACAGCAGCAGAGTACGACAGTCCCGGTCAAGAGACCGTAGATCTAGTTCCGGAAACAGGGGTCAGAGTTCAACTCCCCCTAGAACATCATCTCCCAAAACCCAGTCTCGAAATTGGGATGATAAGAGTTGCTTTTTTCACAACAGGTTTGGCACGGAGGCCACCAAATGCAACAATAGATGCAGATGGTGGGGTAAAACCTTTAATAAGGAAGCGTCAAACTAGAACGAGGGGCCATCTGTGCGGCCGAAGACCCCTCGGAAAAATACTCACGCCGCCTGTTCATCAAGGACATGACAAACAGGAGACGTTACTTAATCGACTCGGGAGCAGACCTGAGCATATTGCCAGTAAATAGAACCCAAAAAGTACTTCCTCCAAAATACTATCTCCGTACTGTGAATGGTCAAAACCTTCCAGCATACGGACTTGAAACAAGCAAAGTCGACATCGGACTCAGCAAAAATATGACGTGGTCCTTCACGGTTGCAGACGTTCCAAACCCGATCCTGGGTGCAGATTTTCTCGCATACTATGGCCTGATCATTGACCTCAAACACGGCAAATTGATCAATAGTGAAAACAAAAGTGTGGAAGGCAAAACGCTAGCATACAGACTGGACACAAACATATCCAGCTGTACTAAAGTCGACGGACAACTCTTACGGATCCTGTCAGACTATCCTGGAGTCACTCAACCCTCAATTCGCAGGCATCCTACGTACAAACACGACACGGTTCACTACATAGAAACCAAAGGACAGCCTTGCCATGCTAGAGCACGAAGGTTATTACCTGACAAACTCAAAGCAGCACGAGAGTACTTCCATCGCATTATTGAGGAGGGCGTATGTCGCCCCTCAAAAAGCTCATGGAGCTCCCCTATCCACATGACTAAGAAAGCAAGTGGAGAGTGGCGAATTGTTGGCGACTACAGGGCCTTAAACGCCATAACAGTTCCTGATCGCTACCCAGTCCCCAACATAATGGACTTCAACGCGAATATGAAGGGTAAAACGATGTTCACAAAAATAGACATCAACTGGGCATTCCACCAAATTCCTATGGCCGACCAGGACGTTCCAAAGACAGCGGTTATAACCCCCTTTGGATTATTCGAATACCTTCGAATGCCGTTTGGACTACGCAACTCAGCACAAACTTTCCAACGATTTATCAACGGACTGTTTAGGGAATTGCCGTTTGCATATGCATACCTGGATGATATCTGCATTTGCTCAGAAGGCGGTGAGCATCAGCACGAGGAGAATGTGAGAGCCGTGGTACAGCGTATACACGCAGCCGGACTCACTATCAACGTAGGCAAAAGCTTATACACACAGACCGAAATTGTCTTCCTCGGCTACAAAGTCTCGACCGAAGGCATTTCCCCCTTGAAGACCAAGGTAGAGCCAATTTTGAACTTCCCGAAGCCCTCAAATGTCGCAGAACTTAGGCGTTTCTTGGGGATGGTGAATTTCTACAGACGTTGCATGAAGAATGCAGCAGCCGAACAAAGTAAGCTGTTTGCACTAATAAAGACAAGTAAAAAGAAAGATAAAACTCCACTCGAATGGAACAAAGAAGCCGAACAGGCCTTTGAAAATATCAAAGAAACACTGGCAAATGCAACTCTGTTGGCTCATCCAGACGAAAGCCTGCCGTTATGCGTAAGTACCGATGCATCGGATTTTGCTATTGGTGCAACCTTGTACCAACTGGACTCAAACAACATCAAATTACCGCTAGCTTTCTTCTCGAGGAAGCTCTCAAAAACAGAAAAGAATTACAGCACTTACGATAGGGAATTGCTCGGAATTTTTGCTGCGTTGAAGCATTTCAGGCACCAGTTAGAGGGTAGATGTTTTTCTGTGTATACTGACCATAAACCCCTAACATATGCCTTCACACAAAAAGCAGAACCGGCATCTCCGAGAAGAGCACGACAGTTAGACTATATTGGTCAACTGACTACCGACATTCAGTATATAAGTGGAGAACTTAACACTCCAGCTGATGCCTTGAGTAGAATCGAAGCTATCTCGGTTCCTGTCCAATTGCCTTATGCTGAAATAGCTAAAGCACAGCTTAAGGATGCAGAATTGCAGGGGCTGTTATCGAACGATGATACTACCCTCAAATTGAGACAGCGAAAAATTCCCGGTACTGATGTTTTATTAACATGTGACATCAGTACAGGTAAGAACAGGCCATTTCTACCGGTAAAATATCGCAGGTTGGCTTTCAACAGTGTACATAATCTGTCACATGCTGGGCCAAAATGTAGTGCTAAACTAATTTCAGAAAGATTTGTATGGCCACAGATGAAGTCTGACTGCAACAAATGGGCTCGCAGTTGCCTGAACTGTCAAGAATCCAAAGTAGGAAGACACACTCGTTCGCCCCTCAAATCATTCAAGCAAACACAGCGGTTTAAAACGGTTCACATGGATCTGGTAGGCCCATTGCCACCATCCCAAGGACACAGATACCTGTTGACGATAATAGACAGGGCAACACGATGGCCGGAAGCAATCCCTCTTCACGAGATGTCAGCTCCAACAGTAGCTGCAAGGTTATACGATACCTGGATTGCGAGGTATGGCGTACCAGAAGTCATAGTCACAGACCAAGGTCGCCAATTCGAGAGCTCGCTCTTTAAAGAGCTGGCAAATAAGCTTGGTGTTCAACACAGTCATACCACAGCTTACCATCCTCAAGCCAATGGCAAAATAGAGAGATGGCATAGAGCTCTCAAAGCCTCCATCATGTCTCATGATACCAAGAGATGGGTAGAAGTACTCCCTACCATCCTCTTAGGCCTTCGATCCGCCCTGCAAACTGATACAGGTCATTCTGCAGCGCAATTAGCGTTCGGCGAAGAGCTACGCCTTCCAGGGGACTTCTTCACAAAATCGAAAGAAGTTAGCCCCGAAATAATGGTACTGAACATAAGAAATGATGCCAACAATTTCCTAACACAGGCAGCTCGTCATGGCCAGCCCAAGATTTACGTCTCGAAACACTTGGCTAATACGTCACACGTATTTGTTAGAGACGAAAAAATGAGATCTGCGCTGGAGAAACCTTACGCCGGTCCTTACAAAGTAGTATCACGAGACGAGAAAAACTTCGTGATACTCATCGCAGGCGAACCAAGAACAATTTCAATCGACAGATTGAAGCCTGCGTATTTGGTAAGTGACGATAAACGAATAAGAAGGTTACAACAGGAGAACCCAGAAAATACACAGACGAATTCCGAAACAAAAACGGAAGAATTCGCCGAAAAATGTGAGAAAAATACCTCACATCAAGAAAAACCCAAGAAAACAGTAAAATTTTCGGATGATGTGATCACTAAAACATTTGATCCCAAGGCCCCCTTATGCCCACGTAAAAGAGGCAGGCCTCCAGGCATTAAAAAACGCAAAAACTCACATCCTTCTCGCACGTCCAAGAGGTTAATGCGAAGAAAATAAAATTTACTCCCGAAAAGTAATATCCGTAGTAAAAGTCAAAACCCGCTAAAAACATACGGGGAATATCGGAACTCCGTGAGACAAAGAAACTCAGGAGATAAGCAAACGAGGAATGCCAACAAAAAGAAGAAGACAGGAATAAACAAATCCACGTGCAATACGGAAACAAAACATTGCAACGTGCGAGTACCGTTAACCACAAAGATAATCTCTACGACGTGACGTCACAAACGGAGATTCCTTTGTACTGAAAATTCGAAAAATAATATTCACTGAGTTTATTTCAGGCATAACTCTGCTTAAACCGATCAGAACTTAACCGGAAAACTTGTATACGGCCGAGAATTTTAAGCGCTATCCCCTCTACGTGCAGATAAGAAGATCCGAAAATAAAGAAAAATAACTGTAATGGTAAATCGAAAAATGAAGTAAAATCATCCGTTTCAGAACCACCAAATTACTTGGTCGTGTTTCTTGAGATATTTTTGGTGCCTTATCCTAAACAACCCATTCTGTATTCTATGTCACGATTACCAATCCCGATTCCAATGTCCGCCAGCTTCCAATTCGCCAAGAAATCTGCTGAGAAAGCAAAAGCTCAGCAGATGACTAAAACGAAAACGGAGCTGGAGAGGATTGAGGAGGAGCTATTAATGGACACGGCTCCTCCGGTTGACGATGTCCTGGCGGAAATGACGACTCCGCTACCTCCGGTCATCTCACCTCCCCGATCCCCGAAGGAGACGACTCCGACTCCGGAACCCCCGAAGCCAGAGCCGAAACCCGAGGAGAAGAAGGAAGGAATGGGATTCCTGTTCACGGCAGAGAGGGCCGAGAACGAACGGGAAAAGATGGCTGCCTGGACATCGGGGAACACAAACTCCCCGATGCACAGGAAGCCGATATTCAGGCGTCCGCTGCCCCCTCACTCCCGTCGACATCCCTACGCCCAAACAAAAAACATGAAACTGAGGCATAGGGGTGAAGGCAGCCGGGCGAACTACCTGGCCCAAGCAAACGCCCGTAGGGAATCCTACGAGTGCGTTGGGGCCGCGGTGGGCAGCGCTCTGGCGAAGTGGGAGGCCGACCAGAGGCAAAAGTAAACCCGCACATCCCCCAGGCCTTGCGCATTTTTGATCGTCTTTGCGGCGCAAAAACTGGGGGGGAGTAGCTGTGGGGACTCATCGGTATGAGGTATAGGGGCTCGGACCCCTCGACGACAGTCGCCGCCCCATAGGGCAGGCAACTTATCGTCCTTGCGACGTTAAACCAACACACAGAATTACGTTCGATCGTAATTACCTGCGAATACTTGCAGATAATATACGAGTACGAATCGTGACGTCATCCATCAATCAATGTCACGATTCGTACACGAACCGGCCAGCCGCCACCTACGATAGTAGGGGATGATGCGACCTGGCCGTACTTAAACAACGTACGTATTTTACTACGTACGTGTGTTTGTGTGCACCCTCCAAAACCTGTATAAAAACTCACAGAACCGGCTCTAAAATCGCCAGTGTTCGGTTTGGTTTTGGCTTGCCCATACATTTGTATGAAGTGGCTGAACACGCTTAAATTCTGTAGAATTTCCTTCTGGTGAGAATATCTCTCACGACAAGGTATTCCACATATATATATATGTCAAAATGACTAATGTTGATTACAAAAAAAGGAAAAAATCATATGTATAATAAAAAAGTAAGTATAATTTAGTCTTTTAATTTATTTATTATATATAAAATAGGGTAAAGAATGTCAGTTATTATGTAATATAGGTGTGACTTTTCGTGTATTTAATTATGAATTTTTATTTATTTTATATATATTTATTATGATAGAGTTATTACGAAATGGCGAATATATTTGAAGTTTCAAGAATCTGTTCAACTAAAGGTTGAAATTTTAATTTTTCAAGAGCTTTTGTTAATAAATCAGCTAACTGATTCTGGGAATTGACAGTTTTAAATTCTATTATTTTATTTTCGTATTCTTCTAGAATTTTATAGCATTTAATCATTAATGCTCTAGCACGTTTTTGCGTGCCACCTGAACAAATTCTTTGAATTGATATGTTGTCTTCATTTATTTGAATTGGTATGGTTTGTTGATATATTTCTTTCATTAAAAGCCAAGTTATTTTAAGATCATCTAAAGCATCATATATAGCTATAATTTTGGCAGCTGTAGAAGAGCTTGCCATTATTAATTGTCTATGGACTGACCAGTTTATGAGGTCCCCATTACAGAAAATGAGATATCCAGACACAGATTTCCCTTTGGAAAGATTATTCATATCAATTATTTCATCATTGACATCGGGTGCATATGATGCATCTACAAATGCCTCTATGTGTTTTCCTAATGATTTGAAAGTTAGATAATAATGTCTAGTGTTATTAATATATTTAAAAAATCTTTTTACATAATTTTTTGTTTGTATAGTAGGATGTTGTTGAAATTTTGATAAATAGTTAACAGCGACCGCTATGTCGGGTTGTGTTAGTCTAGAAAGTTATAGTAGAGCTCTTATTATTGCTCTATATTCTGTGGCATTAGTTGAATTTTCATTATTATTATTAATATTAATTCTTAAATTAGTTTCTATAGGTGTGGTAGAGTATTTGGCTTCATTAAGACCAAATTTATTTAATATTTTATTTATATACATATTTTGTGATAATTTAATTATTTTATTATTTCTTTCTCTTTTAATTTCGAAACCTACAAAGAAATTTGGTCCACTAATTATTTTCATTGTGAAATATTGTTCAAATTTCTTATTTATTTCATCAATTATATTATTATTTTTTGTTACGAGAAGTATATCGTCAACGTATGTGTGGAATACCTTGTTGTGAGAGATATTCTCACCAGAAGGAAATTCAACAGAATTTAAGCGTGTTCAGCCACTTCGTACACAAGTACGGGTAAGCCAAAACCAAGGCGAACACTGGTGATTTTAGAGCAGGTTTGGGTGGTTTATATACGGCTTATTTACACGCACACAAACACACGTACGTAAGAGAATACGTACGTTGGTGAGAACAGCCAGGTTGCATCATCCACTATCGAGATAAGAGATGGCTGGCCGGTTTGTGTACGAATCGTGACATCATCTTATTGTGTCACGATTTGGTACTCGTACATTACCTGCAAGTACATACAGGTAATTACGATCGAACGAGTTTTGTGTTTAAGGTCACAAGGTCCAAGCCCCTTTATCTTATACCAGTGAATCCCCACAGCTACTCCCCCTTAGTTTTTACGCCGCAAAAATGATCAAATTGCACAGGCCTGGGGGGACTTGAGGGTTTATGAGTGCCTCTTCTAGTCTGCCTCCCACTTGGCCAGTGCGCTTCCAACTGCAGCGCCGACGCACTCGTATGATTGTCGCCTTGCGTCGGTGCATGCCTGGTATTGGGCGCAACTGCCTTCTTTCCTACGCCTAGGTGGACAATTTTTTGTATAGGCGTATGGGTGGTGGCGGGAGTGAGGGGGCAGCTGTCGCTTGAAGAGTGGCTTTCTCAGAATTGGGGAGTCCAACGTCTCTGATGCTAAGGCGACCATCTTCGCCTTTTTGTTTGCTGCCCGCTCAGCCGTGAAGAGGAACTTCATTGGCTCCCTGGTCTCTGCGGGTATTGGCTCCGATCTCGGGGATTCCAGAATCAGGGTTGATTCCGTTGGTGACTGGGGAGGAGAGACTATTGGGGGAAGCGGAGTTGTCATCTCCACTAGGACTTTGTCTACAGGAGGAGCTGTGTCCATGAGCAGCTCCTCCTCTATCGGGTCCAGCTCTGTCTTCTGCTTGGTCTTCTGCTGAGTTTGTAAAGACTCAGCAGTTTTCCAGGCAAATTGGGAGGTGGCGGACTTTAGGATGGTATCGGTTGGCAGTGACATTAGAATGGGTTGTTTGAGGAAAAAGGAACCAAAAATATTTCAGAAAACACGTCCAAGATCTCTGGCGGTTCTGAAGTGGGTGATTTTACTTCAGTTTTCAATTTACCATTACAGTTATGTTTCATTATTTTTGCATCTTCTTATCAGCATGTAGAGGGGATAGCGCTTAAAATTCTCGACCATATGCAAGTTTTCCGGTTAAGTTCTGATCGGTTTAAGCAAAGTTATGCCTGAATTAAACTCATAGAATATATTTTTTGAATTTTTATTACAAAGGAATCTCCGCTTGTGACGTCACAACGTTGAGATTATCTTTGTGTTTAATGGTAAACGCACGTTGCGATGTTTATTTCTGTATTGCACGTGGATTTGTTTATTCCTGTCATTTTCTTTTTGTTGGCATTCCTCGTTTGCTTATCTCCAGAGTTTCTTTTGTCTCACGGAGTTCCGATTTTTATCGCATATTTTTTAGCGGGTGTAAACTTACGTAGCGGATATTACTTTTTTGGGAGTAAATTTTATTTTCTTCGCATTAACCTCTCAGACATGCAAAAAGGGTGGGAATTCTTACGTTTTTTACTGCCAGGGGGCCTGCCTCTTTTTTGGACATAAGGGGGCCTCAGGATCGAATGTTTTAGTGGTAACATTGTCCGAAAATCTTACCGACTTTTTTAATGTTTTCGGTTGTGAATTATTTGTTTCACATTTTTTGACAGATTCTTCCGTATTTGTTTGGGAATTTGTCGGGATATTTTCTACATTCTCCCTCTGCAACCTTTTTATTCTTTTATCGTCACTTACCATGTATGCAGGCTTCAATCTATCGATTGAAATTGTTCGAGATTCGCCTGCAATGAGTATCACAAAGTTTTTCTCATCTCGTGATACTACTTTGTAAGGACTGGCGTATGGTTTCTCCAGCACAGATCTCATTTTTTTGTCTCTAACAAATACATGTGAAGTATTGGCCAACTGTTTCGAGACGTAAATCTTGGCTAGCTGCCTGTTTTAGGAAATTGTTGGCATCATTTCTTATGTTTGGTACCATGATTTTGGGGCTAACTTCCTTCGATTCTGTGAAGAAGTCCCCTGGGATGCGTAGCTCTTCGCCGAATGCTAATTTCGCTGCAGAGTGACCTGTCAGTTTGTAGGGCAGATCGAAGGCCTAAGAGGATGGTAGGGAGTACTTCTACCCATCTCTTTGTATCATGTGACATGATAGAGGCTTTGAGGGCTCTATGCCATCTCTCAATTTTGCCGTTGGCTTGAGGATGGTAAGCTGTGGTATGACTGTGATGAACACCAAGCTTATTAGACAACTCTTTAAAGAGTGAGCTCTCAAATTGACGACCTTGATCCGTAATTATGACTTCTGGTACGCCATACCTCGCAATCCAGGTATTGTATAACCTTGCAGCTACTATAGGAGCTGACATCTCATGTAGAGGGATTGCTTCTGGCCATCGTGTTGCCCTGTCTATTATCGTTAACAGGTATCTGTGTCCTTGAGATGGTGGCAATGGGCCTACCAAGTCCATATGTACTGTTTTAAACCGCTCCGTTTGTTTGAAGGATTTGAGGGGCGAGCAAGTGTGTCTTCCTACTTTGGATTCCTGACAGTTCAGGCAACTGCGAGCCCATTTGTTGCAGTCAGACTTCATTTGTGGCCATACAAACCTTGCCGAAATCATATTAGCACTACATTTTGGCCCAGCATGTGACAGATTATGTACACTGTTGAAAGCCAACGTGCGATATTTTACTGTTAGAAATGGCCTATTCTTACCTGTACTGATGTCACATGTTAATAAAACATCAGTACCGGGAATTTTTCGCTGTCTCAATTTGAGAGTAGTATCATCGTTTGATAACAACTCTTGCAATTCTGCATCCTTAAGCTGTGCTTTAGCTATTTCAGCATAAGGTAATTGGACAGGAGCCGAGATAGCTTCGATTCTACTCAAGGCATCAGCTGGAGTGTTAAGTTCTCCACTTATATACTGAATGTCGGTAGTCAACTTACCAATGTAGTCTAATTGTCGTGCTCATCTCGGCGATGCCGGTTCTGCTTTTTGTGTGAAGACATATGTTAGGGGTTTATGGTCAGTATACACAGAAAAACATCTACCCTCTAATTGGTGCCTGAAATGCTTCAACGCAGCAAAAATTCCGAGCAATTCCCTATCATATGTGCTATAGTTCTTTTCTGTTTTTGAGAGCTTCCTCGAGAAGAAAGCTAGCGGTAATGTCTTGTTGTCTTTATTAAGCTGGTACAAGGTTGCACCAATAGCAAAATCAGATGCATCGGTATTCAAGCATAACGGCAGACTTTCGTCTGGATGAGCCAATAGAGTTGCATTTGCCAGTGTATCTTTGATTTTCTCAAAGGCCTGTTTGGCTTCTTCATTCCATTCAAGTGGAGTCTTATCTTTCTTTTTACTTGTCTTTATTAGTGCAAACAGCTTACTTTGTTCGGCTGCTGCATTCTTCATGCAACGTCTATAGAAGTTCACCATCCCCAAGAAACGCCTAAGTTCAGCGACATTTGAGGGCTTCGGTAAATTTAATATTGGTTCTACTTTGGTCTTCAATGGGGAAATGCCTTCAGTCGAGACTTTGTAGCCGAGGAAGTCAATTTCAGTCTGTGCATATAGGCTTTTACCTACGTTGATAGTAAGCTCGGCAGTGTGTATACGCTGTATGACGGCTCTTACATTCTCCTCGTGCTGATGCTCACCGCCTTCAGAGCAAATGCAGATATCATCTAAGTATGCATATGCAAATGGCAATTCCCTAAACAGTCCATTGATAAATCTCTGGAAAGTTTGTGCTGAGTTGCAAAGTCCAAATGGCATTCGAAGGTATTTGAATAGTCCAAAGGGGGTTATAACTGCTGTCTTTGGTATGTCCTGGTCAGCCATACGAATTTGGTGGAATGCCCAGTTGATGTCAATTTTGGTGAACATCGTTTTACCCTTCATGTTTGCGTTGAAGTCCATTATATTGGGTACTGGGTAGCGATCAGGAACTGTTATGGCATTTAAGGCCCTGTAGTCTCCAACAATTCGCCACTCTCCACTTGCTTTTTTGGTCATGTGGATAGGGGAGCTCCAAGAGCTTTTTGAGGGGCGACATACGCCTTTCTCAATGATGCGATGAAAGTACTCTGGTGCCACTTTGAGTTTGTCAGGCAGTAACCTTCGTGCTCTAGCATGGCAAGGCTGTCCTTTGGTTTCAATGTAATGAACCATATCGTGTTTGTATGTAGGATGCCTGCAAATTGATGGTTGAGTGATTCCAGGATAGTCAGACAGGATCCGTAAGAGTTGTCCGTTGACTTTTGTACAGCTGGATATATTTGTGTCCAGTCTGTAAGCATGCGTTTTGCCATCCACACAATTTTTAGTTTCACTATTGATCAGTTTGCTGTTTTTGAGGTCAATGATCAGGCCATAATGTGCGAGGAAATCTGCACCCAGGATTGGGTTTGGAACATCAGCTACCGTGAAGGACCACGTCATATTTTCCTTAAGTCCGAGGTCAACTTTGCTGGTCACAAGTCCGTAAGCTGGAAAGTTTTGACCATTCACAGTATGGAGATAATATTTCGGAGGAAGTACTTTCTAGTTTTTATTTACTGGCAATATACTCAAGTCTGCACCTGAATCTATCAAGTACCATCTCCTACTTGTCCTGTCCTTTATGAACAGGCGGCATGAGTGTTTTTCCAAGGGGTCTTCGGCCGCATAGATGGCCCCTTGTTCTAGTTTGACGCTTCCTTGTTGTAGGATTTACCCCACCATTTGCACCTGTTGTTGCATTTGGTGGCTTCTGCGCCAAACCGGTTGTGTAAAAAGCAACTTTTATCATCCCAATTTCAAGACTGGCTTTTGGGAGATGATGTTCTTGGGGGAGTTGAACTCTGACCTCTGTTACTGGAACTCGATCTTCTGTCTCTGGACCGGGACTGTCGTCCTCTGCTATTGCCACTGTTGTTGTTGTTGCTCCTACTTTTGGATTGTTGTCGCCAGCTACAATTGGGTTTCGTCGAGCTTTGGCTTTTGTTCCATTTTACTTCATCGGTCAACTGAGCTATTTGGGCTCAAAGTTGAGCGAGTTCTCCAGTCTCTGCAGACACTGCACTGACCACAGGCTTTGACCTGGTGTATTCGAGTGCATTATCTGCAGTTTTCGCAAGGAAGTACAAGTCTGCGGATGTGTTTATCACGGTCGAACCTACGGTGGCTAGGCATTGCACAACACTTTAGGGAAGTTGTTTGCAAAATTGATTGCCTATGACAGAAGGGGCTACTATGTTATCTGCCTTCTGCCTCAATTTTGCTATGAAGATTGAGGGTTTGTCATCCCCCATCTTCATACCACCCATCACATCATCAATAATTTCGTTCTTTGTTTTTCCTAATACATTTTTGATCTTCTTGACGAACCAGGCATATTTGTCATCTTCTGTCGAAGGGCATTCCATGATGTCTGGAATGTGGCGGATTATCTGTGGGGACATGCCTCCACAGATGTGTAGATACCGCTGGTTCAGAGTTATGTTCTCGGTCTTATACCTGCCTTCTAATAGAGTCAACCATAAGTCTACCTTATTGGGCAGAAATTCCGGGATCTCTATTCTCCATCTGTAGAAGTTGGGGTTCTGCCCTGGTGTAATTGCAAAAGTTGCATAATCTGCGTCAAGACTTCGGGTGTCAGCTGTGGCTGACTACTTCCTCCCTGCGATGGTTATGGGTTTTTGGTTGGTGGTGGGACCATTGCTATGTCTATCTGATGACAAGCGTATTCCACAGAACTACTTCCTTCCTTGCTGGTCGAAAACACTGGCTCCTATGTTTGTAGGACAGGTGTTTTTGGGTCAGAACTTTGGCTTAAAGTTCGACCACTTCTCAACGTTTTAACTGCTAGTTGTTCTTTATTTATTGCAGTTCCCAATTGTGTTAATTCTGTGTGTTGAGGGCCTTCTTCCAGATTTGCTAAATTTGTAGAGTGTTAAGTCGAAGTCAGGTGGGTTGGGGGATGAGTCCAACCTTCTTCCTCCAGGTCTACTGTCTTGTTTCTCCTTGTTTGTATATTTTAAGTAGAGGGGTATGAATTCCCACTTCAGCAGACTCTACTTCAACAACCTAAAAGGTGTCTTAGTCTGCAAAAAAAATGTTTTATTGGCCGAGCAAGCAAGTTTCTTGCAAGCGCACCTCGCCGAATTTTTGTAATAGCACAACGCACAACGTAACCAAAAATCACATTGAGGTCACCACTGTGGAATACCTTGTCGTGAGAGATATTCTCACCAGAAGGAAATTCAACAGAATTTAAGCGTGTTCAGCCACTTTGTACACAAGTATGGGTACGCCAAAACCAAGGGGAACACTGGAGATTTTAGAGCCAGTTCGGGTGGTTTATATACGGCTTATTTACACGCAGACAAACACACATATGTAAGAGAATACGTACGTTGGTGAGAACAGCCAGGTCGCATCATCCCCTATCGAGATAAGAGATGGCTAGCCAGTTTGTGTACGAATCGTGACATCATCTTATTGTGTCACGATTCGGTACTCGTACATTACCTGCAAGTACATACAGGTAATTACAATCAAACGAGTTTTGTGTGTTTAACGTCACAAGAACGATTATTTGCCTGCCCTTTGGGGCAGCGACTGTCGTTGAGGGGTCCGAGCCCCTTTACCTCATTCCAGTGAGTCCCCACAGTATGTTAATAAAAAAGTTTTAGTATTATCATCATCTTGACAAATATATAGGCATGGATTGACTTTAGATCTATTAAAACCCATTTCTAGTATTTTAATATCTAATAATTTATACCAATATTTCAATGCTATCTTCAAACCATATATTGCCTTTTTAAATTTTAATATTTTGTTAGAATCTATTATCATACTTATAGGTGGTTTTAAATATAATGGAAAGTTTATTGGGGAATTTAAGTAGGCTGTCTTAACATCATATTGTGTAATATTCAAATCAAATTTATTAGCTATTGAGAATATCCATCTTATAAGCCAAGCTGGTGTAACAGGTGTGAAGGTTTCCCCTAATTTATATTCGGTTCTATACTTGAATCCCTGAGCCACTAATCTTGCTTTTGGCCTATGATAACCTTTCTCATCGGGTTTGGTTACAAAAACCCATCTAGTATCTATTAAATTTGGTTGTTTCTCATACAGTACTTCCTCCCAAACATCCATGTATTTCAAAGATTTTAATTCATCCTGAATAGCATTTTTCCATTCTTTTTTGAAAGGGTTATTTTCTACATCTTCAATATTTTTAGGAATACAATCCTCTACATATCCGTTATCATAGTATTTGGCTATATTATAAACTAAAGGTAGAATAATATTTAGATCCTTAATATATTCAGATGGTTTTACTATTAAGTTATCAAAATCTTTTAAATAAGTTATATTTTTATTCTCATCAAATTTTACATCGCAAGCTATATTATATTTAGTAGAAAAGGGATCTCTCAAACAATAACCAGTAATTGTGTGACCCATTAAAATGTTCTTTTCTGATCTACTAGACAGTTTAGGATCAATTTTCTTTTGTTTTTTCTTTAATTTGGGTAGTAGCATTGCGTTGTCTGATTTCCATAGGTATGTGTTTGAAGGCCAGTGAACTAAAAATCTTAATATAATTTTGGTTAGGTTTACGATTGAAAAACATTTCGGATGGTGTTTTAAAATTTAGATTAGATTTAGTTGGGATCTATTTATTAAATAAGCTGCTGTGGTAGCTGCATATATCCAAAATTGTAGATCTAAGTTACTGTCAAAGATCATTGCCCTAACTCTTCTCATAATGGTTTGATTCTGTCTTTCCGCGATACCATTTAGTTTGAGTGAATAAGGAACTACAGTTTCCAAGGTGATTCCTTGTTGCTGACAAAATTTTAACATTCTTATATCTGTATATTCTTTCACATTGTCTGTTCTTAATGTTCCTATTAGGCATTTGGGAAATTTATTTTTCAAAGAATTTACTATTATTTTAAAATTATTAAAAACATCATTTCTTGATACTATTGGTATCACAAAAGTAAATTTTGAAAAATGATCTATAAATGTCAATAAATATTTTTGATTTTGTATTGACTAGGAGAATGGTCCGATGATATCTGATGAAATCAGTTGTAATTTTCTATCGGGTTTATTTCTAAAATTATTATGTCCTAATCTATTATTATTAGCAATTTGACATATTTCACAATTTATGAACTCATTATCTTTAAATTTTAATGAACTTGGTATTCCGATCGATAATTTTTGTAATAATTTAAGGTATTTCCCACTTATATAACCCATTCTTCTGTGCCATAACAATTTTTATTTTTCTGTAGTGTTATTTGTGAATATCATTTGTTTTTCGTTGTTATTATTTTCATTGTTTTCTATAATATTGTTTTCATTTAAATTATTTTCTAAAATTGTTTCATCTTTGTGAATTATATCATAATTAATATTAATTTCATTATTCTTTATATGTTCTTGTATTATATTTATGTTTTCATTATTATTATTTATATTATTTATTTCGTATTTGTGGGGACATTACTCGTATGAGGTTTTAGGGGCTCGCACCCCTTGACGACAGTCGCCACCCAAAGGCTGGCAATATTCGTCTCTATGACGTTAAACTAATACACACGAATGCGTTTGTATGTTCGTATCTGTACGTACGTACAGGTAAGATACATCGTACGAGTCGAGATCAATTACCTGATAACGATCTTGGTAATGTCACAACTCGGTACCAAATGCACTGCGTTGTTTCTTATCATCTCAACGGAGACAGGAAACGACGCAACGTATGACATAATTACGTATACATACGTACGTATGTGTGTCCGTGTGCGTGTGCCAAATTTGGTATATAAACTCTCAGAACCGGCTCAAAAATCGCCAGTGTTTGCCGAGGATTTGGCTCTCCCATACTTAATCGTATGAAGTGGCAGAACACGCAAATACTGTTGAAGACCTTCTAGTGTGAATATCTCTCACGACAAGGTATTCCACAGTGGTGACCCCGACGTGATTTTTTGGCTACGTCGTGGGTGTCTAGAGGCGCGTTGCGCTATTACTAAAAAGAGGCGCAGTGCGCTGGCGAGTTACTCGCTTGTAATACAAATAATTTTTACAAGATCTAGACACCTTTGGCTGTCGAAGCAGAGGTCTTTACTTTGAAAGTGGGAAATTACACCCCCCCTTCCAAATATATTTGCCGGAAGGGAACCAAGACAAGTAGACCTGGAGGAACAAAGTTGCCCTCATCCGCCAACTCCTCCAGCTTCGACCAGAGACTCTGAAGTCTTTGAGACTCCGGAGAAGCAAAAACGGATCCGGAGGCCAGAAGCCTTGTGTTTGGGAGCTGTAGTTAACCCGAACGAAACAACAGCTCGAACACTCAGAAGTGGTCGTCAATTGAGCCAAGACTCCGACCCTTCGACCCCAGACCGACAACCCACAGAGTCTGGAAGACTCTTCGTAGAAAGCACAAATAGAGAAGTCCAGCACACGATGCCCAACGGAAACACAAACCCGAACCCATCATCAAACCAACCAGGAGCAGGTGGAAGTGGTCAGCCACAGCTGACCCCCGAAGTACTCGCACAGCTGTTACAGCTGTTGCAATTGCAAACATTGCAGAACCCTGCCATCCAAAGACGGAGGATAGAGATTCCGGAGTTCCTACCCAATGAAGTTGAATTATGGTTAACTCTCCTCGAGGGTCGTTTTAAGACAGAGAATCTGCAAAACGACCAAAAATATTCACACATTTGCAGCAGCATGCCCGCAGAAATCATACGCCGCATTCCGGATATCATGGAATGCCCTCCGGCGGAAGCAGATAAATACAGTTGGTTCTGCAGGAAAATAAGAAATGTGTTTGGTAAGACTCAGAACCAAATCATTGATGATGTAATGGGCGGAATGAAGATTGGAGACGACAAACCCTCCACCTTCATGGCCAAACTCAGACAAAAGGCCGATAATATAGTGTCACCGTCAGTTGTTGGGAACCAGTTCTGCAAGCAACTTCCCCAACATGTTGTGCAGTGTCTGGCAGCCATAGGTACCACGGTAATCAACAATTCCGAGGACCTAGACTTCCTAGCGAAGAGTGCAAATAGTGCACTGGAACATTCGAGATCAACATCCTCGATCAGTGCAGTATCAACAGAGACCGGAGAACTAGCTCAGCTTCGAGCCCAGATAGCTCAGCTGACTAGTGAAATTAAGAAGAAAAGTAATAATAATAGTCCAAGAAATGGTAGAAACAACAACCGCTCGAAAAGCAGGAGCAACAATGGAAGTAACAACAGAAAATCCAGGTCCAGAGACCGCAAGAGCAATTCTACCAGGGGTCAGAGTCCAACTCCCCCAAGAAGAACATCGTCCCCCAAACCCCGGTCTCAAAACTGGGACGATAAATCCTGCTTCTTTCATAATCGGTTTGGCGCAGAGGCCACCAAGTGCAACAACAGATGCCAATGGTGGGGTAAATCATACAATAAGTCGTCAAACTAGAAAGAGGGGTCGTCTATGCGGCCGAAGACCCCTCGAAAAAGTACTCACGCCGCCTGTTCATCGAGGACAGGACAAATAGGAGACGTTACCTAATTGACTCAGGTGTTGACTTGAGCATTTTGCCAGTAGATAAAAACCAAAAGGCATTTCCTCCGAAATACTACCTCCGAACTGTGAATGGTCAAAACCTTCCAGCTTATGGAATAGAATCCAGCAAAGTAAGCATCGGTTTGCGAAGAGACATGACGTGGTCCTTCACAATTGCGGACGTTCCAACTCCGATCCTGGGTGCAGATTTCCTCGCGCACTACGGTCTGGTCATCGACCTCAAAAATGGAAAAATCATAGACAACAATACTGGTCTATGGGTGGAAGGCAAAACGCTAGCGTACCAACTGGACACCAATATATCCAGTTGCACGAAAGTCGACGAACAATTCCTACGGATTCTGTCAGACTATCCTGGAGTTACACAACCATCGATTCACAGGCATCCGACCTATAAACATGATACCATTCATTATATAGAAACTAAAGGACAGCCTTGCCATGCTAGAGCCCGCAGGTTACTGCCTGATAAACTCAAAGCAGCACGGGAATACTATGATCGCATAATAGGAGAAGGCATATGCCGCCCCTCAAAAAGTTCATGGAGTTCCCCGATCCACATGACCAAAAAAGCCAGTGGAGAGTAGCAAATCGTTGGAGACTACAGGGCCTTAAATGCCAAAACAGTTCCTGATCGCTATCCAGTCCCAAACATAATGGACTTCAATGCGAATATGAAGGGTAAAACGATGTTCACAAAAATCGACATCAACTGGGCATTCCACCAAATTCCAATGGCCCAACAGGACATCCCAAAGACAGCGGTCATAACCCCCTTTGGGTTATTCGAATACCTTCGAATGCCGTTTGGACTCCGTAATTCTGCACAAACTTTCCAAAGATTCATCAATGGACTGTTTATGGATTTGCCGTTTGCCTATGCATATTTGGATGACATATGCATTTGCTCAGAAGGCGGTGAGCAACAGCACGAGAAGAATGTAAGAACCATCGTACAACGTATACACACTGCTGGACTTACTATCAATGTTGGAAAAAGTTTATACAAACAATCCAGGATTGACTTTCTCGGCTATCAAGTCTCGACCGAAGGCATTTCCCCTCTGAAGACCAAGGTAGAGCCCATATTGAAATTCCCGAAACCCTCCAACGTAGCAGAACTCAGACGCTTCTTGGGGATGGTGAATTTCTACAGACGTTGCATTAAAATTGCTGCAGCCGAACAAAGTAAGCTGTTTGCATTAATAAAAACAAACAAGAAGAAAGATAAAACTCCACTCGACTGGACTGAAGAAGCTGAAAAAGCCTTTGAAAACATAAAAGAAACACTGGCAAATGCAACTCTACTAGCTCACCCAGACGAAAGCCTGCCGTTATGTGTCGCAACTGATGCGTCCAACTTTGCTATTGGTGCAACACTGTACCAAAAGGACAATGACAAGAAGTTACCACTCGCTTTCTTCTCCAGAAAGCTATCAAAAACCGAGAAGAACTACAGCACATACGACAGGGAGTTACTGGGAATATTCGCTGCGTTGAAGCATTTCAGGCACCAATTAGAGGGTAGATGTTTCACTGTGTATACAGATCATAAACCCCTAACACATGCCTTCACGCAAAAGACAGAACCAGCTTCCCCGAGAAGAGCTCGACAATTGGACTACATAGGACAGTTGACTACGGACATCCAGTATATAAGTGGAGAACTCAACACTCCAGCTGATGCTCTCAGTAGGATGGAAGCTATCTCGGCACCGTCTCAATTACCTTACGCTGAAATAGCTAAAGAACAGTTAAGGGATGCAGAATTGCAAGAACTGTTGTCGAACGACGACACAGCTCTCAAATTGAGACAAAGGAAAATCCCTGGTACTAATGTTTTACTCACATGCGACATCAGTACAGGCAAGAATAGGCCATTCCTGCCGACAAAGTATCGCAAATTGGCATTCAGTAGTGTGCACAATCTATCACACCCTGGACCAAGATGCACTGCTGGATTAGTATCATCAAGATTTGTTTGGCCTCGGATGAAGTCCGACTGCAACAAATGGGCTCGCAGTTGCCTGAATTGCCAAGAGTCCAAAGTAGGAAGACATACTCGGTCGCCTCTCAAATCTTTTAAACAAACGGTGCGGTTCAAAACAATACACATAGACTTGGTGGGTCCATTACCCCCATCCCAAGGACACAGATACCTGTTGACGATGATCGATAGAGCAACTCGATGGCCAGAGGCAGTTCCTCTCCATGAGATGACAGCTCCTACGGTAGCTGCCAGGTTATACGACACCTAGATTGCCCGCTATGGCGTACTTGAAGTCATCATCACGGACCAGGGTCGTCAATTCGAAAGCTCGCTCTTTCAAGAGCTGTCTAAGAAGCTTGGTGTACAACACAATCACACCACAGCTTACCATCCTCAAGCAAATGGAAAAGTTGAGCGATGGCACAGAGCTTTGAAAGCCTCCATTATGGCTTGCGACACCAAGAGATGGGTTGACATACTACCAACCATCCTCTTGGGCCTTCGATCTGCTCTTCAAACCGACACGGGTCACTCTGTAGCGCAGTTAGCGCTCGGCGAAGAGCTACGCCTACCAGGGGACTTTTTCACCCATTCGAAAGAAATTAGCCCCGAAACGCTCGTCCAAGACATACGGACTGACGCCAACAACTTTCTGAACCAGGCAGCTCGACATGGCCAACCAAAGGTTTATGTCTCCAAACACTTGGCCACAACATCTCATGTGTTTGTTAGAGACGAAAAAATAAGATCTTCGTTGGAGAAACCATACGCCGGTCCTTATAAGGTTGTATCACGAGATGACAAGAATTTCGTGATACTAATCGCAGGTGAACAAAAAACGATTTCAATCGACAGATTGAAACCTGCGTACCTTATAAACGACGACAAGAAAATGCTCCAAAGAGCAACAAGGAAGACGACAAACAAGGAAATAATAAAGGAAGAACAGACTGAACAGTCCAAAACAACACAACCACGAAAAGTTGAGGACAATCCAGTCGAAAAAGGTGATAAATCACAAAAATCACCAGAAAGAAAAATAAAAATAAAGAAAACAGTGAAGTTCAATGACGAGATCGTCAAAATACAATACAATCCGTCAGCCCCCTTGTGCCCACGAAAAAGAGGCAGGCCCCTTGACAGCAGAAAGCAGAAAAACCAAATTCCAACTCGAAAATCGGAGAGATTGGCACGGAGAAACTGAAAATATTCACGAAAGTTAATATCCGCAGCGGAAAATACAAACCCGCACAAAAAGATGTACGAGAATCTGGGAATATTCGTAACAAAAGAAATTCTTCAGATAAGCAGAGAAAAAGTGCATACAATAAAAATACGACACGAATAAACAAATCCACGTGCAATACGGAAGAAAAACATTGCAACGTGTTTCTATTGACAAACAATACCGATAACAAAATAGTCAATAGATCGTGACGTCACAAACGAAGAGTGCATTCCTTTGTGAAATACAAAATTCAAAGTACGAAAATTCAAACACGCTTAACTCTGCTTGTACTTAACCAAATTTAACCGGAAAACTTTTAAGCTAAAGAATATTTAATGCACTATCCCCTCCGAACAAGTCCGAAATAAGATAACGACTTGGAATAAAGCTGCGATCGAAAATATTCTCGCAAAGTTTTTCATACGCCTTTCGACTGTCGACCAGAACACGCCGAAAATTTTTCGTAATTTTTCTTTTTTCTTTCTTAATTTTGTACCTTGTTTATTCCTTCCTTATGTCGTCCTCAACCAATACCCCGTTCTCGGCTCAACCATTTCAATTCGTGGTACCACCTGCCCCGCAGCCTGTAAAGACTAAGGAGCAGATGGAACATGAAAAAGAAATTGAACGAATAGAGAACGAGTTATTGATGGATACGACGTCGGCGGTGGACATTGTGAAAATAATGTCCGCCCCCCTTCCCCCGTTGATTTCTCCGCCAAAATCGCCGGAAAAGACACCGGGAGTGGCAAACCCACCTCCGGAGTCCTTAGCCATAGCGAAGATGGAGACGAAACAACCTCAGGTGGAAGAGGTGCGCATTCCATGCCCTCCCCCTGCCGCTAGCCTGGCCTACAAGCCATCTGGGAGTTCAAACTCCCCAATGTATCGGAGGCCAAGGCCCATAACATTGACCGATCCCCGCCTGTCTCACCACTCCCATCCTTACCATCCGGCTCCACACCAACGACCGCCGAGAAGAAGGGGACAAAACAGCAGGGATGCCTACCAGGCCCGGCTAGACGCTAGGAAGCAGTCCTATGAATGCGTCGGGGCTGCGGTAGGCTCGGCCCTCGCTAAGTGGGAACGAGACCAACGACAGTAGACTCGATAAGTCCCCCCAGGCACGCGACTTATCATTTTTGCGGCGTGAAAACTGGGGGGGAGTAGCTGTGGGGACATTACTTGTATGAGGTTTTAGGGGCTCGCACCCCTCGACGACAGTCACTGCCCAAAGGCTGGCAATATTCGTCTCTATGACGTTAAACTAATACACACGAATGCGTTTGTATGTTCATACCTGTACGTACGTACAGGTAAGATACATCGTACGAGTTGAGATCAATTACCTGATAACGATCTCGGTAATGTCACGACTCGGTACCAAACGCACTGCGTCGTTTCTTATCATCTCAACGGAGACAGGAAACGACGCAACGTATGACATAATTACGTATACATACGTACGTATGTGTGTCCGTGTGCGTGTGCCAAATTCGGTATATAAACTCTCAGAACCGGCTCAAAAATCGCCAGTGTTCGCCGAGGATTTGGCTCTCCCATACTTAATCGTATGAAGTGGCAGAACACGCAAATACTGTTGAAGACCTTCTAGTGTGAATATCTCTCACAACAAGGTATTCCACAGTATTCGTTATTATTATTTATATTTTCAAAATTTTCATTATTACCTTCTATTTCATATATTTTTAGGGTATCACCCCCCTGATATGAATCATCTTTATCCTCAATATCTAAAGACACTTCATGATCTTCCCAATCTGTATCTTGTGAATCTTCATTTTGTTCAACGGTTTCCTCTATTTCAAAGTCATTCCAATCAGTATTTTGTGTGTTTATATTATCATTTTCTTCTATATCTAATTCTACTTCATAATCTTCCCCTTCGTCATCTTTAATAATAGGCATACAAATCTTATCCTTATTATCCTCAACTAATTCATAATTTATCACGAAAACACCATCATTTTTAACAGCTGACATTAAAATTTTATTTGTTTCTATAAAATAAATATTTGCAATATTTTTGCCGTGATCTATATTCAGTATTCAAGTTTCAGTGATTCTTATTCCTGATAAAATATTGTAGTTTAATTCAGGTACAAAATGAACGTCTAATAAGTCTATTATCAGTTGTTCTTTAAATTTATTTTTAATCAAAACTGACATCATTCCTTTATGTGTCGCATATAAAAATGCTCCTTTTAGAGCACACATTAATTTTATTGGTTGTAGAAATTTTTGAATATTTTTTAATTTATTTATGTCTGAGGTCAGATGCACTTCTGATCCTCCATCCTATAACATATTTTTGTCAAATTTTTATAATTGGGATTTTTTTTTTTATATTATTATTAACATTTGTTAATTCGTCTAACCATCCATCATCGTTTCTGTATCTTTTGACAATGAAACTCATCCTTATTGGTGTTTCCTGTTGTTTACTTGGTTTTTTATTATTAATATTTGTGCTGTTGTTATTAGTATTTATGTTATTATCTTTGTTATTATTATTATTTTAATTTTTATTATTGTGATTTGTATTATTGTTAGAATTATAGTTCGTGTTTTGATTGTTTTCGGGACAATTTGATTTTACATGCCCTGATCTATTGCAATGAAAACATCTAATATTTGTCTTTTCATTTTGTGAATCGTGTTTGTAATTAGAATAATTATTATTTTGATTTTGTCGATTAGTATTATAATTATTGTTATTATTATTATTATTATTATTATTATTATTATTATTATTATTATTATTATTATTATTAGGGTATTGTTTCTAATTTCTGCCTTGATATGGTCCATCACTTTGATTATTATTATTATTACGATTATAGTTTCTATAATTACCGTTATTGTTACTATAATTATTATTTTGATAATTATTGTTATTTTGATATCTATTTTGATTATTATTATTTCTATATTCTCGTAATATTTGTATATCTCTTGTTTTTTGATCAAAATCCTCTCTAAGTATCCTTTTTAAATTGTTTAAATTTTTTCATCTTCTTTTAAGTTTTTGAATCTCATTAGGGTAATTGCTTGTTCGTGTCCTAAGGCCATTAATAAATTTTCTAATTCTAACTTTTCAGTTACTTCCTCACCTGCATCTCTAACATCTTGTACTAGGGTATCCCGTTTTGTTAAGAAAACTCTAATATTTCCCTGTGGTTCATATCTGAATTGTTGCAATTTGGATTTAGCCATATTGACCATTACTTTTGTCTTAACACCATATATGCCATCCAATTTTGTGAAGATTTCATCAACAGTTCTGCATTCTCTAATTTCTCTTGCAATTGTATACAAAATTCTTTCTAAAATGAAGGCTTTAGCATTATCCTGTCTTTTGCAGTATACTTTATAAGTATCAGAAGGAATAAAGTCTATTCCATCAAAATTTATTTTTATAATATTCTAGCCCTTTTGGATTTGCAAAGATATCATAAGCTCTGTTTGATAGGATTACACTAACTTACACCAACCTACCCTGGTAGGGATATTCCACAAATATTCAAGTAAAACTTGGCGCAAAGTCATATAACATTCCTATATTTGTGGAATTTCCCCCTAGTGTAGGTTGGGGTAAGTTGGTGTAGTCCTATCAAACAGAGCTATAGTATCCTGCACACGTATTAAAGATATTATAAGTCGTTTCCAATCCAAATAATTATTTCCTGAAAATATTTTTCCTAAAGGTGTACTAATTTGTTTTACTTCTTCTTCTTTTTAAATTATTTGTATTTCTGATGGATTTTCATTTGAATTTTGAAACATTTGATATTTTTATTTTCCAAAAAAGTTTTGAATCAATGATTATATTTGAATTTCAAAAGGAATTATGTAAAGAGAAAATTTTTTTTTTCAATGAAATTAATTAAATTAAAAATTCGTGTTTATAAAGTGAGATATGATTTCAGAAAAATCTAGAAGTTGTTTTTCTATTATATTTTATTTTGAAAAATACGTTGGTTTTGAATTATATTAACGAACGAAAGTATGCTAGAAAATTCAATGAATGTTTCTAGAAACCCACATTCATCTAACAAAGGAATTGGACATGAAAAATCAATGATATTTTTTGCTTTGTTAAAGCTTTCAAAGTCTGACGAGTTTTGACAATGTTTTTGGTATAAGTATGAATATAATTTTTACTGAAATATAAGAGAATTTTTTGAAAATTACGTTTTTTAACAAGAGAATATTAGTTTTTTTTAATTTTTTATAATGGGAATTTATTATTTTTTAATTATTAATTTCACTTACAAGAATCTATTTTTAAATTTTTCGAGATTTTCTATAGAAGAAATAGCTAAAGTTGAAAAGTAATTAGGAGAAATTTCTGTAAATTTAGTAATTATTTTTTCTTTTTCTCCACTAATTATCCTGAAATCGTAATTTCAAAAGATTCAAGTGTAATGGTACCATAAAAGGTTTGAAATGATAGAAAATTTGTCACATCTATATTAATATCTTGTATTGTTTCCCCTTCAAAATTGTTAAATAGGGTTTCAAAATCGTCCTCAGCTATAATCATTGAACCTGATACGTTTGTATTACAAACTTGTTCAAATCTCATTTAAATTTTGATAAAGTTGTGTCAAAAAGTAAAAGCGAGGTTAATTAAATTTTGAAGTATGAGATCTAAATTATAAACTAAGAGACAGACTGATCCCCCAAAATGAACACAATAATAAAATGCACATAAAATACACAAAATCAAATATCTTTATTACCAATGTAAATTCAATGTTTCTATTGCAGCTTCTTGATGTTGAACATTAATTTTTCTGCTAATGAAGATGAAGTCCCATGTTGAAATTTTGTAATATGTTGAGCCCAGAAGAAGTAAAGGTCAAACGGCTTTAATGAATTCAGCACTCATCAGGATGTTAGGTTTCAAATTCCGGTTGTTTTGATTTACCTCAGCTTACTTGACTTCGAAGATTAATCTCATCAGCCACTTGTTTTTCAGCTATTCTCATCCGTCGTTGATCACCAGAGTCAATTATCCATTTTCAGATTCTATGTCACATTGAACCAAAAGAAGTTTGATTGACACTCCAAAAATTCAATCAGCTATACAATAGCAATTACCGAATCCTCCAACTCCCCGTTGAATATTCACGAATAAAATAAACTGATACTCGAAAAAAAAATCACCAGTATCACATTAAATTAATTTAGTTAACGTTTTAAAAGAAAAAATCACTCGAAACACCATGCTCTGCTAACATGTGAGGATAATATTTAACCGAGAATCGTATTTTTCAAGTAATGACAGAAACGGATTCAATTGAACAACATTTAATGAACGATTAACTAACGGACAAAATACATTTGAAATTGTGAGTGAAGGAACAACAAATTCCCCACTACGGCGTAACAGTGTGTGCAAGAGTATGAATACAAATATTGTATGTTAAGAGTTCAGTGTTACCAGGTAGTGGAGGAGATATGTAAGAGTTACACGGACTCGTCGGACAGAATTTGAATATAGGTAAGAACGCTAGCGCTCCTACAGGGACTTCCTCTTGCGAATAATTTTGTCCTCGATCCTCAATCCTCATTTCTTATTTGATTCATATTAAATTTATACCATTTTCTATTTGACCATTCAAGTGAGTGATCTCTTAACTAATCTTCAGTTTCTTGAAATTTTGAAAGTTGAAGTATTTTTAATTTATGTACTTTATGCCTTTTTAAGAGTTTATTTTCAGTGATGGTGTGATGAATGAAGTTTATAATTTCATGTCTGATTTGTGAGGTTTATTTTTTGGTCATTCGCTGTAGTTGCTCTCAAGATATTGAACTAGTAAAAATTTCAAGATGGAGTCTTTAAATTCTTATATTAGCGACGGAGAGAGTGATTCTTCCCCTTACAATCCGGTTAGTTTCAACTCGATCTTTATTTAGGCTGTATGTTACTATGATCTTACATGGAAGTATTCAAGTTACATCGATTTTTATTAATAGAAATGACATTGATATTCTACTACTTTCGTTAGTGCCATTATTAATAAACTTTCTGTTCGAAGGTATCCAAGAAATCGGTTTCATGTTCAAATGAAGTTGATGCAAACTGTGAACCTATAACGATGGACATGAGTGAGGTATTGAATTTGTTATTTATATATTTATGTTTATAAAATGTTTCTGTATCAATTTTCTTCTTGATGCCAGAAATTACGAAATTGAATCTCTCGCTAGATTTATTTGTAATTTCATGAGAGCATAATCATGCAGGTCTCATAAAATTTAGTACTTCTAGAGTATTGCATTATTTAACGAATTTATCTTGGCCAGTATTGCCAGTTCAGATTCGCTTTTCCTTTTTGTATCTTGTCTGAAAAATACGATTAATTTAATTTCACTTCTATTTTGCCACAAGTATTAAATTCGATTTCTCGAAAGTAAATTTAGGTCACTGATTTAGGTCTATCTTAATTGCTTATTAATAAGTGAAACTTTATCAAGAAAAAATTAATAACACGCGTCTTGTTAAAATATAAAATATGTCCATATCGACCATCAGCCTGATGTATCCTGAATGTGAAGATATATGACTTCCTGAAACAATTTTGAGAAATTTGCCGCTTTTCGACGCTACTTCATGAGGGGTGAGTAGTTTCATCCCGGCTTTTTCGACGAGCTATTTATCAAGGGTGGCTCGTCATGATAGTTCTAACTGGTACAGTATTTATATTTCCAACTTATTCATCTCGTTCTGACTGTTATGTTTATGTATGAACTATTTTAAACTTAATTATATTGTTTTAAGGGTTATTAAGTTGACCTCATTTGTTATATTGTAGTTTAATAATTTTAAGTTATTCATTGTATTGCGAGTGTATGCTAATATTGCATATTTCTAATTAATTAGACTAGATCTGAAGAACGATAAGTATGGTATTTATGGAAGAGTTAAAAATCTATTTAATGTAATCCACTCACCGCGGATTGGCAGCGTTTACGTGGCATTCGCTCCAATATTTCGGATATTTGAAAAATCGAACTGCGCAGCCTGCTGTGTGTTTATTTTCCTTAGAGCGAAAACAATTTACAATGTGTATATTAATCGCAGCCCTGCAGCTTTAAATACGTGGATTAAGGCGATTGTTTATTCGAAGTTTTCTTTTTCTTACTATTTTTTAATCAAACAAATTGTTTTCGATTTTTTTCTCACAAAAGTTCGATTTTTCTTTTTTTAATTTTGATTTATTTGGTACTGTAGGGTTGTCTTTGTGTTTGTTTAGGATTCATGCAGTGCTCGATCGGATGACAATGATACGAAATCAGAAAAAGTGGAAACTAAACGCCATTATTCAAAGAGTTTATCACCGTCGCCACCTACGTCATTTTCTTCCAGGGATTCGTCTCCTCGAAGCAAGAAAAATTCTAACGATGTTCGTTCATCGTGCGAAATTCGTTCGTCGTCTGAACGTTCAAAATGGGACTCATCAAAAGATCGACGTCAAGATGATGATAGGCGTAAAGATGATCGCTCTTACAAGCGCGACGATGATCGTTCTAGAAGTGGTCGGAGAGAGCGAAGCAGAGATCGTTGCAGGTTTTCTATTCATTCATTGTTATTTTCACTTAATGGTTTCCTATTATAACTGAATTTTGTCATGCCTATTCTATTTATGCATTACAGGGATAAAGATTCTGATCGTCGTAGTAAACGATCTGATAAATATGATAGTCGGAGATCCAATCGTTCAAGATCAAGATCAAGATCATCTTCATACAGTAAACACCGGTAACGATGAAGTTGCATTATGTATTACACTCTCCGGAAGTTCGTCTACTGTAGGTCATTAATTTTCGTCTTTCATTTATAGATCTTCAAAACGCAGTCAAAAATCTCGATCTAGGTCGCGAAGTTACGATCGTCATCATCGTAAACGAAGTCCACGTCAAGATCGTCACCGACGACGTTCGCCATACAGGTAAAATCGCACTGGTTTTTATGCCCTTTATATTTTCTGAAACAGATAAGAATATTGTTTTTCTGCAGATCTCGACAAAGTCGTAGTAAATCAAAATCAAAGGAAAAATCCAAGTCTCTTGAGTGGAAATCGAGCTCCAAACTGAAAGGTAAAATAAACATTTGTGTTCATTTTGTGTAAGCCCTGAAGTGCACTTTGGCTTGTTCTTCCGTGGTAACACAGTTCAATTTGTTATTTTGGCAGAAAAATGAAATAGCGTTTGCGTAATAATTTTTTAATAATTTTTGTATAATTTAAACTGTAATGTAACAAGCTACATCGATAAACGATGTTGTAATGCAGTAAGGTTTTTGCTTCACATAGTGATGCGCGATTAATTGAAAACTGCTCAATTAATCGATTATTTCAATTAATCGATTTTTTAACAATTGATTATATGGAATAATCGATTAATCAGTTGAAAAAAATTTTTTTTCTGCTAACATACCTTAATGTCTCTACAAAATTTCAGTTCTCCACAACGAATGGTTCTCTCGAAATTCCACTTAAAATTTTTTCACATTTTCAGTGATAATCATCAGGAACACTAATCTAGTTAAAGGAAGGTTTAAACTCACTTCTCAATTCTCTAATCTCTAGTCTGTATTCTGAAAGTTGGGAAATTCAAACTTTTAGAGAATAGATGAAGAGAAACCGTATAAACTGAAAACAGTGTTTTCCTTTAGTAAACTTTTTACATATTGGATCATAGAGAATAAATCAACGAGTATAAACCGTCCTTAATATTTCATAACAGTTGATAATATAAATTTAATTAATACTATTGATCAAATAACAGTTTATTATAGCAACTGTAATACGAACTTCGGTGAATTAATTAATTGAAGAAATTGATATGTATTACGTACTGATAAGGACTTGAAAAATTTAATCTTTTATAAAAAATCTTACGATTCTTGCCCTAGCTGGAATGATATTCGATTAATCGATTAATTTTTCCAAAATAAATCGATTAGCAGGAAGTTGATTAGTTAATTAATTTAGGTAATCGATTAGTCGAACTGATCGATTGATGCCTTCAATTATAAGGCAATGTTTACATTACAGTTCTCATCTGTAATCTCCCTGGGCGGCTAAATATTTTAGAAAAACATTGAAAATCATGAAAATGAAGGAATTTTTGATCCTAATTGTCTTAAAACATGAGATATCTATTTATTTTTCATCACACATACACTTACATTCGTTTTTATCAGTTGTTTTCTCAATTATTGTTTATTTTTTTCTCGAAAAAAAAGTGAAAAATTTTATTTTCTCTTTCACCGTTATTTTCTTCTTCAAATTATAAAAGAATATTTTTTAAAAACTCGCTTTTTACCTAACTTATTTATTTCGATTCTCTTGGCTTCTAAGGGCTCAAATTTCTTGATTTTTCACTCACTTTATTTGTTGAAGCCTCCTCTATAATTTCATTAATTTTGAATGGGTAGCTATTACTTGTTTTAATAATTATGACCAAAAATACAAATATTCTCTATGCTTTTCATGTATTTTAGCCACCTAGTGAGATAAGGCTTTAAGTTGTGATGTCACGCAACATTGCTTTATATAGTTCAAGATTGTTGCGCATCATTAACTTCACAGGTGAAAACAAAACATGGAACTGGTTGAAGAAAAAGGAGGAAAATAATGGGGATTTTAATTTGGTTTTTTGCACTTGAGTGCCAAAACCTTGAAAATGGGATTGTACTGTTGTACGTTTAGTTTATAGCAATGAGAACTATCGAACTTTTCACTTATTGATTACTATCGATAATTTTGGCATTGTTATCGACAGTGTGGCACAATATAGATCAATCAAGGTAATCTAGATTGCAATCTACAGATCTTGACAATATTGCGATCTAGATTGTGATCTGTAGATCAGTCTAACAAAACAATCTAGATTGCGTTTCCTGATTTTTTAGATCGCTTCCCAATTTCCTCTCCATCATCTCTTTTCACCATGTAAGAGTTGAAAAATGAGAAAAAAGGACAAAATTAAGAATAGAACGATAAGTTTCAGTCATTTATTAATTTATTTTTATTATTATTAGATTTGATCATCTGATTTGAGTACTTAAGTTATTAGTGTTATTACAAACGATCTAATTTGAAGATCTAAAGATCTAAAATATATGAAAAATGGTGATCTAGATCTCAAAATTAAATTGTTCTTTTGAAGTGATCTAATGATCTAAGATGGCAATATTTCTAACTATTGATCTGTAAATCTAATTTTAAAAAATCTGTGCCCCACACTGGTTATCGATAAGTATCGATAAATATCGATAGTTTAGGCATTGTTATTGATAATTATCGATAGTTCCTCTCTATCTCTTCCAACCCTAAAAATTTTCGAGAACAAATTGGAAAAAACAAAACAATAAAAGAGGTATCTTTGAATTGGTACAGTAGTTGCCTGGTAAAGTAAAGTTATGAATCATTTCAACAGGCATCTTCAAAAAATAAATTTTTTTTTTTAAATATTTCGCAACTGGCAATTTGCAATTTCAGTGGTAAAAACCCTTGCAAATCTGAAATTTAAAAACTATTGATGGTTATCATAAACAGCATCGCTTATTGATAACTAACGATAGTCCTTCTTATCGATAACTATCGATAGTCATTCCATTCCTATTAGTTAATTGTATTGTTTGATGAATTGATGTTCATTTTTTAGCAAAGGGATATTTTTTATTATGAGGAGTCTTCAGTTTTTGTTAATCATTATATTTTGTTCGACAAGTCCATGATGTCCGAGTTTTGAGATGTGTCACCATTTGAAACTGAAACCTCTCTTCTTGTTGAATGTTGAATATTGCTGAGCTTACACAACTTGAAATCTTGATAATGTAGAATATCTTTGATTGTTGTTTTTGAAAATTCATCGCATTTGAATGAAACAGTGCTATAATATCGAAATTTTTGTTCAGAAAAATAATTGCATTTACTTAATCATTTCATCATGTTGATTTTTTTTTCTGAAAGACTGAAAATAAGTTTTCTTTTAGTATTGGAAAAATTGGGAATTGAATTGAAAGTACCTCTCACTGGTATCGATTTATCCCAAGCCAGTAATACAACTTCGATACCCAAAAGTAGCATCCAGCTAACACCGCAAATACTACTGCAAAAAACGATGGAAGAACATGTTGAAAAAGTGAAAACTGCTACCGGTATTCAGTTGCCATCATATTATAATCCTATGGCTGTGAATCCTACAAAATATGCTGAACAGATACAAAAAAGGAGAATGCTTTGGGGTAACAAAAGCAAAGAGTCTCAGGTAAATTTTATAATTTTTTTTTTTTTCAAAATTATATTGCCATTGGCTTATTTTGTTTCATTTGCACGCAGTCGAATGTAAATAAAGTTAACAGTTCGGCTCCTGTTGTCGAAAATAAAAGCAGTAATACTATATGGAAGGGTGCTACGTTTGGTGGAGATCAAGATGGCAAAATGACTGCAAAATTTCAGCGTCTAATGGGCATGAAGAATGCCGAGCCGGGTGATTAATTACTTTATTTATTTATTTATTCTTTTGAAACTTCCATATTCCCTCATTCAGATTATTATATGATTTAGAACTTCTCACAGTATAATTCAGTTCGATTTAAAATCAAAATGAAGTTTATTCAACTGCGTGTTACTCTACACGAAATATTTTCGAAAAATTCGTTTATAAAATAAGTTGATTTTTTGCAACAGCTGTTTATAAACTTCATTTTAATACGCACCTTGACGATGTGTTACTTTATACATCGCCTTGGGCGCATGTTCATTTTACTTATTTTTTATTTTTTTGTAAAATTTTCTCTGCTATTGGGAATTTGAACCTAAGGTTTCTACATTTGCAGACCAGCACTATACCCACTACGCCACGAGGTTTGGTTGAAGAATAGGGGATAGTTTGCGCTTATGTTTTCCATTTTCAAAAATATTTATCTCAATTTTTTGTGTTTTAGGGGGAGGAGGTGTTTCAAAGAATAGTGTGCCACACACGTGTATATAGTAGGTGATTGATACTCTTGTAATTTGCATCACTCGCCTTCGGCTGAAGCTGCAAAAATCGCACTCGAATCAAAATCGCCTACTTTGTACACTTATATTGCAAATAACTATTGTACTGTTATGACTATTCATCTGATTAGTTGACAATTTTTGAAATACTCAAAAATTTCATGTCGAAGTCATTTTAAAAGAATACCTTAATAACGGTTCGGTTTATCTATTACTACTCATTTTTGTTTGATGAATTTAGTAAATTTAATCCAGTTTCTAAAATATCTCAAAATTTCATTGTTGCTTTTACTATTATGTAACATACCAACGCCCAGTGACATCTGCATGGTTTTATTTCAACGAAATCTTTTGGGTGTGAATAGAGAATGATAACATTTTTATCTATGTTTTAAATTTCATTAATCTGAATGAGACCATTTCCTATTAAAATGTAGAATATTTTGTGCAGCTGCTGTAAAAATGTATTTCTACTTTGATTAGATTTTATCAGTTAATGGACGGTATTGCTTTCCTTAGTTAATTTGATGTATATTATCATTTTCAAGTCTCCTGTTTTGTTCAGTTTTGAATACTTTTCTAATGGTACAAGATTTACGAGGACTAGCAAACTTACCGACTTACTGAATACTATTAACGCAACCTTGATTTCTTTGTTGTTGAAAAATAACGATTTTTTCCCAGGTCCTGCTAGTAGCGAATCAAAAGTAGAAGGTGCGGATCTCATAAAAAAACAGGAGGAAATGTTTCATTCCATGGAAAGTCAATATGAAGTTGCTCGGTTAGCTACACATTCACATAGAGGCCTGGGTCTAGGTTTCGGTACGTTTCAGCCTAGATAAATTTATTTTTTAATTTTATTTCATATTTTTGTGGAAGACAATTGTTACTTTCATTGGCACAAATGACCGTGCAATTTACCTAATCATGCAACGCCTTCATTTTACCATTGTCTTTGCTTGTGTTAAATATAATCTTTAATCCGTTCATGTATTTTTTCTAATGAAATTTAATTGTACATTTTGTTAATATTGTTAATTCTATTGTACATTATTGCCTTTCGAAATATGATTTTTTTTGTTTTGTTCATATTATGTCTTGTATTCATTTCATCGAATAAAAACTTCCGATTGTATTTCGTCGTGTATAGGTATATTATATCATATTAAAAGAAAACCTTAAAACATACCTCAAACTATAAGCACTGATGTAATTTAGTAAAAGTGTATCACAGCATATTGAGAAAATTCAACAATTGTATTGAAAAGGTAAAAAAAAATCAACGCTTTTTCGAGCGTCTTTGCTTCGGCTTAGAGGTAGAGGCTGGTGATTCACCGATCACTATAGTACCCTCCACAATTTCTTCACGCTCTGAACTTTGGGCGATGGTTTTTTTGGCCTCCAAATAAAACATCACGTCGCGTAACTGATCTTTCAATTCAGCTAATTCCTATAGAAATTTGAGCGAAAATTAGGCGGGATTAGTAAAACAAATATTTGGATATCCAACAAAACTTCTAACTAACATACTTACAATTTCCTTACTCTTCTTGTATTCCTTAAATTCGTTTTCTAGGGTGCTGAATTTATTCTGCCAAGTGACCTGATTCATTTGCAAGGCTTTCGATATTTGTTTTTCTTCATTTAGTTCGGTTTGAGTTAGAGCGAATTTGACGGTGAGCTGATGAACCTACAAAACAAGAGAAATCAGAAACAGCGAGCGTGAAATGTATGTAATTCTATAGAAAGAATACGCGAGTCCCGTTGTCGCTACGCTCATGAAAAATCGTGATGTGTAAACCTGAAAATACATACCTGAACAATACTAAAACGACTAACTTTTCATTAATTTGGGTTTTTATTTCGTCTGATTTTAAATTGTTAAAAATGATGCGAACAATTACATGGATAATAGTTTAACACAAATTTCCTCCTCTTTTCAATGATACCGAACTCTGCTTGCTAATTTGAGTAGCGGCTGAGAAATCGTTTTAAATGAAAGATAAGAAGTTTTTAGATTCTAAAAATGGCAAATTTTTCTCAATTTTTTTTTTACGTTCATTTATTTTTAAACTACTAATGATAGAAAAATTATACGGATAGTAAATTTACCCAAATTTTCTCTTTTTAGCAATGATACCAACCTCAGCTCTCTAATTTACATACCGGTAGAGGAATTATTGAATGGAAGATTAAGTTTTTAGAATTCAAAAAATGGCAAATTTTCCATTATTTGCCTTTTTATCGTTTATTCATTTTTAAATTGATAGAAATGTTTAGAAAATTATATGGAAATTTTATAAATTTTCTCCTCTTTTCATCAATGTTAACCCCAACTTTAGCTTAAATAGAGACTGCGTAATCACTGAATGAAATATAAAACGTTTGTTTCAAAATTGAAATATTCAATTGACAAGAGACACGCACACAGACACATCAGCGAGTCTTACGATCTGACGCTTGTAAGTCACGCGTAGCCCCTACCGAGAGCTAAAATATTTACACATCAATAAAATATGACTCACTTTTTTGTCAAGGGTTAGTCTCTCCTTGGTTAATTGAGCGACTTTGGTCTCCAATTCTTCCTTTTCCGTAATGGCTTTTCTAGCTGATTCCTGAATGTCAACAGATTGAAAAACGTAATTTTTGAATGGTTATAGGTTTGTTCCTTTCGCGAAAAAAAGCTTAAATCAAGTTCAAGGTAGATTTAAACGAGTGTAGGAGAGAGAAAAATGTACAAAAAAATCTTCCCAATTTTTCTACAATCAAAAGAACGTTTCATGAGAAAGTGCAAGCAAATCAAAACAAATATCAGTTATAACAAAACGAATTTATAATTTATCGATTGTTAAATCACACATATCAGTTAAAAGCGAGAACTTTCGTTTTAATTTTTCTACACATAATTTTCATTTAGTGTAGATAATGTATGCACCTTCCACACTTTCTCTCTGAACCATGTTTACACTAAATTCAAAAGAACGCCAACACTTTGCAGTAATGGCAGAAAAGAACATAATCTATGAACAAGTACAAAAATTCTTGCACTTTCAGGCGAAAAGAACCAACCTAATGAGAATATGAATTTAGAATAAAATAATACACAAATTCAGTGATAAACCTACATTTGTAATTGCGTCCTGTTGCAGCCGCGATAATTTGTCTTCATAATAATTCCGTTGTGATTCCAACTGCGATGTTAGCAGGTAAGTATATTCAAGTTGCACAGAGTCTAACTTTTCATCCATATCAGCTGGTTGTCCCTTAAAGAGAAAAAAGAAAAAAAAATTAATACATAACCGAATTTATCACGATGAAATTAAAATATCAATAAATTAATCAGAAAACTTACTGATCCATGTTTCTCTGGCGATGGCCCCTCAACTAATTTTCCATCTGCTTTGTTTTGCAGCAAACGATGAACAAAATTATCACCAACATAATCCCAGACCCGATTTCTGCCTAACTGCATAGAAAAACAATGTGATGTATCTGTGTAGTGCCTGAAAGACAGAATAATACATCCAACTTACGAATTTCAAAAATTAATTTAGTAAATGTAAACAACTTTACTTCTGAGCATGTCCCTCAATATATCGCCCACAACCAACATGACCACAAATCAAACAGATCCATAAACTTTCTGAGGAATGACACTCAAAGCACTGATTATCAGCGACGATTTCCGGAGTTTGAACATAACGACAAACAGGACAACTGCGACAAGTTGTGAACATAAGTTTTGAGTGAAATCAATAAACAAAGAAGTTTTTTTGCATGTTTTTCAGGGGAAACTTGATAATATTTCCAACAATTACCTTGAATCACCCCACTTCAGCAAGCAGTTACTATGAAAAGAGTGGTTACATAAGATTGTCAAGATACCATCCACTGATTCATCCATTCGTTCCAAACAAACAGGACAAGTTGGTAATTCTGTATGGCCAAGGGGTGGATTCCTTGTATCTTCATTTTCGTTTAAAATTTCAACTCGAGAAACGAACACCAGCTGACAAACATATTCAGGTTCTAAGGAGTTGAAGGGAGCACCGTTGTAAGTTCTGTAAAATTCGGTGGTTGCCTCCTACAGAAATGAAGAAAGTGTCAGAGGATCTTGCTAAACAATTTTACACTGACAGCTTGAGTGAAAATGTTAATCACTTTAGTTCTAAAATAAATCAACGCCATGTATTGATTCACTGAACCATCTCTGATTATACGAATATGCTGAACATTGTTATGACACGCAGCAGTGTAAGTCAATAAATCGTTACATGTCATAGTAGCAGGAACTGCCAAGATACAAACTATTTGACTATGGAATGACTCGTGATCAATATTAGTCAATGAACTGAAAATAAAGATACAAAACTGAAAGACTGTTAAAATGTTATGAAATTGTTAGAGATAATTGGTACTTACTCTTCCTTGTACAAATGTAAAATGCCTCTAGTAACTTCCACAAAAGAATTGCCCGAGACAAAAGAGATTGGCTCTAAGCGCAGATCAACAACGTTGTTCCACGTTTTTTCATCCTTTTTCGACGCATTTTCTTCTTTTGAAGGTCCCGATTTTTTATATTCTTTGGAAGAGTCAGTTCTTAATATAGAGGCAGATTCGGCGTTTTCAAGACTTGTAAAAGTTTCAATGGTTATATCTTTTGTTTGACGACGACCTCGCTTGGAGGGTAATTTACCCCTGGAAGTCATTGCGCATCCGTCTTCTAAAAAAAGAAACAAAAAGTGAGAACTTCTCATCACTTCTAAAAAATTTGCTTTAATATCTCACCTACCACGTATTGCTTTGGATTCAGAAAAATCTTCAAAAATTTCGATTCTAATTACACATAATGATACAATTACCGACATTACATAATTTTCTTAATGATTATTTTGCACTCTTTGAATACTGTGCAAAAAATTCATGACTTTTATGGAAAATTATATTAATTCAAAATCTACGCCGAAACAAGCGAAAATATGAATATATAAAAAAACAATTACACAATTACAAAGAAACTAATCAAAGGAAAACAGCTGTATTTGTGTTGTGTTCGACTACAACAGTTCGACCACTCAACGAGCATAAATTTTATTGTTAATTTTTATAGGTTTGTTCTATTACGTACAATTTATCTACGAAAATCACACCTCCAACACAGTGTTATCCTGTCTACCATGGCGCGTTTTGCTTCCTTCGATAAAATATTTTGTAATCTTAAATCTGCATACACTGCAAAACTAAAACTGCTCGGGAAGGGAATTTTTCTGATTACTAACTTGGTGTGATGATTTAATCACACCGGCATGTAAAATGGATTCGTATTCGTTTGTTGTATTTTGTCTCCAACTCGTTTGAAAAATATTGATCATCGCTCAATTAAATTTGATATTTTAATATGATAAGACTGTAATAGTTCGGATCTCGCGCTTGGATAATCATTCATTCATTTAATTTTAATTAAGTTGTGTTATTGTATTAATCATGCCCAAATATGGTGTTGTTGATAATTTGAAAATATTGGCAATATAATACGTATCAGTGCGACGTCGTTGTAGTATCAACATGCGGTTTTATGATTAGTGTGAAAATTATTTATTTATGAATTGTGTTTAATGTGCTTCGCGATTGTAAAAATCATCTGCATATATCATATTTATGTAATTCAAAGTGAGTAAAATCAGCCAACTTTCCCTAGTCATTTTTCCATACGTTTTGATCCTAGTGATGTAAAATTTCAATTCGATTACGCGGTCACGGTTTTATCACTTGTTTGATAGCTTATTTTCTAAACGGTCGTTCATAGTAACGAAATAATTTCTTTATTTGTTTTGGAATTCATCATGGAAATTGACAAATTCATAATTATTCATAGCCAGATTACCCTATCTCCTTGAAAATCTATACTAATTATGCAGTATAATGATTTTTGACAAACATTACCTGTATTTCATTTCCAAAATTTCAATTACTTAGTGTTCCTCATTGCGTTAGTTTCGTCCGCAGTGCTGAACGTTTTTGTATTTATTCTAATAATTATTCAAAATTTGTTATTCTCAAATTTATATGTTGAATTTTGAATCGATGGTCATTATGAAGTGTTAAAAGTTAGGGTAGTATCTTAATTCCTACTTACGAACTCTGAGTATTCGAATTTATTGTTAATAATATAGTTCATTTTTTATCATTTCACTATTAATTTTTCTCGTATTTTTCGTTTGGCTAGTTGTATTAATGATAACTATTTTTCTGTTCCAGATGTCTTTTCGCGTGGTACGAAGCAGTAAATTCCGACACGTTTACGGAACTGCTCTCAAGAGAGAACATTGCTACGATAACATTCGAGTTTCTCAGTCATCATGGGACTCGACATTTTGTGCAGTGAATCCAAAATTTCTTGCCGTCATTGTCGAGTCTGCCGGAGGTGGTGCATTTATTGTGTTACCTTTAAACAAGGTTATCTTTAATTAATATTAGTCCGAAAATTAATTATAGTACTCATTGGTTAGTAGTAGATAGTTTTTAGTTTTCCCATATTTTCAAAAAACTTAGACAAGACCAAAACTTGCATGAGAATATAAAACCTTTTCGTGTGTTCATTCCTGGTCCCTGAATTATGCCTGCGTAATATTACCTCAAGTACCTCATTTAATTTGGTTGTTGCGCGAATATTGTTGAAAAGCAGTAAGGAATGATAATTGATGCTTTTTTATTGACCGCCGTGAATATTTTTCTAAAAAAGTTCGAATTTTGTATCTGTAGGTTGAGCATCCTGTGAAAAAGTTTATCTTACATTGGCAATTCCGTTTCTGAGTAATAATTTATTTTAATGATCGGTGATTTATTAAGCGAGCCTTCTTATCCAGTTTGCTTGCAAATGGGGTATTAAAATCGATTATGAAAGTATTTGGTGCAGTAAATGTATGTGAATTCCATTTTCAATAATTTGATCATAAGCGAAGTGAATGGAGAATTATTTTTATGAGTTGGTGGTATAGTTAAAGTTTCGGAAAAAACGGTCATATTCTGGTTTTCTTTAGTCGTGTCATTTTTTATTGAAGTTCTTTTCTTCTACTCTTACGACCAAGTTCATATTAATATAAGTGTCGAATGTACGGAGTTTTTTCTCTTCTGTGTGAAATTTACCGATAACTTGCTGGTCGGCGAATGTTATCTGCGTTGCTTCCTCTCAATTGTTTTTTTCAATGTTTAAATGGATGTATTGCGTGGTATTATCTTGTTTAAATTTTTCGTCCGATTCTGTTGAAGACATGTAAATGTGTTATCAAAATTTTTCACCGACTTATCTTGAAAATTTTAAAAATTATATTTGTAAATAGAAAATATATTTTCTCATAGAAACTGGTCTTTGCGAATTTTGTGTGGAAAACTTTGTTTAGAAATCAATGATAACGTCGAGAAAATTAACTTGACAGACATAATTAAAGTTGAAAATTTGATATGTCGTTAACTTAAATAGTGGGAAACCTCGTCATTTAACTCTTTTTGATGCGTGTTATGAGTATAAAATTTTTTGCCCTTCCATTTCTCAGCTTATATATATGTACAAATGTATATATTTCGTATAATATGCATTCTAGAAAAAAGTTTGCGTCGTACCTTTTGACTTGTAAAATTTTTTCTTCCCATTTACGGAGTTTTGGTTTATGGTTTATAAGAAAATGAAAAATGGCTTAACCTTTAACTTCGGCCCAAGATTATTT
The DNA here is from genome assembly GCA_011428145.1 of Ericerus pela. NCBI lineage: Eukaryota > Metazoa > Arthropoda > Insecta > Hemiptera > Coccidae > Ericerus > Ericerus pela. The sequence continues at coordinate 601,840 of WOFM01000426.1, forward strand.
TGTTGCTATGCTTTTAGAGTGAACTCGGATTAGAGTCTGTATGGTTCAGGATGTGTGGCTTTCTTTAGACAATCAAGGGGAATTATTAGAAAAATTCGTAGGAAAGAAGAGGAAGACAAAAAACTCGAAAAATATTAATCACCTTTAGAATATTTTAATAGAAGTGTGTTATTTGAAACTTGATTAATCTAAATCTATTTTTATAAACAAGTTCAATGAACTTTCATTGAAGCGATTTTCTGTACTTCAAAAGTAAGCGGTTGCCCAATCTGGTATCTTTTACAAAATAGTTTTTCGTTATTTTCCATATTCTTAAATTCAAATTAGATTTTTATTTAATGTAAAATTTGGAGACTTTGAATAAATCTTACTCCTCTATAGTTAATTATGTGGAAAATATCTTTGAAAACAGCATTAACTAAATTATCATTAATCTCGTTGAACTTTAGTTTGAAATCTTTTTTCTCTTTGACAATATCCCTACAATTTCATGTATTTGAGCTTGTTGGCTCCCTATGCGACATCTTGGCGATATCTTAGTTAGATGTTGCTGCCTATGTAATTTTTTATTGAATTGGAAAATTGATTTTATCGAGGTCATTAATTTGGAATTTGGATCCAAGAAAAATTGTCCTCTTTCATTTCGTTTTTCTCTCGAAATATGTTTTTGTTTTATGGCTTTGCTTTAATAACTGTCAGTAGAAAACTTAATACAAACTTCTTTTTTCCAGATGTTTTTTCAACAAGCCCTTTTTCCTCCGTCAATTTATGCATTGCCTCAATGTCATGATACGAGCTTTTATTCAGAATAGGTATTTTTTGGTTTTGAATTTTTTTTTCTCGTAAATTTAAAACTTTATATTTTTTTTTATTTATAAAAAATGAAAGTAATCTGAAAATTTAATCAGTAAAAACTATTTTTTATCTCAAGAAATGGCTTAGTGGCATATTCCGACCACTAAGGCGTTTTTTGATGGATATTTTTTGATCTTGTTTTTTCCCAATACATCCTAATATTTAATCTCGTAAATATATTATCTTTTGTAGCGCCCTTTCCCTTTTTTTCCTTCATCTTTGTTTTCGTCTTTTTTGCTGTCATTCGCACGTAAACAAAGCGAAATTAGTTACATAATGTAGGTCAGTGACTACAATAACGTCGTTCTCACATATCTAAATTTAAAATTTGTACCAGCAGAGCGAGGACGCGTTTGAATTTTCGTTATTTCATTCGCCAGTTACTTTTTCTAATCTTCTCGTCCACGCTTCGGTCGAAGAAAAGTGCACACGGCTCTGGTAGTTTACACAATTCCCGAACCTTTACGTGTTGTCCGTTCTTTGAAATGTTTAATTGTAATAAAAAATAAAAAAAAATAAAAAACAGCCATAGCTATGTTCCTTTTCTTCCTCTCAAACTCGTTGGTCCATATACTCATTGGCAAATACTGTCGACCTTTTTTTCGTTGTTTTTTTGGCGCATTGGTTGCCAATTTTATTCTTTGCAATGCTGTGATCGAATATAACATCTGTTTCGAAAAAGTGATAACCCACAAAATGTATATATAGCATTCTTCAATGTAGTCGAAATAGAGTCTTGTTTGACCAGTTTTGGAATTTTTTCAGTTTGAAAATGTTACGTTCTCACGAACACATTGTCTTTTTGATCGAAAAAGTAATATTGTTTGGCATTTGATGTTATTAACAGACATCAAAGTTTTGTAATATCGATGTAAATGAGCGTGCGGCTTTAGCTTCATAGAGATCCAATATTTAACAACAGTTCAGCCAGCATAATCAAATCAATGAAAATAGTCATTCCAAATGATCATGTAGTACAGAGAACTTTCCAGGCCAGTTATTCGTTAAAATTAAATTATTTTGATTTTGATGGATGCCTGGTCCGTTAAAAATTGGCTAATATCCGTTGTTATGTAACCGAAGCCTATGATTTATGTCATGAAGTTTGAGTTTGGCTGTTTTGTGGAACAGCAGTGATATGCGGTATTTTTGTATCAAGGAGGTAGGAGACAGCACAAATGATTGGTTGTCAATTCGTGGTTGTGTGTTAAGAGAGAAAATCTTCCAAAAAAGATGAAGGCTTTTGGGAGTGAAGGCGAAAGGGTTTTAGAGGAATATTAGAGATTCATTTTATACTAAATTACCATAATTGCACGACTTCCACAGTACACCAAACACAGTAGTAAAGAACAGTAACAAATGGCTAATAACGTACACCATAAGTATTGGAATTTTTTGGCAAAGTGGCTGACATCTGGCGGATTTTTAATGAAGCTCAAATAAGAGGGATAAATTCTTATCATTCCTGTAGCTGCTTGGCTGCTCATTAAGTTTGCACGTGGTTTGATAAATTTTTTGGTTGTTTTTTCACTCTCATTTCCTTTGTTTTAGCGATCGATAGTAGTGCCATCTAGTGCTTAAAAATTCTAATAGTTAGAAAAAACTGGGAAAAAATTGAAATAAATTTTGTTTTATCTGGAAATTTACTAATATTCATGTTTTTTGAACTAACTTCTCATGTTATTAAAAGCCCTGAAGCGCCATGAAGTGGCGCTTTGGCTTGTGCCAGCCGTGGATTTTTTCTAGTAACACTGTGGAATTTGTTGTTTTCTCCAAAACAACGATGATTTTATTCCGTCTCTATGTGGGTAGTGGCGCATGCGCGTCAAATATGAGGGAATAATTGGGGAAATAAATTCATGGAATAATTACCTACTTCTACGTTTATTATAGTGATGCCTGTGAAATTTATTATCACTCTAGAAGGATTCAACTAAAAATCAAGTGATTTCATTTGACTCCAGAAATTATCAGCCTTTTAAATGATTAAAATTGGCTGTTGAATTTTTTTTTTCTCTCAAAATTCTCATGGTAATGAAGGGTGAGCGTGTAAAGAGAGAATGATGGAAAATCATTCCCTTTGAATTATCCGCCAATATACATCAAAGAAAAGAAGGCCTTGTGGAAGACCAAGAAAGAAACGTGTGGTTGGTCATGTCTGGTTCGTCGGAGATTGCAGCTAAGACTTTTCTGTTTGTCAATTTTCACACGATTGGTGTCTTATTCAAAATTGACGAATATCATTTTTCCATCTCGCCTCAAAATTTATGTCATTATTCGTCGGTATGTGTATAGCCTTAGAATGAAATAAACCTGCCCGCGTGTTCGTGTAGCGAGAAAATTTTTTTCTTACTTATCATTTTGCACTAACACAATGTGGCATTAAAATGAGAAAAATTAATTACACATTTGACCCGATTTCACAGGTGTTGCTGTAAGTTTACGAGTTAATGAAATACTTCGTTTGATATTGCCACCGAATGGCCGACGAAATGGCTTTATTTTACTTAGAATTTGCGAGGCATTCCGGTGTTTAACAACAATAAAAATAATGAATAAATGAGGAGAAAAGAGCAAGGGAGAGAGAAAAAAGAAAGGAAAAAAGAAAAGTGTGAACTATGTTAAAATTTTTACTCCTGCCTTTCGAATATTGAGTACGCCATTCACAAATTTATTTTAAACCCAGTGAACTATGTATTTTATCAATCTATTCGTCATCGTGAAAAAATGTAATTTGATACGTGATAAACAATTTGCGATATTTCCTCTACCCCACCCGTATTTGTTTCATCAAGGTAACCAGCGAATTACCTTAGGGTTCAGAAAGATGGTATTTCAACATTTTTTGGTGGAAAATTAACTTACTGCTGCCCGTATTTATCTGTCATCAGTGTGCGCAATGGGTAATTTTTTTCCGAGGAGAAAAAATCGAAATTTCCCACCTTTGACGTACCTGATTCTTACTTTTCTTTTGTTAAATGCATTTATGCAGATATTTTATTTGAATCATACTCTGTATAAGACAAGATGAATGAAACATTTTTGTGAGGATATATACTTTCCCCTTCACCCCTCTGGTAATGCAGTATATATGGTAATATTCTGCATTTCTTCCATTTTTGACTGCGTTACATAAGCTGATCACGGTAGTCCTCTTTCGTTTTTGCATTAGTTTATGCAGAAGAAGCAACTTACAGTTAGGTACACATTTTTTCGAATCCAAAATCGGCTCTTAGAAGAAAGGGTTTCCAGCAAATAATTTTATCTCAAATTGCGGAACTGTTGCAAAAACTTGAAAATTTGAATCATGATATTTGTGCATTTATTTGAATTTCAAACAATATCTTTGGTAAAATGGAATTGATGAACCAGGAATGCGCAGAATGTAAGGAAGTTGCACGAAAATTCATTAGGAAATCGCGCAAAAACGGATAAGGAAGGCGCACAGAAATGCAATAGGAAAGTGTACAAATAACACAGTCAAGTGGCACATGATTATTAATCCGTTTAAAAAAAAAAAAAAACTAAAGTTTTTTTTTGAGATTATTTTAGAAAAAATTGTGCATACAAACTTAATTCAAAATTTTTTTAGAAAAAATTTTTTCAGATAGAAATCTGGGATTAACGCCATTTCAAAGAGCATGTTTCAATTCACCAAAATTTCAAAAAAAAAATTCCTGTGGCCTACTAGTCCAAAAGGAAAATTTTACTTAGCATAGAGAGTTATAATTGGCTTTTATTTTGCTTTCATTTTGTAAAAGCCACTTCTGTTACGCTGGCACATGACCAGGTTTAAAGATATATGCATTTGGCTATGCCTATATTTCAGTCTAATCAGGAAATTTTTTTTTTTTTTTTTCATAATATATCAGTTATTAAGGTACCTGGTTAATTGATAAATGCAACACATTTATATAGGTCTGTGTAAATTTTTGGGTTTGTTCTATTGGCAAAAAAAGTGTGAACTCAGTTCAAGAACGGTTCAGAAAAAGTGCAGAAAAAATTATCAGTTCTATGAAAAAAAGAACACTTATATCAGAAATTTCTAGCAACCTTTATTATCAGCTTATGCAGTTATCACACTTTATTTCCTGTTGAGCAATTTTTATATTTCATTTGAAAGTTCATTCTCTCGTGAAGTAATACTTTTATGGATGTGAGTTGACTGTAAATTTAGGAGCCAATTGCGACATTTTTCTCTAAAAAATAAATAAATTATATCCTTACTATCTAGTTCCTTCTTTCTGTTTTATCAAAACTTTATTACAAAAGTTGTGTTGATTTTTCTCTCGAAAATATAGAAAAAATTTTTATTTGAAACTTATATCACCTCATGGAAGAATTCATGAATAGATTACACCACTGCATTCCTCTAAAAAAAAAAAAAAAAAAAAAAAAAATGAACGTATGTTGTCATTTCTCTGCGTGTATAAAATAGAGGTGCTATAATTATATACTACAGTCATTTTAAATTAAAGCTCCTGTCATTTTTTAACATGTTTGTTAGCGTTCCACTGCACAGTGAAGATGTTGAAGCGCATTTTTGTTTCAGAATATTGTATTAAATTCAGTGATAATAAATTTGATATCAGTAAAAGCTGAATGTAGCAATAACTTTTTTTTTACTTTTTCCACACCTCCTTTTCATTTAGTGCAGAAAGTGTGTGCACCATCTTACACTTTTTCCTGAACTGTGTTTACACAATTTTCAAAATAACGCCAATAATTTGCCTTAATGTTTCAAAAGAACACATTTTATGAACTGGTGCAAGAACTCTTCCACTTTTTTGGCCAAAAGAACAGACCTATTGCTGCGTGGTAGCATTGGATACTCTTAAGTTGTGTTATAAAGAAAACTTCAAAAAGTTGTTATTTAGAAACTAATTGGTGCATTTGGCCCATCTTTGAACTAGACTGAGATATAATTCCAAAGTATATTCATATGAAATTTCGTTTCAATCAATGAAATATTACACCCTACAGTTTGTTAACAAATTTTAACCTGAAAATTTTATCTTCAACTAGTAAGTAATTATAATACGGCACTCTAAAGACAAGTTATCATAGCAAAATTACATTAGGATTAGACTATAATTATTGAAATTAATATTTCTTGCTATCATCCGCAGTTTGAATTGAGAAATCTTTTTCTATCCACTCTAATAATTTTATCAAAAAATTCTCCATTTTTACGGCAAATTGAAACCACTGGATGATGAAGAAATAAAACCAATTCCCTATTACAGTTTGTTGGTTCTTTTTTTTTTTAATCAGAAATGAAGTATGTCATCACCTACAATTATCAGCGCTCTGGTTATAGTAGTTGAAACTACTGACCAATGCTGGAGTAGGGTTATAAGTGAAAGGTTTACGACTATGAGATAATAAATTGAGACAAATAGCGAGTTAAAATACAACCGTGCAGTTTCCTTGTATGTTTATATGCGCTTTCCTTACTCTGGTAAAATAATAAAATGAACGAACCTATGACTTGGAAATTATTATGTGAAGTTTAATTGCTCGTTTTTCAATTGAGTTAATTGTATTACATGCTTTTGTACCAGGGCCACAGAGAGGAGGAAAAGATACCGAAGGTATCTTTGACTTTTTCAAAGAGTCCAAGAGGGCAGAAATTTTGAAATAAATATTAGTTGAGTAAACATTTAAAAAATGTGTTATGGTCTTGTTCATGAAGGTCAAACTCCCAAAGTTTCAAAAAAAAAAAAAATTAAAATAAGTTTACGTTAAAAACGCGTTTTTAAAAGATAAGCTTTTATTTATTTATTTTTGGCTTTAGCTTCATGCGAAATAAATATTATTAAATTGCAGAAGGTTAATTGCAGTATTGGTATTTTTGAAATAGCAGTAGTGAGTAGAATAAAAGATTTATAATTAGTTACATGTTCTTAAACACAAAAACACTTCGAAAAAGTTTTCATTCGCTCTGCTAGAAAATTATTTTCCCAAGTTTATGACCTCCTACAGGTTGATCCTACAGATGGCAGTGTGGGGGCTAGAAATTTATTCCCTCAACCCGAAATTTCTCTCCGAGGCCCTGCTCTTATACCAGCATTCCCTGCAATTTGGAAATTATAAACTATAATGATTTCAGTTGGATTAGAGGATGGTTTGAAAAATGGTTTTGTGGAGCATGAGGACAAGATTTAACCAATCATTGAAGTTTTAATTAAAGGTATATTTTGCCTCTAATATTTGCAAAGAGTTCTTCAATGAATATATAATCTGTATTGTAATGTCATAGAAATGTAATACTGTACCATAAGTTTACTCTTTTATTTGTTATACCTTACGAGAGAATATTATTATTCAGAACGAACATTAATATCTCTTGAGTATTAATTATTTATAATAATTTATTATCCGTACTCATATGGTGGATCTTAACTTTGGAATTAGACTAAATAAAATATTCAAACACAAAGAGTTAAATCACAATATTATAAAATAATATTTTATACTTACAACAGTACATTCATTTCAAAGTAACTTTAACATAGTACTCTAACAGAGTCTGATGAACAGTATGAACATTCTATCAGAAACATGAGTTTATATACCCTATTAGGGATACGTTTTTACAGTGTAATTAGTGTGTTTGTTAAGTAGAGATTTACTGATTAAAGGGATTCGTGTATTCGAGTATATGAGGGAGCAGTGTATTGAGTTTACCCAATATCCTATTAGAAAACATGTCGAACATTTTTAGGTATGTGGAGCATAACAGTAATTAATTTACAGGGATATTTGTTAATAAGAATGGAAATATTTTAGTGTAGATGAATGTGCTTGTCTATAATTAAAATAAACTAATATTTATGTTAAATGTATAATAAAGTTAATGTGTCTGCTGAAAATGAAAAGTTAGATCTATGTATTTTTGATGTTAGAGACTTCGGTGAAGAATGTAGAATGGCATATGGCGATGTTAGTTGAAAGCGGTGATTATGCAATTTGATCCAAATTTAAGCTTCATTTGTTGGTTGAAAAGTCCACATTTGATTAAACAATTTACTAAACCTTGCGTGAGTGTCTGTGTAATGTATATTTTCGTCTATTTTTAGAGATGACGAACATATTCGTTCACTCATTTTCGAATACCAAAAACGTAGATATTTATCAACAATTATCATCCTATAACTCTTTATAAACAACCACTAAATTACCCGTATTTAATTTTATGTATATAGATATACTTTCTGTATATTCATGACCTAGTTGTACCTGTCCCTCAAGTACTCGACAAGTCAGCACAACCCTATAATAACAACACCCTACCTCACTTTACCTATCCGACACGTACGTTTCCATACCCCAAACGAGTATATAATCCCTCGATTCAGTGGAATAAGACACAGTTCCTCGACAGCTACTTCTAAGTACCTGGAACCTCTCTTGTAGAAGTCTTTAGTGAACAGATAGTCTTGCTTGTTGAATTGTGATTGTATAAATATTAACGTATATGTATGTACTGTGATGTACAAATTATTATTTTATTAAATGTGTAGTGTTTGAAATATTATTGAGTCTCTAATTAATGTTAAGGTCCACGATAGTGTGTGGATGATAAACTTGAATTTATTTTAGAAGTATTACTGCTTTTACAGTACGTGATATTTCGTGTATGGTGTACTCCCGAAAGTGGTCTTAATTAGGTACATTACCACCTCTTTTGGCCGTTACAGTCTGAACGATAATCAAATTACTGTAACGGCCAAAGGAGGTGGTAATGTACCTAATTAGAATCACTTTCAGTGTTATACCATACACGAGATATTTAACACTGAACAAGCATTAATACCTCTATAATAATTTAAATATTCAATTTATCATCCACAATTATCGTAGACTTTTAACATATTTGAGAGACTCAATAATATTTAAAACACAATGTTTAATTAACACTTTTAATAAAATAATAATTTGTACGACAACAGTACATCGAATAATACATTAATTACTATAAAATAGATTTAACATATGGGATTACAACCCTTTAGACAAGACTGTCTATTAACTAGTAGCTCTATAAGAGAGGCTCTAGGTACTGAGTAGGAACTGTGTCTTATTCCTTCAAATCGAGGGTTTATATACTTGTTTGGGGTATGTAAGTGTATGTGATGGATACGCTAAGTGAAGTTGGGGATTATTATTATAGGGTTGTGCTGACTTGCGATATACTCGAGGGGCAGTCACAATTAGGTCATGAACATACAGACATTATATCTATATTCATAAAATCACGTACGGATAATTTAGTGGTTGTTTACAAAGACCTGTTGGATGTTTTCTTTATTGATGAATACCTACTTTTTGGTATTCGAAAATGTGTAGCTGAATATGTTCTCATATTTAAAAATAGACGAAAATATGCGTTACAATTACCATTTTAATAAATAGGCTTCTACATATTATCACTCCATTGAATTGTTCACTTTCAGTAGTACTTGATAGAGCCAAAAGAAATCAGATACCTTCCCCTTTCTCAGCTCTTGAATTGAAGGAAACTGTGGTGTGTGGATTCGAATTTGTGTTGTAACTTTTCAAACAAATTTTTTGGATCATATTATTTGGTCATTCTTTAAGATAGGTTATCAAGTCGTATTTTCAAACATTCTCAAGAAAACTCGACTACTCATTGCAGCCTGAAAAATTATTTCAGAATAATATTACCGGTTGTTAAGATCTCAGTTAATTTAACTGGCAGATCGCGCCAACATTTAACTAGGGTTTTAGCGCTTTCTGACAGCTAAATTTCTTAGCTGGCGATTGGAAAATCTCTCCTTGGTCAATTTGCGATTGAATCTTGAATTTTTTGGACTCTTACAAATCGAAAAATGAAAAAAAGTATTTTTCCTGTTTTAGTTTTATGATAACTTATGAATCTGTAAGCAAACCGCTCAAAATTTCGGTAAAAAAGTTTTTTCATTTATTTTTCTCCCCCCTCGCTTGTTCACCCCTTCAAATCAGTTATAATATGTAACTATAACCGGGAAATGTTGATTTATTTATTTTTTATTTTATTTTTTTTCAGTCAGTGGGATTGTTCTATTATTTACTGTGAATTTTCGAGTACGCGTATGGGAGATATTTGTATAATTGCCCTGCTTCTGCGAATGTCTAATGGTGAAGTTCATGTGGAAATACACTGCTTAGTTTATCCATGTCAAGATTTCCTTGGAAGTGAAATTCTCTGTTGATTTTTGTTCATTCGGAGATTGAATTGAAATCTATTTAGTTCATATTTATTCACAATTTGTGATTAACTAAATTATCTGTCCTTAAGCATGCAAAATTCCCTTTCATCCCGGAAAAATTCATTTAACAAGATGTGATCATATTCTCCATGTAATCGACGTTGAAATTTCGGAACCCTGTGTTCAACCAGGAGGTATTTGCATAGTGTTATCGATTATTGTTGTATTTCGTGTACCTTGAAAAAACTGATTATGCCATTTTTCCTCTGATTTCCTCATTTTCTATCGTCAATTTTGGTAGTTTTATAATTCTAACGTGTGCTTTAACGCTGAATCGTTGTTCGCAAATTGAAGCACGTATTTTGTTGGAAGAATTTTCGAGGACCGACATTTTTAGTTAGCCTTGTAAAGATGCATTCATCATTTTTTCTCTCCTAACCGAATGCGTGTGTTGAATAAATAAACTGGTTTTTTTCTCTTCTCTCTTCACCTGCCCAGAAAATGATTTAACGTTGGTATCTGTTTCTCATATTATTTTCTCTCATACCGTTTAGCTAAATTCCAACTTCTCGATTCATATTGTTTTCTTGCTAATTGGCTTTTAGTGTTGACTTTGGTTTCGTTCTTTCGTTCCATCAGCACACGTTCCTCTCGAGACTTAACGGTTCTTTCTCATGAATTTAATTAATCGATAAAGTTCATTACCCTTCTCGTTCTCTCTCCTCCTTTGCTGTTTTCTTGGCCGAAGTATAGTTTTTTGTCTTGACATTTGTTGTCAGGTGGTGCCGTTGCATTTTCCTAATTCCCCCTTCTCCATCCATTTACCGTGCCTTACGTTCAGAAAAGATGTTTGAGGTCACTCGATTTTAGAGGGTGAAGTTCTGACCTTCTGACTCATAATTGAGGAAAAATGGTTGAACACATTTTGTGGTGTCAACCTCCTATCATATGCGTGTAGAGAGGCATGATTTCTCAATAGTTCCATCACCCTATCAGCGTAAAACGAGCGAAACATTTTTGGCATTAGATGGCGAGGAAAAACTTTCTTATGCAAAAAGTGATATTCTTTTCATTTACTGCAGAACGAATTCATTTATTTTCGTCTCTGTGATGAATTTGAGTACTGCTGGTTCTTTTTTAAAATATTTCCTGCGTGAAAATACTGAACCACCGACACGTTTCCTGTGTTTGCCTCATTTTGTTTTCATTCTACAACACTAATTTGACCGAAATTTGGCTATTTTTAAAATTTTGAATAATGTATGAAAAACTTTAGATACGAATGTAAACTTCGTTGTTGAAAGGAATTTTACCTTCATTTTTCAAGCAAATAGATGTAATTATTATAAAGAGGGGAAGATGAGTGGATTTCAGTTATGTTTCTAAAAATAAAAAAGTTCATGTACTTTCCCCCTTCACCTTCCAGTGTGATTTGGTGTACGGAAAATGGTTTGTAGATGCACTGAAAAGTATTGAATAAATCTAAAAAATTTAATGATGAATTTCATCCTGTATTGTACATTAAAATTTGGCCAAAAAATTATCAGTAATGTGCAACAAAAGATTTCTTATTGGGTGTCTCCATCCTTGACTATAAAGTATATGAATTGAGCTAACATACGAAAAATTGTCCGTAACACTATATACATATATATATAAAAATAAATAAATGCAGCATTCGGGTGACGTTCATTGACTTTTTGTTTCTTACTGGGTATATGCAGTGTTACGGACAATATTTTTACAATGCGTATAGGACGTTAGTTCTGTCCATGTACTTTGTAGTGAAAGGTCTCCTTACAAGAAAAACTGTGGTCAAAATGGATGTTAAGAAGAATTGTCACACGCGGTAGACTTTTTCTATCAGAATTTATGGCCTGTGGTTGGAAAATTGACTATGTTGATATGGAAGTAGTAGGTTATCAAATTTTTTGCATTTCAGTCTTTTTAAAAATATTTATTCATTTTTTATTTAGCATTTTTGGGTTAGGTGCTTTTTTCCCTCACATCCTCCCACTCTCCCAGTGAACATGAATTCTTATAGATTGCATGGTTGTGATTGATGTGCTCTATTTTTTATTTTCTGATAGAATTTATTTTTCAGTACTCTTGTAATATCTCTCCAACTTAACGTATATTTTTTTTTTAGAGTGTTGTAAATAATAATTTTTCATCCTTTAAATAAATGTTTATTCTGCCACTGATATATCAATTATTTTCAGGCCAATTTTTCAGGTGTTGTATCCGCAGCACCTGCAATATGAAGGTTACAGGGTGTCACGTAAAAATATGGAAAAAAAAATTAATGATGGTGTGAAACTGGGTGTTATAAGATTTTTGGGTGGTTATGGAATGAGTTTTTGATCACGAAAGTTTGCGAACTTTGATGTAGCTTTCATTTGCAACCAGTGAATCTGAATCCGTCCGGATAAAATGTAAGTTCTTAAAATTCAAAAAATGAACGAAATATCTAAATGCCTTATCAGTAAAGAAGGTTCACTGGTTACAAAGATAAGGTGTACGGAAGTATAAAAAAATTTTGTTTTTAGTTGAGCCGAACCGTTGGGATCAAAGATCGTATAATTAGCTTACTTCACTGTCTTGTCATAAATTCTACAATTAGCTAACTCTTCCAATGCCTGCATTATATGCAATTCTTTTGAACAATTTTCATCACAGTATTGAATAATATTTTATCATGCGTTCCAACCTCCATTGATGAAAGTTTTTGTTTGAATTTTATTGTTTGGAATTTTTCAGTATCTACATTCTGCAGTATTCAAGTTAAACAAAAAAAGTTACTCCAGTTTTTTCGAATTTCTCTAAAGAAATTTCGAATTAGCAATTTGTCCTTTTAGTTTTGAGAATTTGTCAATAGTTGGTCAGTTGATGTTAAACTAGTACATCACTCTCCCCTCTCTCAAGCCTGATTCACACCTGGCTAGTTTTCTAGCTACTAGCCAGCTACTCGAGGTACTGCTAAAAGTAAAGTCATTACGCCATTTTAGCCATTTAAAGTCAACTTTAACTTGGCAGATAGTCTTATGAGAATCTCTTTAGAATCTCTCATTGCAAACCGCCAAGTTTAAGTTAATTTTAAACAAGTCCTGAGGCGCTGCTTTGCGGTGCTTTAGCTTGTGCCAGCCCTGAATTTTTGCTGGCTTATAGGTAACATTGTAGAATTTGTTGTTTCGACGGAAACAACCAGCATTTTTTCTATGTCTTCGTGGGTAGTATCGTGATATAGACACACGAGCTACTGCGCATACACCAGGCGCAGTATGTTTGGCAACAGCGCACAGGGCGCTGGAGTCTGTACTGGAGTCGAGGTGGTCACCAGACAGTTACACTTCGGTGAGGAGGAGTGTGACAACGTATTTTACAGTCTCATGGATGTTAAACTGACTAGCGGCTAAGGCCACTATATGGTAGCAGGAGCATTGAAAAAAGTTCCTTCGGACTATGAGGTGTTAGAGATAACATCTCATCAAAATGACAATAAATAGGTATCAATAAAACGAAATCTATTAAAAAAAATAATAAATTCCAAATGATAAAATTTCGTATAAAAAATGAAGTTTTACCATTTTTTCCAAGTAAAAAATCGCTTCCACTAGAAAAGAAAATATAATTATTTCTCCTTTTCCATTCACCAAAATAATAATACGGGACTTGAAATAAATTTCCGTACGTATATTAAAATAACATGGACGACGAAAATATTTATTTATAATAAAATAAATTTTTCGCCGCCCTCAGTAACACGTGGTAATGGCGGAAATTTTGTTGTTAAAATTTTTCCCGCCATCTAAAACAGAATATGCGTTGACTAAATATGGCCGATGTATTGTAAATTAATATTCGAGGATTTTTTCGTTGCTTGACTGAAAAAATTCTCGGAAAAAATCAACATCATATACAATAATCCTCGTTCCTGCCTTTACGGCGAACAAGAATTATTGAAGAGAAAGAGAAAAAATTAATTTCTTGTCTCTCTCTTACTCATACAAATTTTAAACGTTTCTTAAAAAAGACACAATCTCTATCAAAATAATAGAGATCGTGTTGATAATGCATAAAACGAATGAAGCGAAAGTCAAACAAATGACTTCGCTTATACAAAAAGAATTGAGTTTGCAGGTCTGTGCAAGCAATTCGTGTAGTTATATGAATAATCACACACAACTACTAACACACTTTTGTACGGCCAAGGCAAAAGTGCTACCCTACCATTACGGACAATCGTAATTACAGGGAAAAACCAATACAAACACAGTAAAAAGCAGCAAACAGACATCGGGTTGAATATTTGCACATGCGTAGATACCACTATCTTACGAATGGATTGAAATATTCAAACGGTATTGAACATTCACTCGTGTTTTGAATGATTTTGAACGTTGTCTGTTATTAAGTTTCTATGCATTTTTGCTGTTTTTTCTTGTGTTTTTTTAATAATTTGTTTTCTTGTTAATATATTTCAAATAATTAATTTCAAATTAACTATTTTTGTGTATCGAAACAAATTTTTATTTAACAAAAACTCGTTATTTCGTGAAATCGCGTGTCAAATAATTTTTACCACGTTTTGTGAAAAAAGTGCGTCAAAATCGTACCAGAAAATAATTTTGATTTTCAAAAATTATCATTTCATTGCTGAAAATCAAAAATCAACAAAAATGTAAGTAATAATAATAGTTAATAATTTAATTAATTATTGTGTTTCGTTTTAAAAGTGAAATGTAACTAGGCAATTTAAAATGAAAAAATTTACTTTTTGTTGTTCGTGAAAATAATTGATCAAAATCATATTATTTTTTCGAAAATAAATTACTATTAATTCAAAGGTGAATTAATTATTAACCATAAAATTTTTTTTATTTATTATTAAAAACTAGTAGTGTCGCGATTAATTTTACGTCATTGCGCCTATGGATCACGTCGAAATTAATTTTGCGGCTTGACCCATATGTTCAATTAGTTTAAAAATTAATATATATAAATTAATTTACATGTGTAATTCGCAAATATCGTCATTGCGCCTACGGGTCATGCCCAATTTTTTATCAACAACTCGTAAAAAATGACTGATATTTGTCAAAAATTTTATCTTTGCATTTTTATGTAAAATTTGAAAATACCATCATTGCGCCGATGGGTCATGCCCAAATTTTTACCGGCAATAGGTATTTTTACAAAAAAAAATTATTATTTTTTATATTTGTATCAAAAAATTCTCATGAGCCTTCATTGCGCTTACGGGTCATGCCCAATTTTTTATCCGTATGATTCGTAATGAATGATAAGCATATGAGAATTTTAAATTTTACATATTTCGTATGTAAATTTAATTAAAAATTCATTGCGCATACGGGTCATGCCCGATTTTTTTATCAGCATGACTCGTAAATAAAATAGATCTTGTAGAAAGTGGAAAATTTTTTTTTCCCTTTTTGTATAATTTATTATTTATAATAAAAATATATTTTCAGTTATAAAATATATGGTAACGAAGCGTTTGTAATTTCGTATCTGTTAATTACAGATACGAAAATGTCTACAACATCGCGCGGATCTAGACGATCAACATGCTCACGATCGTCCCAACAATCCCCGCCACCACCGCCTCCATTACCTGTTCCTCAGGATGTCCAACAACCTGAAGAGGTCGTTAATCTCCTTGAAGAAGAGGAGCTAATGGAATACGATACCGATCAACAATGGATCGTACAACGTCAACAACAAGATCGTGATGCTAACCAGCAACCACGAACAGCAACACTCAGGGATGTACAAAACATCCTTGAGTCACAGAATATACAACCTTCGACCTCCAGGGTAGGACCTCCTCCTGGTTTTGGCATGCTCCCGAGCCAACAAATTTCACCCAATATTGGGAGAGCTCGTCAGCACTCGGAGACATCTCAAAATTGAGAGTGGACTTACCCTGAAGAACAGAATTCTCGGGAAGGAAGCATAAGTTCCTGGGAAGAACAGGTGGTCGACATGGAAATTTTCCATGGAAATGTAACCACTGCAGGCGGTTACACCAAAGAATTGGAGTTGTTATTAAACAACACCAATTTAACACGATTGGCAGCTCGTAGACAGTTGAAAGCAATCGAATTTTAAATTAGTGAGCTGCAAAGGATGCCGAGGGGAACGGACCTTCAGCTTATGGTACTAGCAAGAACGTATATACGTAACTTGCAGTGCTTTGAAGCTGAAATCGAGGAACGTTTCCCAAAAGAATCCCCGATGTCCCTTCCTCTCCCATCCTTTGCAGACCCACTACCGATGAGTGTTGACCAACCTCAACACTCATCCAGATGCAATTCAATTGCGGCTCAACAAGCGGTTCCAGAACCAGTACTGGAACCGCGGGAACAGCTGCTAGTCTCTCGTGAAGAAATCGATAGATTAGCGAGGGAACGGATGGAGGAAATCCGCCGTCAATAAGAAACAGCTCGTCAATAGAAAATATTGATGAGGCAATTCGCTGATTAAGCAGCGAAAGCGATGATCGATTTAAAGGCTGCTGAAAATGAAATCGAGAAGTTAAGAAGCCAACAAAGGAGGCGTCAAGAAACAATAGAAAATACGTTTCAGATGGCATTCGAAGACTTCTTGCAACAGTATATCCAACTGATCATCAGGAAAGGTAAGACTAATGATAATATTAATTTAATTAATATTTGTAAACGCAATACGCTACCTGAAACAATAACAAATGAAGAACCAGTAAATAAAAGAATTTCTACTGATCCTTCACCAGAACATTCTGTACGATCAACAAATTTGCCCGTACTTCAACAAATGAATTTAAATCCCGTTAATTCGAATTTAAACTCATTAACCTCTATGGTTCCAAATGTAATAGGAGAAACACAAAATTCCCCTATTTTTTCAGCAAATGAAAATCCGATACCCAAATGTTGGGAATCAGATAATTCAATTCAGTCAGAACAACCTCTGATGAATTTAAAACCCCCCAAATTTTATTTATAAAAATGGGACGGAAAATTTTTAACCTATCTGGGTTTAATTCGTAGCTTTAGATTATACGTACATTTATGTAATGACATAGCTATACCACAAAAAATTTCAATTCTTCAGAGTGCAATACCTAAAGACATTGTAAAGAAATTTAGTCATTTTGCCTCTGATGAAATTGGTTACCATCAACGATTACAATTTTTACATGATCGTTATGGTGATCAATCTAAAGTCAAAGCTGAAATTTGGTACCAAATTACAGCTTTCCCATTAGCAGTTGATAACATATTGTCCATACAAGACACAATGGATGGTATAGCTGTTCTTATAGATAATTATAGAATTATTTCTAACATTGTCAATGAAGAACAGCTGTTTAACGTGGCGGTTAAAAAATTCCCGCCACGTTCTTATTTAAATAATTTAAAAAGCACGGAAAGACATTTTTCTCATTTATTTTCGGCAATTCGTGAATTTGTAAAAATTCATGAACTTTTTGAAGATAAAAAAGGTCCTCAAAAACAAAATCCTGTAAAAACTTTTAATAACACTAAAAATTTTCAGGAAACAAAAAAAGGTCAGCCTAAAGGCAGACCTATTTTCGCTGCTGCTAACTTTAATAAAGATAACAGTAAACAAAAAGGAGGAAAGGATAAATCCAATCCTCAACAACCCAAAAAGTTAAAGGGGAGAAAAAACCCATTAATAAACTTAATGTAAAATCTTCTAATGTTTCAAAAGACAAAAAACGCGAAGCTATTAAAAGAGCGCAAGAAACCTCAAAGAGTGTTATGTTAACACCTCTTTCGGGCTCTTGCCTCTTTTGCAATGGCAAGCATTTAGCGCATTTGTGCTATAACACAAATACGCTAGAAGCTCGACTAAAGCATTATGCAGATAATGCAATTTGCATTACCTGTGCCAAGGCCCATGATGAAGGCACACCATGCCCTCATCTTCCTGCCAAAAATTGTAAATGGTTTACCTGTTACGGTGAAGACCATCATTCGAATCTGTGTCCGAATGCGAATTACCCAATAACCAAGGGTATTACAGATGCTTGGTATACAACGCTAAAAGAGCGTAAAGAAATACTAAGTAAGCATAAAATTGATTCTTCTAATCAAGAACCAATTATTGGAAAAACTAATAAGTCTTCTACTTCACAGGAAACATTGGTTATAAGCGAAAGTGAACCATTCGATAAACCAAGGTTATCTAAAGAGCAAAAAGAAGCACTGCCAATGGACAGTAAGTCTTTTGCGATTTTTAATAAATTTAAAAATAGTAGTACATATTTGGTGTTTGAATCATATGCTCAATCATCAAATTTACAAAAACCAATAAAAATTCAAGGATTTTTTGATTGTGGAAGTATAGACACTTTCATCAATAAAAAATTTGCTTTCGAATCCTTGAAATGTCAAGGATATGAACATGAATTGTTAAGACTTAGTAGCTTACAATATCAAAAATCAAAACCTATTAAATCTTACACAATTAAATTTGATCTTTTCACACCTGGTGAAACTAAAATTCCAATTACAGCTAAAACACTTGATGTTATTACCTGTAATTTAAAACAACCAGATTTAAAAAAATTTAGAAAAGATTTTCCTGAATATGCAGATATACAATTTGCATCACTGACGAATGAGCATACGATTCAATTGTTACTTGGTAATGATTATATGTGGTCGTTCGTTATAAATATTAATCATATAACCCCCACACTGACACTTATCGAAACACAATTTGGATATATGTTAGGAGGTTTAATCAATAATAATTCTATTATTGATAACATGTTTACACCAGTCTACTTTACTGATCCACAGAAAGTAGAAAACTTATGGAAGCTTGATGCTATTGGCATTGAATCTAATAACTTAGATGAAGCTTATGCTGATGCTCAAGCCTTACATTTGTTTTACAAAGAAGTTGAATTGGTAAACAATCGTTACCAAATCAAGTGGCTTTATCGTAATTATCCTCCACCATTAGGGGATCATTACAATTTATGTTTTAAACGACTAGAAAACCAATCACCAAAATTTAGAAAGTGTCCGGAATTTTTCAAAAAATACACCGAATACTTTGAAATGCTAATTCAATTAGAAATTATTGAATTAGTAGATCCAAAAGCTAAACCTGGTTTAATCCATTACATGCCCCACAAAGGCATTTTGGATTTAACAAAAAGCACTCCTTTAAGAGTTGTTTTTGATGGCTCAGCCAAAACAAAAACATCCAAACATTCAATTAATGATTGTATGTTTAAAGGAGCAAACTTTTTACCAGATTTATTACAAATACTTCTGACTTTTTGCAAAGATAGATATGCTGTCATTGCTGATATTCGGAAGGCATTCCATCAAATAGGTCTTCATCCAGATGATAGAGATGTTACTAGATTTCTATGGATTAAAGACAGAGTACCTTTTGGAATAATTTCGGCACCATTTTTACTCGTGGCTATTTTGTTGCATCATTTTCAACAAGCAGATCCGGAGTTTTATACAAAATTTGCCGATCATCTATATGTAGATAATCTAGTAACTTCTTTACCAACATATGAAGAAATGAAAGATTTACACAAACGTTCCAATAAACTCATAAATGACATTTCTATGGAACTTTCTCAGTGGGGCACTAATTGTATTCCATTGAGACAGGATTTTGATCCTGAACATGCTTTAACCAAACCTCAAATTAAAGTTTTGGGTTTGACTTGGGACATGGATAAAGACTTAATTTTCATTAGCCAACCCAAAAAACAAGACGATACAAAAACTTGGACCAAACGATATTTTTTGAAAGTAATTTCTCAATTCTTCAATCCTCATGGATGGTTCTCACCAGCTTTTGTACCTTCCAGAGTTTTTATCAAACAACTTTGGAATGAAGGATACAAATGGGATGAACCTTTACCAACTTCGTTGCAACCAATTGCAACGGAGTTAGTTAAGGATTTATCCCAGTGTATTAACTGTTGCCTACCACGACAAATTTATCCGGGAATTTATAACCCGAATAATTGTCAATTACATACCTTTGTAGATGCATCTAAAACTGCATTTTCAATGGTAGCTTTTCTACGTTTACATAACGAAGAAAACAACACAACTGTCGTGCGATTCTTGATAGGTAAATCAAGAATTGCTCCAATGAAACCTATGACAATTCCAAAATTGGAGTTGTTAGCGGCATTAATTGGAGCAAGAAGAATCAAAAATATACAAAAACCTCTAGACCTACAAAACTGCCCAACCTATATATGGTCGGACAGTAAATGCGTTTTAACTTGGTTGTTAGAACGTAGAGTTTTAACACAATTTGTACTAAATCGTGTTACAGAAATCAAAAGCATTTTTAATATAGAATTTAGGTATGTCCCTTCAGCTGATAACCCTGCGGACATTGGCTCTAGGGGTGCTTTAGTGAATGAATTATTCCAGTCAATTTGGTGGTCAGGACCGGATTGGTTAAATAAAGATCCGGAAACTTGGCCTAAAACTGATTTACATATAATTCAATCATTACCGGAATTATCTGAAGATGAAAAAATCACACCAGTGTTCCACTCTATGAGAGAATCTTTTAAAATCTCTCATAAATTATCAAATTTGATACCTGAAAATTCAGATAGCATTTTTGATAATCATAAAACTGCAAAATTGAATAGAAAACTAAAATCTTGCAAGTTACACATACCAAAATTTGTGATAAATAAAGAAACATTTGCTTGTGAAGTAAAAACCTTTACTACATAGGCAAAAGTATCTCAACAAAATTTGGAAATGTCTAACTCAGTTTTAGATATTTCAAACAAACCAAACTTAATTAAAAAGAGTGTACCATATGAAAGTTTTATACACCAACCTATGAATACACCTTTTAAAATTGATTTAGAGAAATTTAACTCTTTAGTAAAATTAAAACGAACATTTTATAGTTGCCTAACAGCAATTAGAAAATTTAGTGCTAAAAGACTTAAACGTTCTAGATCAATAAAACCCTATGCAATATTGCCTAATAACTTCCAATTTGCTTTATTGTGTTTTATATACGCAGACTAGAAAAAATATTTTTCTGATTTGTATACAACATTATTGTCACCTAATCCACCAGATTATGTGATATATGACAAGTTCCATATAGTTTTGGATGAGTCTGGATTACTCAGACTCAGAAATTATATACCTATAACACCATTTACTGAAGATATTCTATCTCCAGTATTATTACATTCAACGTCTCATTTAACAAAATTGATTTTATTAAATGTACATACTTTGAATTGTCACACGGGAATCAAATTTACAATGGCAGCTTTTCGCCGTACTTATTTTGTACCTCGGGCAATGCAAGTTCTTCCAAAAATATTAAAGGGAGCTTGCATACTTTGTAAAAAACATGACAAAAGACCTTTTGCGCAACCAACGCATTCGGCTATGCCAGATTTTAGACTCTTGCCTTTTTCACATCCGTTCACTTACACAGGAATTGATGTTTTTGGTCCTTTTGAGGTCTTTGACCAATACTTACCAAAAAAGAAAAAGGAATTGGCAACCCCAATGTCACCAATATACAAAAGGTGGATATTGATATTCACTTGTCTTTCAACAAGAGCAGTCTACTTTATTTCACTCTCGTCTTTAAATACGAGTGAAATATGGATTGCTTTACAAACTTTCTTTGCTGATCGTGGCACACCAAAAGTGATATTGTCTGACAATGCAGCACAATTCACATTAATTGCAACATTTTTACCAAAATTTTGGGACACCTTTATTTCAGATAAAAATGTTCACGATCAACTAAACCAAAAAGGAATAACGTGGCACTTAACACCTGCGAAAGCTCCGTGGTATGGTGCCTCGTTTGAAAGACTGATAGGAGTTTTTAAACAAATGTTCTATCGAGTAATGGGTCATCATGCTCATCATCAACTTAATTTTCAAGCTAGTCTTAAAAATATTCAAGTTATGATGAACGAAAGACCATTATGTCCAGCTGTTGATGACGCTGAACAATGGACTTTAACCCCTGCTCACTTTTTACACGCTAACTTCCGTGTATTCACATTAGATCTTGATAAACCTTTGGATGAAATAACTCCAACAACAAAAACTTTACAAAATTTATGGAAAGTTGATCAAGATTTACTCACCAAACTTTAGGCCACCTGGAAAGGATTGTATCTCCCATACCTGAGAGATAAAGTTTGCAAAGGTGTAGATAATGTATATCGAACAGTAACATTTGAACCAAAGATTGGTGATATAGTCCATGTTCTGGATTATATGACAAAACCAGGTATTTACAAAATTGCCAAAATTGTAAACCTGAACACTTCTCGTGATGGTAAAGTCCGTCATGCAGATATCCTACTACCTAGTTCAAAGGTTGTTACAAGACCCATAAAGTTTTTAGCACCTTTGGAACTAAATAGTAATGACAAAGTACCAACTACCTTAGGTTGAAACTTAGTCATATCACTTGATCTGAAAATACATACTACACTAAGCAACCGAAGGATTATAAAAGGAAATTGGCACCTTTTACTACCCTTCTAACTGACTTAAGAGTATGTTACATCTCATTATTGTTGTCTAGCTCCCTTAAGGTGAAAGCAAACAATAAGTGTCAGTGGATCGATCCAATCAATTAGAGTTTAACAAGTTTTTAACTAAACTTTAAATTCTAAATACAAACTTGCTAATTCCTACTCTTCCTTTCACAGAATCACTTCATTATGGCCAAAATAAATAGTTCCTCTATCAATGTCCAGCAGTTTGTGGACAAGAGTCATCAATAAACAAAAAGTTTAATTAAGTTTAAATTTTTTTATTAACATAATTTTTGTTTTTGACTTTTGTTTTATAAGTCTTAGTTTATAGTATAAGTTGTTTTTTATTTTTTCAATAAAATTTATATTATATGTATGTTTTTACCTGAAATGGTAAATTTCTTTTTCAGAACAAGTCGAAAACTGATAAACTGGTCTCAGAAGATCAGCTTGGTGTATACCGCCCCCAGTATCGTGATATAGACACACGAGCTACTGCGCATACACCAGGCGCAGTATGTTTGGCAACAGTGCACAGGGCGCTGGAGTCTGTACTGGAGTCAAGGCGGTCACCAGACAGTTACACTTCGGTGAGGAGGAGTGTGACAACGTATTTTACAGTCTCATGGACGTTAAACTGACTAGCGGCTAAGGCCACTATAGGTAGTGGCATATGCGAATCGAATATAAGAGGAAATATTGACGAAATAATTAAGTGAAATAATTTTGACGAACAAATTAATTTTAGCCGGTTTGTACATTTATTATAGTAATGGTTAAAACATTGTAGTGATTCAACTATTGATAGAATAGTACCCCTAGTAGCTGGCTACTGGCTAGAAAACTAGCCATGTGTGAATCAGGGTTTACTCTACCATTCACCTTTGTTCCTTCCTCCCCTCTCTACTGTATAGAAAAGAAGTGCCGATTCTCATGAATCAAGTTTGATTTGTAGCGATTTTTTATACTCTTATCTAATTTTCAAAATAAGTAATATCCAGACTGTGGATCATTTTGATAGTACGTAGACGAGAAATTTTGAGACTTTTCGTTTCTCGTTTTGAACTAGGGTGGAAGTTAGTATTTGAACTCCTATAAAGATTTGCAGGTGCACAACGCACAAGTCTTCTTTATAATATATTCTAATTTGCAAGTGACTGAGGTGACAGCGTTAGCGATTACTTTCGTGAAGTTGGTTTTGATTTGGATAAAATGTGTTTTGTTAATCGTTGAACTGAAAGCGATTATGCTGAGCGTGAAAATACAGTTTCTTTATTACAAGGAAATGTGAGAAAGTTTATCCCACTTGCAGGGTGTTTATAATTAAGTATATAAAAACAGTTTTTCACTCGGTATCACGTTTTGTTATGTTTTGGATTCGTTTTTTTGTTGTTGTTTTTCTCCTGAATAACAAAAACGTATTTTGTGCTACCGTACGCACGGTTTATTCTGAAACAAACGAGAGGTATAGTCACTCACGTTTCGAAGGTTAGCCACGAAATCCAGAAATGTGATTGAAAAATGCCAATGTTACGTTTGTTTGGCGAATAGAAAAAGGAAACCGAGTTACGTGTTCGTAAAAATACACGATAATTATTTCGAAATTTATTTCACGCCATCCCTTAGGCGTTTATACCTTCAGTTCGTGTGGCGTTCGTTCAAGTTAAGGAAGAAATAAATAAAAATAGCGAATAAATTATATAGTCAGACATGAATAATAAGTTGAAATTTGTATAATGTCATCGACAAACTTGGAGGTGAAATTCAGAGAATCGAGTTCATAAAAAAATTCTATTCTGTTCTATTCCGTACTCTCTGCAGAGATATCCTCGACTTGACTGTATAATATTTTTATGGTTTCCGAAACTTGAGTTGTATGGTTATTTCGTCGTAGGGAATGTCACAACTGACCCTAATGCAGATAATATTGTATTATTGTCCTCTCACGAGGGCCTTGGTAGGATTTCTTCGGGAGGTGTTTCGATATAAGTTGCAGTTCGCCCTTGAATTATTTTTCCAAAGTCCTTCCACCGTTCTCTTATTTCTGAATTTCCTCCTGCTTCTCCATCTTAACTGTCACCGCAAAATAGGTTCATTCTTGAACCTTTTTTTTGGCCGTGGGCAGATCGAATCGTCTCCTCCCCTCATCAGGCCATGATTTTCAAATTTTTCCTTTATTAGGAATCATTTGTACAAACTTGTTTTTTTTTTTTTGTTTTTTTTTAAACTTATCCTTAATCCTTATACTTAATCTTTTTTGTAGATTATTTTAGACAGAGAACAATTGCTAATGGGATTAGTCTGATCAAAGTTATTGGAATACATGAGTGAAGATAAATAATGTCAGCATATTTAAAAAAAATATTGTCGTTATAAAAACATTAAAAATCTTATTCATCTCTGATTCATACCTCCTTCAAATTAATTGGCTGCTGGTTCTGAGATTTGGTATTAATTCTTCCTTCTTTGTTTGTTACCATGTAGTATTGATGGCCTCCTTACTTGTTTATGTTTTTTTACATGATTCTATAAGTTTTTTCCTTAGATTAAAGGCTTTAAATCTGTTGCCTTATGTGGAATACCTTGTCGTGAGAGATATTCTCACCAGAAGGAAATTCAACAGAATTTAAGCGTGTTCAGCCACTTCGTACAAACGTACGGGTAAGCCAGAACCAGACCGAACACTGGCGATTTTAGAGCCAGTTTGGGCGGTTTTTATACGGCTTATTTACACGCACACAAACACACGTACATAATGTAATACGTACGTCGGTGAGGGTGGCCAGGTCGCATCATCCCCTATTGTGATAAGAGATGGCTGGCTGGTTCGTGTACGGATTGTGACATTGTCTGGTGATGTCACGATTCGGTACTCGTACATTACCTGCATGTACTTGCAGGTAATTACGATCAAACGTATTTCGTGTTTGGTTTAACGTCGTACAAACGAATAAGTTGGCCTGCCATATGGGGCAGCGACTGTCATCAAGGGGTCCGAGCCCCTTTACCTCATACCAGTGAGTCCCCACAGCTACTCCCCCCAGTTTTTGCGCTGCAAAAACAATCAAAATTTGCGCAAGGCCTTGGGGGACATGCGGGATTATGAGTGTCTCTTCTGATCCGCCTCCCACTTAGCCAGCACGCTCCCTACTGCAGCGCCGACGCATTTGTAGGATTGCCTTCTTGCGTCAGCGCGCGCCTGGTATTGGGCGCGGCTAGTTTCTCCCCTTTGCCTCGGTGGTTGATTTTTTGTGTAGGCATAGGGGTGGCGGCAGGAGTGAGGGGCAGCGGTCGTTTGAAGATTGGTTTCCTTAACATCGGGGAGTTCGAATTCTCCGATGCCAAAGCAACCATCTTGGCTTTCTCATTCACTGCCCGCTCAGCCGTGAAGAGAAACTTCATCGGCTCCCTGGTCTCCTTCTGTTTTGGCTCCAATTTCAGTGTTTCCGGTTCCGGGGCCAATTCCTTTGCGGACTGTGGAGGAGAGATGACTGGGGGTAGCGGAGCTGTCATCTCCGACAGGACTTGGTCAACGGGAGGAGCCGTGTCCATGAGGAGCTCCTCCTCAATCCGGTCCAGCTCTGTTCTTTGCTCGGTCTTCTGCTGAGTCTGTGTGGGCTCAGCAGTTTTCCGGGCGAATTGGGAGGTGGCGGATTTTGGGATGGTAATTGGAAGTGACATAAGAACAGATTTTATTAGGAAAAGGAATCAAAAATATCAGAAAACACGTCTAAGTATTCTGGCGGTTCTGAAATGGGTGATTTTACATCATTTTTCGATTTACCATTACAGTTATTTTTCTTTATTTCCGTATCTTCTTATCGACATGTAGAGGGGATAGCGCTTAAAATTCTCGGCCGTATGCAAGTTTTCCGGTTAAGTTATTGCCTGAAATAAACTCAGTGAATATAATTTTCGAATTTTACTACAAAGGAATCTCCGTTTGTGACGTCACGTCATAGAGATAAACTTTTTGTTTAACGGTAAACGCACGTTGCAATATTTTGTTTCCGTATTGCACGTGGATTTGTTTATTCCTGTCTTCTTCTTTTTGTTGGCATTCCTCGTTTGCTTATCTCCGGAGTTTCTTTTGTCTCACGGAGTTCTGATATTCCTCGCTTATTTTTAGGCGGGTTTTAACTTCGTAGCAGATATTACTTTTTCGGGAGTAAATTTTTATTTTCTTCGCATTAACCTCTCAGACGTGCGAGAAGGGAGGGAATTTTTTCATTTTTTACTGCCAGGGGGCCTGCCTCTTTTACGTGGACATAAGGGGGCCTCAGGATCAAATGTTTTGATTGTAATATTGTCCGAAAATCTTACCGACTTTTTTAATGTTTTCTTTTGTGAATTATTTGTTTCATATTTTTCGACAGATTCTTCTGTTTTTATTTCGGAATCTGTCTGGATATTTTCTATGTTTTCCTTCTGCAACCTTTTTATTCTTTTATCGTCACTTACCATGTATGCAGGCTTCAATCTGTCGATTGAAATTGTTCGAGGTTCGCCTGCTATGAGTATCACAAAGTTTTTCTCATCTCGTGATACTACTTTGTAAGGACCGGCGTATGGTTTCTCCAGCGCAGATCTCATTTTTTCGTCTCTAACAAATACGTGTGACGTATTGGCCAAGTGTTTTGAGATGTAAATCTTGGGCTGGCCATGGCGAGCTGCCTGTTTTAAAAAGTTGTTGGCATCATTTCGTATATTTTGTACCATGATTTCGGGGCTAACTTCTTTCGATTCTGTGAAGAAGTCCCCTTGGAGGCGTAGCTCTTTGCCAAACGCTAATTGCGCTGCAGAATGACCTGTATCTGTTTGTAGGGCAGATCGAAGTCCTAAGAGGATGGTAGGAAGTATTTCTACCCATCTCTTGGTATCATGTGACATGATGGAGGCTTTGAGAGCTCTATGCCATCTCTCGATTTTGCCATTGGCTTGAGGATGGTAAGCTGTGGTATGACTGTGTTGAACACCAAGCTTATTTGCCAGCTCTTTAAAGAGCGAGCTCTCGAATTGGTGACCTTGGTCTGTGACTATGACTTCCTGTACGCCATACCTCGCAATCCAGGTATCGTATAACCTTGCAGCTACTGTGGGAGCTGACATCTCGTGTAGAGGGATTGCTTCCGGCCATCGTGTTGCCCTGTCTATTATCGTCAACAGGTATCTGTGTCCTTGAGATGGTGGCAATGGGCCTACCAAATCCATATGAACCGTTTTAAACCGCTCCGTTTGTTTGAAGGATTTGAGGGTTGAGCGAGTGTGTCTTCCTACCTTGAATTCTTGACAGTTCAGGCAACTGCGAGCCCATTTGTTGCAGTCAGACTTCATTCATGGCCATACAAACCTTTCCGAAATTAATTTAGCACTACATTTTGGCCCAGCATGTGACAGATTATGTACACTGTTGAAAGCCAACCTGCGATATTTTATCGGTAGAAATGGCCTATTCTTACCTGTACTGATGTCACATGTTAATAAAACATCAGTACCGGGAATTTTTCGCTGTCTCAATTTGAGAGTAGTATCATCGTTCGATAACAACTCTTGCAATTCTGCATCCTTAAGCTGTGCTTTAGCTATTTCAGCATAAGGCAATTGGACAGGAACCGAGATAGCTTCGATTCTACTCAAGGCATCAGCTGGAGTGTTAAGTTCTCCACTTATATATTGAATGTCGGTAGTCAATTGACCAATATAGTCTAATTGTCGCACTCTTCTCGGAGATGCCGTTTCTGCTTTTTGTGTGAAGGCATATGTTAGGGATTTATGGTCAGTATACACAGAAAAACATCTACCCTCTAATTGGTGCCTGAAATGCTTCAACACAGCAAAAATTCCAAGCAATTCCCTATCGTATGTGCTATAGTTCTTTTCTGTTTTTGATAGCTTCCTCGAGAAGAAAGCTAGCGGTAATTTGATGTTGTCTTTATCAAGCTGGTACAAGGTTGCACCAATAGCAAAATCGGATGCATCGGTACTCATACGTAACGGCAGACTTTTGTCTGGATGAGCCAATAGAGTTGCATTTGCCAGTATATCTTTGATATTCTCAAAGGCCTTTTCGGCTTCTTTATTCCATTTGAGTGGAGTTTTGTCTTTCTTTTTACTTGTCTTAATTAATGCAAACAGCTTACTTTGTTCGGCTGTTGCATTCTTCATGCAATGTCTGTAGACGTTCACCATCCCCAAGAAACGCCTGAGTTCTGCGACATTTGAGGGCTTCGGGAAGTTCAATATTGGCTCTACCTTGGTCTTCAGGGGGGAAATGCCTTCAGTTGTTACTTTGTAGCTGAGGAAGTCATCGGTCTGTGCATATAAGCTTTTGCCTACGTTGATAGTGAGTCCGGCGGCGTGTATACGCTGTACCACGGCTCTCACATTCTCCTTGTGCTGTTGCTCGCCGCCTTCAGAGCAAATGCAGATATCATCCAAGTATGCATATGCAAACGGCAATTCCCTAAACAGTCCATTGATGAATCGTTGGAAAGTTTATGCTGAGTTGCGAAGTCCAAATGGCATTGGAAGGTATTCGAATAGTCCGAAGGGGGTTATAACCGCTGTCTTTGGTACGTCCTGGTCGGCCATAGGAATTTGGTGGAATGCCCAGTTGATGTCTATTTTGGTGAACATCGTTTTACCCTTCATATTCGAATTGAAGTCCATTATGTTGGGGACTGTGTAGCGATTAGGAACTGTTATGGCATTTAAGGCTCTGTTGTCTCCAACAATTTGCCACTCTCCACTTGCTTTTTTGGTCATGTGGATAGGGGAGCTCCATGAGCTTTTTGAGGGGCGACATACTCCCTCCTCAATGATGCGATGGAAGTACTCCCGTGCCGCTTTGAGTTTGTCGGGTAGTAACCTTCGTGCTCTAGCATGGCAAGGCTGTCCTTTGGTTTCTATGTAATGAACCGTATCGTGTTTGTATGTAGGATGCCTGCGAATTGATGGTTGGGTGACTCCAGAATAGTAAGATTTGTCCGTCGACTTTGGTACAGCTGGATATGTTTGTGTCCAGTCTGTAAGCATGCATTTTGCCATCCACACAATTTTTAGTTTCACTATTGATCAGTTTGCCGTGTTTGAGGTCAATGATCAGGCCATAATGTGCAAGAAAATCTGCACCCAGGATCGGGTTTGGAACATCAGCAACCGTGAATTACCACGTCATCTTTTCCTTAAGTCCGATGTCGACTTTGCTGGTCTCGAGTCCGTAAGCTGGAAGGTTTTGACCATTCACAGTATGGAGGTAGTATTTTGGAGGAAGTACTTTCTTGCTTTTATTTACTGGCAATATACTCAAGTCTGCACCTGAGTCTATTAAGTTCCATCTCCTGTTAGTCTTGTCCTTTATGAACAGGCAGCATGAGTGTTTTTCCGAGGGGTCTTTGGCTGCATAGATGGCCCCTTGTTCTAGTTTGACGCATCCTTGTTGTAGGATTTACCCCACCTATTGCATCTGTTGTTGCATTTGGTGGCCTCCGCGCCAAACCTGTTGTGGAAGAAACAACTTTTATCATCCCAATTTCGAGACTGGGTTTTGGGAGATGGTGTTCTAGGGGGAGTTGAACTCTGAACCCTGTTACTGGAACTAGATCTGCAGTTTCTGGACTGGGACTGACGTCCTCTGCTATTGCTGTTATTGTTATTGTTATTTCTGCTTTCGGATCTTTGTCGCCAGCTGCTGTTGGGTTTTGTAGAGCCTTGGCTTTTGTTCCGTTTAACTTCTTCGGTCAACTGAGCTATTTGGGCTCGAAGTTGAGCGAATTCTCCATTCTCTGCAGATTTCGCACTGACCATGGGCTTTGACCTGGTGTACTCGAGCGCATTATCTGCTGATTTCGCAAGGAAGTCCAAATCCGCCGATGTATTGATTACCGTCGAACCAACGGCGGCTAGGCATTGCACAACACTTTGTGGAAGTTGTTTGCAAAATTGATTGCGCATGACAGAAGGGGCTACGATATTGTCCGCCTTCTGCCTTAACTTCGCCATGAAGATTGAGGGTTTGTCATCCCCCATTTTCATACCACCCATCACATCATCAATAATTTCGTTCTTGGTCTTTCCAAAAACATTCTTGATCTTCTTGACAAACCAGGCATATTTGTCATCTTCTGTCGAAGGGTATTCCATAATGTCCGGAATGTGGCAGATTATCTGCGGGGGCATGCCTCCACAGATGTGTGTATACCGCTGGTTCAGAGTTATATTTTCTGTCTTGAACCTGCCTTCCAATAGTGTAAACCATAATTCTACCTCATTCGGCAGAAATTCTGGGATCTCTATCCTCCGTCTGTAGAAGTTGGGGTTTTGCCCTGGCTGCAATTGCAGTAGTTGCAAAATTTGTGCCAAAACTTCGGGTGTCAGCTGTGGCTGACTACTACCTCCCTGCAAAGGTTGTGGGTTTTCAGTTGGTGGTGGAACCATTGCTGTGTCTTTCTGGTGACAAGCGTATTCCACAGTACTACTTCCTTCCTTGCTGGTTGAAAACACTGGATCCTGTGTTTGTAGGACAGGTGTTTTCGGGTCAGAACTTTGGCTTAAAGTTCGACCACTTCTCAACGTTTTCACTGCTTGTTCTTCTTTATTTATTGCAGTTCCCAGTCGTGCTAATTGTGGGTGTTGAGGGCCTTCTTCAGTTTTTGGTAAATTCGTAGAGTGTCGAGTCAAAGTCGGGGGAGTTGGGGGATGAGTCCAACCTTCTTCCTCCAGGTCTACTGTCTTGTTTCTCCTTGTTTGTATATTTTAAGGAGAGGGGTATAAGTTCCCACTTTAGCAGACTCTACTTCGACGACCTAAAAGGTGTCTTAGTCTGCAAAAAAAATATTTTTAATTTTCCAAGCAAGTGAGTATCTTGCCAGCGCACCGCGCCGAATATTTGTAATAGTGCAACGCGCCTCCAGACACCTCACGACGTAGCCAAAAATCACGTCGGGGTCACCACTGTGGAATACCTTGTTGTGAGAGATATTCTCACCAGAAGGAAATTCAACAGAATTTTAGCTTGTTCAGCCACTTCGTACAAACGTATGGGTAAGCCAGAACCAGACCGAACACTGGCGATTTTAGAGCCAGTTCGGGTGGTTTTTATACGGCTTATTTACACGCACACAAACACACGTACGTAATGTAATACGTGCGTCGGTGAGGGCGGCCAGGTTGCATCATCCCCTATCGTAATAAGAGATGGCTGGCTGGTTTGTGTACGGATCGTGACATTATCTGGTGATGTCACGATTCGGTACTCGTACATTACCTGCATGTACTTGCAGGTAATTACGATCAAACGTATTTCGTGTTTGGTTTAACGTCGTACAGACAAATAAGTTGGCCTGCCCTTTGGGGCGGCGACTGTTGTCGAGGGGTCCGATCCCCTTTACCTCATACCAGTGAGTCCCCACACCTTATATCATTCTCTCTTAATGCAAACCGCTAGGTATTATTTATTTTGGTATAAAATTATTTCTAGTGACATTCCATCAACTCATTTAGCTTGAAAACTTTAGAAAAATGAGATACAGAATATGATTCGAAATCGGGACCGTAGTTTGAATTCTGTGGAATTCTTTAGTTTTTTTCTGTTTATACATTTGACTTCTATTTTAGTGTTCTTGAAGACTGCAATTTTTAAACTTTTACATCCATTTTGCTATGTGCAGATCAAACTAAATCGACAACATGTGAATTCATTTTTCAAATTGTGACCAAAATAATTTTTCGTATAAATAAACGAATATAATTCTGTAAAATTTCTTTATCTTCATTTTTAAGTCACAAAAAGAGGAACATGTGAAGTTGAAATATCTTCTTGTTTTTAATAGAGAACGGCTGGACCAATTTTCATGATTGAGGTGTTGAGAGAAATGTTTCAGTATGTTGATACGCTATCCGAAGTGAAAAAGTCCGTAGCCTCCCTGGAAGAATTTTTTTTTTGATATTTTGTCCTCCCAGAAACATGTTTTCCTTAATGATATTAATAATTCTACAAAATTTCATAATTCTGTGTTGCCCTTTCCTTAAGATATTGAGCGTCAAAACGTTATGAAATTGAAGTGTTGGTATAGGAGAGCTGTTTACAAGCTACAATCAAGTAAGTGGTTTGAAAATGAAAAGAGAGGGGATGAGTGAAGGAGGAAGAGAGGCATTTTATTTAAAGGAGTTGGTTATTCTTAGCTAGTGGGTTGTCCTAAGGAGGTTTTACGCGTTGGTGGAAGTCTGTAGCCTCTTTGAGCGCAGATTTTTAGGTTTTCCTCCGAGTATGTTCCTCACTTCTTGACTTCTCTTCTATTGCTAACTCTTGGGTTCAATTTTTGTATTCTTCGCCATGCATTCTTCAGTTTAGAAGATGATTTAAACTCTAAATTGAGGTTTATTTGTGTAAATATTTTCACAATTTTTCATTGTTAACTTGACAGACTTTGTTGAATGGATATATAAGTAGCAAAATGCTTGATTACATTGAATGATTTAATTTCATTTTCTCTTGATCTTCTTCGTATTCTTAAATCCGTCGTAAAACTTGGGTATTTGGTTGTGATATTACTACTAGAGTGGCCCTAGGAACCTTTTTACCCTATCTTTCTACTTTCCCATCGTTTCCTCCTTTTCGCTTACCGCCGAAAAAATTAAATTGTGAAT
The DNA here is from genome assembly GCA_011428145.1 of Ericerus pela. Classification (NCBI taxonomy): domain Eukaryota; kingdom Metazoa; phylum Arthropoda; class Insecta; order Hemiptera; family Coccidae; genus Ericerus; species Ericerus pela. The sequence continues at coordinate 635,125 of WOFM01000426.1, forward strand.
TTGAGCGTAAAAAGAATCTTCATTCAAGAATAACAAGAATTCTGCTGATTTTTTCATTATTTTATTATAAATTTTCCCTTCTCTCTCTCCCTATGAAAATTTTACGTAGATCAGTTAATGTCTTTTGGTGTCCGTTACTCAAAGAGTCGAAATGCAATATTGTTCTCGCGTCTTTTGTGCTGAAAAGAATGGATTATTATGCGTAATCCTATGGTCAAAGGAACATTTTACTTTGTTTAACCTTTCGAAAAAAACTTTGATGTGCGAAAGATGTTTACGATGTAGCTGCGTTTAATTGTTCACGTTTTTGTTGTTGTTTTTTTTTTTTTGTATGGAAAACGACGGTATCGAATGTGAAGGTCGTCGTGAAGCAAAATAACTTCAACAAAAATAAACCACCAAAGTTTCGATTTCAATTTTTATTTTCGTCCCAATACCGTGGGTTTCCATCGTAAATTTAAATTTTCTCGATGCAGCCATTTTCATTCAGCAATATTTACTTTTTACAATCGTTGAAAATGTCCCAAATTTAATATTCAGTTTTTTCCTTCCATCTGTAGGATTGAAAAGGAAATTTTTTGTAATTATGTCTGATATGTCTTCGCCTTAATTTATTTTTCATGTTATATACAAGGTGCTTCATGAAATATATCCCAAACATGAAATATGGATACAACCGAGTGCGACTAAGAAAAACTCTCTTATATGGTTTCCGCTATCTTCATTATTTATTTTTTCAAAATTTTGGTAGCCAAAGACTAAAAAGTCTGATAATTTGGAATCATCCAAGTGTTAAATTTGGGAAATCCAGTTTGGGAAGGGAGGAAAAAGACTCATCCTCTAGGTACGTTATGTGTGACTAAAAGGCTGACGCGAAACAATTTCAAACGATTGAAATATAAAAAGTTACGCACGCTTTAAGTGAAAGCACTACTAAAAAATTCGCCTCCCTGACTATTTCAATTTTGAAGATAGGGGAAATCGTATGAGAAGTTTTCGTAGTCGTATTCGGTTGTAACTTGTATCCTTATTTCAGGTTTGGAGAACATTTCATGAAACACCCTGTATAGATACAGTTTTTTTTTTTTATTCGTATCGTATTTGATTCGATTTTTCACCTTGGTTAATTTAGCCGACAACAAATTTAAAGTGATGTAAATGTGGTTGTATTTTACAGACGGGAAGAATTGCGGCAGATCACGCGTTGGTCGGAGGTCACAAAGGTCCTGTATTAGATATAGCCTGGTGCCCTCACAACGATAATGTCATCGCCAGTGGTTCAGAAGATTGCGTCGTTAAAGTATGGCATATACCTGATGGCGGAATTTCACGGTAAGCGTTAATTTTTTGCAAAATTATTCATATTTTTCTGCTTCTCTTTCCAGCGAATAGATCCATATTAAGTTTGAACTTACGGGCATTCCCATCGTGATGTCCGAGTCGGATTTTCATGTAAAACTGGTTTTCTAGTCTAAAAATTGCTCCGGGAAATGTGAAACACGAGACAGTTGACGAAAATAATAAAACGTTTATTGTTGAAGAAAAAAAAAGCGTTTAAAGGAAGTAATATAGATCATGACACTCTGAAAAATTGTATGGTTGATGAAGTCAGTGCCTCATTTTGTAGTTGTACATTTTCTTCGCATTGTAAATTATCAAATTTGGTAAAAAAAGATGTTCAGATGAAACTGGTAAATAGTAGTTAATCAATTAAATAGAAATTATCTAATGTTTCATTTCTTCTATTTTTTTTTTTTTTTTTAATAATGACTTCCTTTTCATTTTATTCTGCATCGTTCCGAGTAGAACTCGGGCCTCAAATTATTTCGTATGTAAAAATGTCAATTCTCGTTTACTTCAGATAACTCTGAATAGAGAAGCGCGTTCGTTTTCTTCCCCGAATTAAATTTTGAAATGTTTGTTGAGAATAAATTTATTCATCCAAATTCCTGTAATTAGTTTAAGTATAATTTTGATAGATAATTTTTAAATGTCTATTAGCTTTATGGGTTTTTTCTGTTTTCTCCTCTCCCTCACTAAAAAAAAGTAAATTTGTAAATACATGAAGGTGTACCTATAATTTACTGAAATAAAATTTTGTTTTATAAGTCTTCTCTCACTGATACTGGAATAATATTCCTTCTCCACGTTTTACTTTTATTTTCGTCGTTGAGGTCCTTCAGTTTCGGCAATAATTCTTCAGGTTTTTTGTTTTTGTTTTTTTTTTTTTTTTTTAATAAGTAGAACATTTTTCATGTACGTGGGAGGATTTACTGATTTTCAGAATTGTGTCATGTTCCCGTAATTTTTTTCAAAATTTTTAATTCATTCGTGCTCAAAAAATGTTTTACCAACTAATACTTGCATTTCGTATTTACTTTGAATATTATTTTTTCAATTTATCAAAAAAATAAAAATAAATAATAAATAATAAATAATATTAATAATAAAATAATAATAATAATAATAATAATAATAATAATAATAATAATAATAATAATGATAAGTTGTAAGTTAAGAATGCAGAAATTTTTTGTAATTTAGTTTCAAAGTAGTAGTCTAGGTGTATTCCATCTTATACTCTGTCCATGATAAGATGCACCTGATGTCACAAATCATATCCACACTTGTCTGCGTGAAACAAGTTTGTTACTGTACAAAATATCCTAAATTGATGCTTATCACTGTATTACAATGTGAATCTATACATTTTCTTGTCCCCCCTTCCAACCGCTCGCATATAGTATTTTCGACTATCAATGTTTTTGAAATTTAGAATGGTTTTGTGACTTTCAAGTTAAGTGTTGGAAACATGTAGGCCCAAGTTAATTAAATTAAGACATTTCACTATGTTCAGGCACAAGTCAACACAGTATCTATCCTTATATGAACCTTGCAACTAATACGCATTCGAAATTTAAAATTGACATCACAATTTTTTATATTATGGATTCAGCTTAATCATCAGAGAATATATAAACGTGTGTTGAGTAGGCTTATTAGAAGTATGTTGATTTATCAATTATTTGAAACATTCACGCCTGTTCCTCTCCTCTCTTCAAAATATGCAATAATTGTCTCTATCAGTTTGTTAAACTTGGTCGATTCATACCCTTGAGTTGACTAATTTGTATGTATGTACAAGAAAATCCTAGAAACTAATAGTATCTGTATTGATTCGAACTTGAAAGTGTTATTTGTGTATCCTACTTTCGCCATACTCTGCGTAACTAGTGATACCTTTCGGTAAAAGTGATGAAAATGAATTCAGTTACGCCAATATTGTTTCGAATTCGCTTCCAAATTTGTTTTTGTTATTTGTTCTCTTAAATTTTTATTAATTAAAATAATGGCCGTTGGTCCTCCTCTTAATCTAGTAGCATACATGAACAACAAATGCCCGCAAGTCCACTTACTACAGAACTTTGAGAATAGCCCGTACTAGTGCTATTCAAATCGCAAAAATTCTGATGTAAATATAGGTTATTAATTTTTGTGGTTCAATACCGTTTTAAGCTAATGCATTTTTGTTCATTTTCTCCAGTTCTTTATAAGAAATATAAACGCCAAATCTTTAGGAGTGTCAAAAAGAAAAATTTTGAAATGCATTCACGTTTCTTTTCATTACAAACCTGTATTCTTCGCCTAATAGATGTGGAACGAATGACCCCTTTATATCGAGCCTTTATCCACTTTCGGTATCACCGATATTTTAGTTCCAACCAACATTTACTTTCTATTTAAAAACGAAAGCTTGAGAATTTTAATGGCTTCGGTAGGAATAATTAAAATTTGTTTGTCTTAATTTTTCGTACTCTTGGCCGGTTCCACCCATACGATGAATAATTATCGCAGTAAATTTTTATATCGTCTTAATTGTTTCACATTTTTTCCCTGAAGTAGTTGATTTGTTGACTTTACGCCTGATTAATATTTCATGGTCGTTTATGTTTTGTACTATTTGCAGGACACTCACGGAACCCATCGTCGATTTATTATTCCACCAAAGAAGGGTAGGACTAGTTCTGTGGCATCCATCTGCTCAAAATGTTTTACTCACGGCAGGTAATGCGATAAACCGAATTTATAGATTTTTAACGAAAATGATGTTGGAAAAAAAAGTATGGAAGAATGATTGAAAGCATGTCGCAGTCGCATTTGATTATGTACGGTACCAATTTCTTCTCGTTCTGCTGCTTTGACTATATAGCTTAATGGACTGCTAGAACTGATAAAATCTTGAAGCCAAACAATGCAGGCATTACTTTTCGAAAAAGGTACTTTGGGTGAAAACTGAATTTGTATCAGGCAAGTCGACAGCTGGTATTCGCATTCTCAGTTTCATATCTTGAACGAGTTTGCCTGAGATTAACTGAATACGTAAATTAATATTAAAGAAGACTGAGCGCACGCCAAATCTATTCAACAAATACCAATGTGACAACTGCAAGAAATTAAGAAGCTTTTCTTTTATCTTTTTAATTCAGGTAGTTCTCTTTGTCGATTATTTCAAATTTTTCAGAATAATTGATCCGTTGAGAAACCTTATTCTGATAAACGAAAACAAGGATATAAATAAATTCAAGATAAAACAAGAGCCATGTAACTACTTCGAATACTAATATGTCACAAAATTCTTCAATAACATTTACAAATCCTGTAAGTCTAAACCCAATGTTACTGGCACAAAAAAATGGTCTTGAGAAGCGTATCATTTTTGAAAGAATTTCTACTCAGCTGACTAAGGCTCGGAGAACAGAAAGTGAAATGAAATCTCTCGATTTAACCTCTTCTTTCTTTACATTTCACAAATATTAAAAAAAGCACAAAGACAGTGGGACTGTGAGCAGATTTGAATCAGGTTACAAATATTAAACTAATTGACATCAATTTTACACTTCCAAAATTTTTTTTTCTCCAATAAATTTATTAATGTAACAACGAAAGCCGAAAAATTCGCCTGGCTGAAAGTAACGGATAGGAAAGATTTTATTAGCGAATTTTACTCCGTCTAAGCCTTTGACTATTTAGCTTAATTGACTGCTAGAACTGATAAAATCTTAAAAATCAGCAAAGGTCGTTTTTTGTAAAAAGAACGCCTGTTAACAGTGGCTTCAGCGGTGTTCCATTTAACCCTATGTATTTCTTATCAGTTCTAGCAGTCCATTAAGCTATATAGTCAAAGTTCTGCTGCAATAAAAAAGTTGTAAAGAGCAATTACAGTACTTCTCAAATGCGTTTAACCTTGAAATTCATTCTTGAACGAGCTAACATTCGTGAATTTTTCATTGTATGATGAGGTTATTAATTGATTTTTATCGTTTTTAAGGTTCTGACAATCAAGTCGCTATTTGGAATGTCGGCACCGGTGAAATATTAATTCAGATCGATTGTCATCCTGATATCATATACAGTGCCTGCTGGAATTGGGACGGATCAAAATTAGTCACTACCTGTAAAGACAAAAATATAAGAATTATAAATCCTAGAACTGGAGTCGTTGAAGAGGTACAATTTTTCAACAATGGAAATTTTTTATCGGAAATTGTTATCGCGAGGATTCGTTCCTTATCTTCGAGTGAAGTAGTATTTGTCGTATGAGGAAATTATTGATGTCTTATCGCTAATTTTCGATGTGAAATCTGGGAAAATTTGGTCAGAATACTTATTTAAATTGGTGTTCAATCATTTTGAATTAGTCAAGAGTTCGAAGTTACGTTCTCAGTGAATTAGTTTCCAAGATTATTGAAGTATTCTCCCTACCACCCCCTCGTCAACCCTGTCAGTGTCGTACCATCCGAATATGTTACTGGTACGTATTAGCACAGTTGTCGGCCTGAAAAATATGTTGCAGGCGTGTCATCAGCACCATTCTCATTTCATTCTTTTTTTTCCTCTACTTAAGTTTTTATTGTTGCATCATTTGGCCAAGGACATTGTTACATTTTGGTTTTTTTTTTTCTTTTCTGCCGCTAAATAATGTCTTTTTGTTTAAAAAATTAAGTTGTCATTATCTTTCGCTTTCACCTAATTTTTGTGAACAGTTTCTGTCATGGTCAGAAATAAAATTCTTTCAATGACGCATTCCATTTCTAGATAAAATTTATTGATGGATTCGAGCGTATTTATATTCTTAACTTGGTACTTGAATAATGGTCTATCATTACTACTCCTATTATCAATGTCTCTTTTTAATGAATCAAAAACGAGTTTTCTGTCTTGTCTGAAGGTTTTCTGTTGTGTTCAAAGATATACGTCCTCTGAATTATATTAAAGATACAACTAGAAATAGTACTTCCTAATTGAATTCAGTTGAAGAAACTAACTGGCGCAGAAAGTCGTATGACGGAAAATACCAAGTATCTATAAAATTGATTGCTGCCTAAATTTAAGTCCGAAAAATTTTCAAAATGTGCTCGAAGGAAATAAATGTTATTTTCCTACGTGTGGGGACTCAACGGTATGAGGTAAAGGGGCTCAGACCCTTCGACGACAGTCGCCGTCCCAAAGGGCAGGCTAATAATCATCCTTGTGACGTTAAACTACACACAAAATACGTTTGATCGTAATTACCTAATGTACGAGTACCGAATCGTGACATCACCAAACAATGTCACAAACCGGCCAGCCATCTCTTATCATGATAGGGGATGATGCGACCTGGCCGCCCTCACCGACGTACGTATTACCTTACGTACGTGTGTTTGTGTGCATGCAAATAAGCCGTATATAAACCAACCGAACCGGCTCTAAAATAGCCAGTGTTCGCCTTGGTTTTGGCTTACCCGTACTTGTGTACAAAGTGGCTGAGCACGCTTAAATTCTGTTGAATTTCCTTCTGGTGAGAATATCTCTCACAACAAGGTATTCCACAGTGGTGACCCCGATGTGATTTTTGGCTACGTCGTGAGATGTCCTTAGGCGCGTTGCGCTTGTACAAAAATTTGGCGCAGTGTGCTGGCGAGATACTTGCTTGCTAAGCAAATTAAAATTTTTTTAGACTAAGACACCTTTTAGGTTGTCGAAGTAGAGTCTGCTGAAGTGGGAATTTATACCCCTCTCCTTAAAATATATAAACAAGAAGAAACAAGACAGTAAACCTGGAGGAAGAAGGTTGGACTCATCCCCCAACCACCCCCCCAACTTCGACTCGACACTCTACAAATTTACCAAAAACTGAAGAAGGCCCTCAACACCCAGAATTAGCACGACTGGGAACTGCAATAAATAAAGAAGAACTCGCAGTTAAAACGTTGAGAAGTGGTCGAACTTTAAGCCAAAGTTCTGACCCAAAAACACCTGTCCTACAAACACAGGAGCCAGTGTTTTCAACCAGCAAGGAAGGAAGTAGTTCTGTGGAATACGCTTGTCACAAGAAAGATATAGCAATGGTTCCACCACTGACTGAAAACCCACAACCATTGCAGGGAGGTAGTAGTCAGCCACAGCTGACACCCGAAGTCTTGGCGCAGATTATGCAACTTTTGCAATTGCAGCCAGGGCAAAACCCCAACTTCTACAGACAGAGGATAGAGATCCCGGAATTTCTGCCAAATGAGGTAGACTTATGGTTGACTCTATTAGAAGGCAGGTTCAAGACAGAAAACATTACATTGAACCAGCGGTATCTACATATCTGTGGAGGCATGCCCCCACAGATAATCCGCCACATTCCAGACATCATGGAATGCCCATCGACAGAAGATGACAAATATGCCTGGTTCGTCAAGAAAATAAAAAATGTATTTGGAAAAACAAAGAACGAAATCATTGATGATGTGATGGGTGGTATGAAGATGGGGGATGACAAACCCTCGATCTTCATGGCGAAATTAAGGCAGAAGGCGGATAATATCGTAGCCCCTTCTTTCGTAGGCAATCAATTTTGCAAACAACTTCCCCAGTGTTGTGCAATGCCTAGCTGCTGTTGGTTCAACTGTGATCAATACATCCGCAGACTTGGACTTCCTTACAAAATCAGCAGATAATGCGCTCGAATACACCAGGTCAAAGCCCGTGGTCAGTGCAAAGTCTGCAGAGACTGGAGAACTCGCTCAACTTCGAGCCCAAATAGCTCAGTTGACCGATGTGGTAAAACGGAACAAAAGCCAAAGCTCGACGAAACCCAATAGTAGCTGGCGACAAAGATCTAAATCAAGAAGTAACAACAACAATGGCAATAGCAGAGGACGACAGTCCCGGTCCAGAGACTGCAGATCTAGTTCCAGTAACAGGGGTCAGAGTTCAACTCCCCCTAGAACATCATCTCCCAAAACCCAGTCTCGAAATTGGGATGATAAATGTTGTTTCTTTCACAACAGGTTTGGCGCAGAATCCACCAAATGCAACAACAGATGCAATAGGTGGGGTAAATCCTACAACAAGGATGCGTCAAACTAGAACGAGGGGCCATCTATGCAGCCAAAGACCCCTTGGAAAAACACTCATGCTGCCTGTTCATAAAGGACAAGACTAACAGGAGATGGTACTTAATAGACTCAGGTGCAGACTTGAGTATATTGCCAGTAAATAAAAACCAAAAAGTACTTCCTCCGAAATACTATCTCTGTACTGTGAATGGTCAAAACCTTCCAGCTTACAGACTCGAGACCAGCCAAGTTGACATCGGACTTAAGAAAATCATGACGTGGACCTTCACGGTTGCAGATGTTCCAAACCCGATCCTGGGTGCAGATTTCCTTGCACATTTTTACCTGATCATTGACCTCAAAAACGGCAAATTGATCGATAGTGAATCTAAACATTGTGTGGATGGCAAAACGCTAGCTTACAGACTGGACACAAATATATCCAGCTGTACCAAAGTCGATGGACAACTCTTACAAATCCTGTCTGACTATCCTGGAGTCATTCAACCATCAATTCGCAGGCATCCTACATGCAAACACGATACGGTTCATTACATTGAAACCAAAGGACAGCCTTGCCACGCTAGAGCACGAAGGTTACTGCCTGATGAACTCAAAGCGGCATGGGAGTACTTTCATCGCATTATTGAGGAGGGTGTATGTCCCCCCTAAAAAAGCTCATGGAGCTCCCCTATCCACATGACCAAAAAAGCAAGTGGAGAGTGGCGAATTGTTGGAGACTACAGGGCCTTAAATGCCATAACAGTTCCTGATTGCTACCCAGTCCCCAATATAATGGATTTACACACAAACATGAAGAGTAAAACAAAGTTCACCAAAATTGACATCAACTGGGCATTCCACCAAATTCCTATGGCCGACCAGGACGTACCAAAGACAGGTTATAACCCCCTTTGGACTATTCAAATACCTTCGAATGCCATTTGGACTTTGCAACTCAGCACAAACTTTCCAGAGATTTATCAATGGACTATTTAGGGAATTTCCATTTGCATATGCATACCTGGATGATATCTGCATTTGCTCTGAAGGCGGTGAGCAACAGCACGAGGAGAATGTAAGAGCCATCGTACAGCGTATACACGCTGCCAGGCTTACTATCAACGTAGGCAAAAGCTTATATGCACAGACCAAAATTGACTTCCTCGGCTACAAAGTCTCGACCGAAGGCATTTCTGCCTTGAAGACCAAAGTAGAGCCAATACTGAACTTCCCAAAACCGTCAAATGTCTGAACTCAGGTGTTTTTTGGGGATGGTGAACTTCTATAGATGTTGCATGAAGAATGCAGCAGCTGAACAAAATAAGCTGTTTGCACTAATTAAAAGAAGTAAAAAGAAAGACAAGACTCCACTCAAATAGAATGAAGAAGCCGAACAGGCCTTTGAGAAAATCAAAGATACACTGGCAAATGCAACTCTATTGGCTCATCCAGACGAAAGTCTGCCGTTATGCGTGAGTACCAATGCATCAGATTTTGCTATTAGTGCAACCCTGTACCAATTGGATTAAGGCAACAAGAAATTACCACTAGCTTTCTTCTCGAGGAAGCTCTCAAAAACAGAAAAGAACTATAGCACATACAATATGGAATTGCTCGAAATTTTTGCTGCGTTGAAGCATTTCAGGCACCAATTAGAGGGTAGATGTTTTTCTGTGTATACTGGCCATAAACCCCTAACACATGCCTTCACACAAAAAGCAGAACCGGCATCGCCGAGAAGAGCACGACAATTAGACTATATTGGTCAATTGACTACCAACATCCAGTATATAAGTGGAGAACTTAACACTCCAGCTGATGCCTTGAGTAGAATCGAAGCTATCTCGGCTGCTGTCCAATTGCCTTATGCTGAAATAGCTAAAGCACAACTCAAGGATGCAGAATTGCAAGAGTTGTTATCGAACGATGATACTACTCTCAAATTGAGACAGCTAAAAATTCCCGGTACTGATGTTTTATTAACATGTGACATCAGTACAGGTAAGAATAGGCCATTTCTACCGATAAAATATCGCAGGTTGGCTATCAACAGTGTACATAATCTGTCACATGCTGGGCCAAAATGTAGTGCTAAATTAATTTCGGCAAGGTTTGTATGGCTACGAATGAAGTCTGACTGCAACAAATGGGCTCGCAGTTGCCTGAACTGTCAAGAATTCAAGGTAGGAAAACACACTCGCTTGCCCCTCATATCCTTCAAACAAACAGAGCAGTTTAAAACTGTACATATGGACTTGGTAAGCCCATTGCCACCATCTCAAAGACACAGATACCTGTTGATAATAGACAGGGCAACACGATGGCCAGAAGCAATCCCTCTACACGAGATGACAGCTCCCACAGTAGCTGCAAGGTTATACGATACCTGGATTGCGAGGTATGGCGTACCAGAAGTCATAATTACCGACCAAGGTTGCCAATTTGAGAGCTCGCACTTTAAAGAGCTGTCCAATAAGCTCGGTGTTCAACACAGTCATACCACAGCTTACCATCCTCAAGCCAATAGCAAAATTGAGAGATGGCATAGAGCCCTCAAAGCCTCCATCATGTCTCATTAAACCAAAAGATGGGTAGAAATACTTCCTACCATCCTCTTAGGCCTTTGATCTGCCCTACAAACCGATACAGGTCACTCTGCAGCGCAATTAGCATTCGGCAAAGAGCTATGCCTTCCAGGGGACTTCTTCACAGAATTGAAAGAAGTTAGCCCCAAAATAATGGTACAAAATATAAGAAATGATGCCAATAATTTCCTAAAACAGGTAGCTCGCCATGGCCAGCCCAAGATTTACATCTCGAAACACTTGGCAAATACTTCACATGTATTTGTTAGAGACGAAAAAATGAGATCTGCGCTGGAGAAACCATACATCGGTCCTTACAAAGTAGTATCACGAGATGAGAAAAACTTTGTGATACTCATTGCAGGCGAACCTCGAACAATTTCAATTGACAGATTGAAGCCTGCATACATGGTAAGTGACGATAAAAGAATAAAAAGGTTGCAGAAGGAAAACATAGAAAATATCCAGACAGATTCCGAAATAAAAACAGAAGAATCTGTCGAAAAATATGAAACAAATAATTCACAAAAGAAAACATTAAAAAAGTCGGTAAGATTTTCGGACGATGTTACCACCAAAACATTCGATCCCAAGGCCCCCTTATGTCCACGTAAAATAGGCAGGCCCCCTGGCAGTAAAAAACGTAAAAATTCCCGCCCTTCTCGCATGTCTGAGAGGTTAATGCGAAGAAAATAAAATTTACTCCCGAAAAAGTAATATCCGCTATGTAAGTTAAAACCCGCTAAAAAATAAGTGAGGAAAATCGGAATTCCATGAGACAAAAGAAACTCCGGAGATAAGCGAACGAGGAATGCCAACAAAAAGAAAACGACAGGAATAAACAAATCCACGTGCAATACGGAAACAAAACATTGCAACGTGCGTTTACTGTTAAACACAAAGATAATCTCAACGTTGTGACGTCACAAGCGGAGATTCCTTTGTAATAAAATTCGAAAATTATATTCACTGAGTTTATTTCAGGCATAACTTTGCTTAAACCTATCAGAACTTAACCGAAAAAATTGCATACGGCCGAGAATTTTAAGCGCTATCCCCTCTACATGTCGATAAGAAGATACAGAAAATAATAAAACATAACTGTAATGGTAAATCGAAAATTGAAGTAAAATCACCCACTTCAGAACCGCCAGAGATCTTGGACGTGTTTTCTGATATTTTTGATTCCTTTTCCTAATAAAATCTGTTCTTATGTCACTTCTAATTACCATCCCAAAATCCGCCACCTTCCAATTCGCCCTGAAAACTGCTGAGTCCTCACAAACTCAGCAGAAGACCGAGCATAAAACGGAGCTGGACCAGATTGAGGAGGAGCTGCTCATGGACACAGCTCCTCCAGTCAACGATGTCCTAGTGAAGATGACCACTCCGCTGCCTCCAATCATCTCTTCTCCCCAATCCCCAAAGGAGCCGACTCCGACTTCGGAACCACCAAAGCTGGAGCCAAAACCTGAGGAGAAACGGGAGCCAATGAGGTTTTTGTTCACGGCTGAGAGGCCTGCGAACAAAAAAGCGAAAATGGCCACCTTAGCAGCGGAGAACTCAAACTCCCCATTGCTAAGGAAGCCAGCATTTAAGCGTCTGCTGCCCCCTCACTCCCGTCATCACCCCTACGCCCATTCAAAAAACGTACCACCAAGGCGTAGGGGAGAGGACAGCCAGGTAAACTACCTGGCCCGAATGAACGCCCATAGAGAGTCCTACGAGTGCATCGGGGCTGCGGTAGGCAGCGCCCTGGCAAAATGGGAGGCCGACCAGAGGCAAAAGTAGACGCCCGCACTTCCCCCAGGCCTTGCACATTTTTGATTATTTTTGCGGCGCAAAAACTGGGGGGGAGTAGCTGTGGGGACTCAACGGTATGAGGTAAAGGGGCTTGGACCCCTCAACGACAGTTGCTGTCCCAAAGGGCAGGCTAATAATCGTCCTCGTGACGTTAAACTACACACAAAATACGTTCGATCGTGATTACCTGCAAGTACATGCAGGTAATGTACGAGTACCGAATCGTGACATCACCAAACAATGTCATGATCTGTACACAAACCAGCCAGCCATCTTTTATCATGATAGGGGATGATGCGACCTGGCCGCCCTCACCGACGTACGTATTACCTTACGTACGTGTGTTTGTGTGCGTGCAAATAAGCCGTATATAAACCACCCGAACTGGCTCTAAAATCGCCAGTGTTTGCCTTGGTTTTGGCTTACCCGTACTTGTGTACAAAGTGGCTGAGCACGCTTAAATTCTGTTGAATTTCCTTCTAGTGAGAATATCTCTCACGACAAGGAATTCCATACAACGTTTTTGCAATTTTAATATAATTTTGAAGCTTTACTTTGTCACTGAAGCTAGTACTAAAAATTTGTTTTTCCATTTGGCACAGGAATTAACCAAACTTATTGAATAAAACAAAAAATTGGCATGATTTCTAGCTATTTGCCAGAGTTCAAGAGATTTTAGGTTATCAGTACTTACATAAAAATTTGATAATTTTGTGCGAGTCGTACAAAAAATTTCTTGCTTAATTATCGGCCCAGGAATGAAACTTGTGGTACTTGAAATTACAATAAATTTAAACTATCTGTAGCAACTGCGAAAAATTCATAATTTCAAAGCTACCAATAAAAGTCTAAATTCGAACATTAAAATTTAACAGTCGATGATCTAATACGTTAAATTTTTGAAGATGGTCATATCAATAGAAATCTGCGTTTCTTGGTACATATTTTTGTCCATAGACCACTGGTTTTGAAAATTATTCAGATTTTTCGCTCTCTTGGATTAGTTTTATCTTCGAATTGATATTCTCCTTGATCTGCTATTCGGGATTTCTCACGAATTCCTAAAAACTTCTTATTGATATTATTCTAATGTGAGAAAAAAGAAGGATTCAGTGGATGAATTCGCTTCAGATATGGAAAGCGGTGGTCCATGAGTATCCGATAAATTATTTTCGAAAGGTCTGCGATATTTGCATATTTTTCCGTAAAATTTCCCGTGTTTAGCTAATTTCTGTCTGCGTGACGCTTGCGAGTAAGAATAAAGAATATTAATTTATTCAAAGTACTATTCAAAACAGATGTAGAGAGCATTGAAGAACCCGTGCATCTGTTATTCTCGCAGAAATTTTTCGTTTCTCATTTTAATTTTGTAAATATAAGAAAACTGCTTATTGAAATATATTTTGTATTTTATTTTTCAAGAAAGCACTCGGACATGAAGGAAGTAAAGCTAGTCGCGCCATATTCCTGCGTTGTGGACTTATTTTTACAACAGGATTCAGTAGGCTGTCCGAAAGACAATACTCGCTGCGAGCTCCTGAACACCTTGACGAACCAATCACCGTCGTAGAATTGGATACGAGTAACGGCGTAATGTTTCCACTGTACGATCCTGATACAAATCTAGTCTATCTATGCGGAAAGGTGAATAAGTGCCACCAAATCTGCTTTTGACAGTTTTCGTTTTTGTCGTCGTCGTCGAGTTACTAAACTTTTCTCTGTCAACATTTTCACAGGGCGATAGTGTTATCCGATATTTTGAAATTACATCCGAAGCGCCGTTTGTTCATTATATAAATACGTTTCAAACACCCGACCCGCAAAGAGGCATCGGTATGATGCCTAAGCGTGGCTGTGATGTAAATTCTTGCGAAATAACGAGATTTTTTCGCCTTAACAATTCTGGATTTTGTCAAGTGATCAGTATGACGGTACCGCGTAAGGTATGTGTAGCTCTTACCTACTTCGCCCACTCTTTAGAACATGGACTGTACTCAACAATGAACAATAATGAGAAAATTTCCTGCTGCAACCTAAAGGCTGGATGACAATACGTGGTTACTTCCTATTATAGTCCTAATCAAAATTAGAGTCTTCGATTCTCTAAAATGCATTTTTTTGCGATACAGTTACAATCGAACTTCGAAATTTTTTACTGTGCTACCTGACCCTGCGAAACAACTTTCGTGGTAGTCAAAGGTTAATTTTTCAACTATTTACCGGATATAAGTTTTTTTTCTTTTTTTCTTTAAATCCATTAAAAAATAAACGTTTACCTGGAAATTTTTTCCGAACCAAAGTTCCCCCATAAGTCCTCAAGACAAAAATGGTCTACCAAATTTTTGACTGACCCCCTGGCTAAAAACATTGAGATGTCCACAAGGTTTCTGCGTCATGTTTTTAGGTTGCTTCTATTTAAAAAATATCTTCTGACAAATTTTCATAATGAAGTTTGCCATCGGGTCAAATATTTTGGATCAAGTGCATTCCAGACTAATTTTAATTTTACGTCATATTTCATGGAACGTACGCGAATTCGTTTGAAATTCTTCGATACGTTTTGTCCTCAAAATTCGCATGCGTAACTAATTGCAAACAACAATAGCAAATTCAAACCGGTGTAACCAGATGTTGGTAAACTTTTCAGCAAAATGCTGTTTATAATAAATTTGCTGTAAATTTTGAAGACAAGTTCGTTCTTTTGAATCAGAATTATTATTTCATATTTCTTTCGGAACCATCTAAGTTTAAATCTTCCTAAGATTTTTGGTCACCTAGCAAGCGCTTTTTGTTATTGTTGTTTGCTATTGGTTGTAGACGTACTCTTAGTGGTCCGTTTGCTTCAGTATTTGGATGTTTGTCATTCACGAATAATCTCCATATCACTACGATTCATAATTAAATGATTAATTTATTCCCTGTTTTCGTTTTTTTCTTCGTGACAAAAGCCAAGAACTTAAAAACATCTTCATTAAAAACGTATTTCCGCAAAAAATTTTAAGAAAATCTGCTGGGGCAGTATTTTCCCAATTTTCACGTAGTTACTGAACCTGTAAAAAAGGGAACAATTAAAACTATATTCCCTCATTATCACCCGAAAAGTAAAATTTCATCCATACCACTTGTTGGTAACTTTGACGATAAAACCCAATAAAACTTGAAAAAGCTACATAAAAACTTTTTTTCCGTAATTTATTTACTGTTGTCCTTCACTCTGCGTTAGAATGAAAAAGCTACATAAAAACTTTTTTTCCGTAATTTATTTACTGTTGTCCTTCACTCTGCGTTAGAATGATGATTAATTATTTTGATAACTGATGAGAGAAAATCGCTGCAGCACTTCAGTCGCATCTGTCTAAAATATGATTTGAACGATATGAATGCTCGAGGACGGGGATATAAAAAGGTTGCAGTCGGTTTGCTTTCCTGTTCAATGGTATCCCATTTCTTCCCTCGAAATTACCATCGGGTATCACCTTCAGTAGAATAGTAACTGATAAACTGTATGAGTCCATGTTCTGTTCACTCATTACGGTCAGTCGTTAATCAGCGTTCACTACATTCCCATGAAAAATGCTTTACTTTGCTTCGCAGTCCGAACTATTTCAAGAAGATCTATACCCGGACACTGTCGGAGATACACCAGCGATTTCCGCCGAAGATTGGTTTGGTGGACAAGAGGCTGAGCCATTACTGGTCTCGTTGAAAGCCGGTTTTGTGCCGCCTTCCAACAAGTCGCACGACATCAAAGTTGTGAAACGATCGAATATTTTAGATAAGCCGGCTTCTAAAAACACGGCTTTAAATGCTTCGGCTTCGAAAAGCGCAGCCGGTGCCAGCAGCGTTGTTACCACTAGTAATGTTAGCGCATCGCTTTCGGTGAGTATTCATTTGTATGACAATATTTTCAAGGAATGCGTATTGCGATAATGTTTTTTGGAAAAAAGTTGTACTCGGATGAAGAAATATGAGGCCACAATTCTATCAATTTATACGGCTTGTGAGTTTAGTGCTACGCCTTCAATAAAACAATTTGATTATAGAAAAGGGTTGAAAATGTTTTATTGTTCCTTCCCCTTATTATTTTTATTTTTCTAATGGACGTATTTTTATACCAGGCGCAAAACTCTAACCTTTTCAAACTTATTAAATATTTTCGTTTCATCGAACTATTTTAATGGTAAATTGCGCGTACTCTGTGATTGAGGAACTCTTTAATTTACGTACGTCAAAGATAGCTAAAGGTGGAGGCGTGAGAAAGGAGTTAGTTTTAAATGTAATGATTCATCATCTTAAATTGACGTAGTGATTTCACGTATTTTTAATTGACATCCTTCATCCGATAATTGTACGATTGATGGAAGAAGTCGGACCGCTTTGGAATAATTACGTTAATTTTACCAAAAGCTATCGGAAACGGTAAAATTGGTTTCGATTATTTGAACTTTCATCAGTCGAACACTCCTATGGAACGAAATCGTTTCCGTTCTCTGGAACTGGGAAAGCCAAAAATTTACTATCCAAACACAGTTGTGTAGCGCGACAACAATTTTTGGGGGCTGAGTTTTGAAACTTTTTTTTAAGAAACAGTCTAATTAATGATTATTTTTTGAGGGTATGTGAAGTAATCGAAAAATTTCGGTGGTTGGTTCAACTCAAACCCCTCCACCCATTCCTATACCACTTCCAGACAGTTTACGATTAGAATCTTTGTTTGTTTCTTTGGTCTTCATTTTAAGCTTTTATTCTATTCACTACTATGATTTTAAAATATACCTGAACTGCAGCCAACCTTCCGCAATGAAATAATGTTTATTTCGCATAAAGTTAAAGCTAAGAAAATAAAATTGAAGCTCATCTTTTAAAAATTTGTTTTTTCTTTTTATTGTTTCACATCTGCTCCTATCGAATTGTGGATGGTACTAGATATCTCTGTAACTCGATTATCCTTCCAGAGTTCTAGGTATAGTCGGCGCCAAATAAGTTTAACTCTAAAGAAGATGGGCAATATGACGTATAAACGTTGAATGACCAATGAAGATGACAGACAATAATGTTGAATGATCAGTAAGAACGTTACACTAGTGCGCCTTAAACGTTAAAGCGAACTTATTTGGTGCCGACTTTAGGTTATCTTGGCCTCGGCGTTTGTAGCTTGGATTAGTATCCCATATAAATAATTTTAGCTTCTAACAGTCAAAATTCTTTAACTGACTAAAAATAAAATGAAATACCAATTTGTAATTGAGAATATTTTTAAGTGATATTCTTTTGTGCTTCAATTTCATTACCGGGTTCTTGAGTAAATCGAAATAAACGTGATACAATTCGTGTGAAGTGTTTTTCCGTTCTCTGTTGATGCGTTCTAGCAAGAAATGCAATTTGAGATCGCGACTGCCGAAAGAAAAATTGGATAATGATTAATAGTTGAGTTTTCGGAACCATGTTGCTCGAATAGAAATGAGAGGTGTATCCAAATTGCCTAAATTTAGAAATGTTTCGCATGAATTTTAAAAATTTAATTTCTGCATTGCCTTTTTACATTAAAAATGATTCGAACGTTTTACAGCGTCGCGTCGGTTGGTTTACCTTTCTACAATCTTGAGTCACAGATCTATTTATACCATCAACGTGATCCCATTAGGTAAATGATTTGGCAAAATAGTCTTACGTTTAAAAATAAATTTTCAACTGCTTAAATAAGAAAACAAAAGAAAATAAAAGTGTTGAAAAAATCACCGTTACCAGTCGTCTATTAATGAAGAGAGAAAATATTTATCATTGCTGTAACCTTGAAGCATTCTTTTGGGTTCAGTTACTGCACATTATATTGGGTGAAGGTTGCGCAGCGCATATTCTAAAGTCTAAAGCTCTGAACTAAACGCCGAAATGGCGAAACTCACTCCTGAATAAATTGCTCTTGAATATGTACATCGTTATCGATGTATCGAATAATTGTTTTGTCTATTTTCAGGATGATATAGCCAAAGAATTTCGCGAAGAAATCCGTAAACTGAAAACGATGATCGTGAAACACGAGAATCGAATTCGAGCGCTCGAAGCTCGCCTCAGCGAAGTCGGAGATCACACGGATGGCGAAAAGTCGCGTAAAGATGGTGTGGAAAATCATTCGTCAGGCGATTCGTCGAATAACAATGTGTGCCCTGACAAGAATGCAAACTCGTCTGGTGATCGAGAAGAGTTGGCACCTGATGAGGTGTGAAATTATTTTCCATTCTTCTGAAGGATGTACATGTGTGTTATTTGTAAGTTGATAAAGTTGAGGAAAAAAAATATATATATACATACTATATATACATACTTGAAAATAAAAATGAAAGAAGAAAAAAAAATCACCCTTGGCATTTATTTTTAATATATATAAATGTTATACTTATATAATGTGTTTTTCGTTTTTATCGTACGATTTTCGTTTTTTTTTTCTCCCTAACGTAACACCAATGAAATGACGAGATTTTTAATGAAAATATTATAAAATGCGTTCGCTAGTTCGTGTGTAAATTATGTACCTATGTACGAATGGAAGGTAAATGTACATATTTTTTCTTCGTATTTTTTGAAAGTTGAAAAAATACGTCGCTATCATTACAAAATCCCAAAGTTTTACAGGTTTATTTTTCCCCGCTTAAGTTGAATTGCATATCGAAACGAACCGCCACCAGTGCTTTATTAACATGTCTGAGATATTTGCTCAGTGGGCCTAATTCCGTACTTCTTGATGCACCAGTTGAACGAATCTCACCCCGTGTCTATAAATTTGCTCACCCGAATCTCTGTCCTGACGTTTGATAATCTAGAAATTGGTTTCACAAATCATCGATTCAGTACATCATATCTCCCGAATATTTTATAATAGGCTGCAAAAATTATCGCAGAACTGCCATTTTTTTTTTAAAATATGGAAACTATTACTTTCATTTAAAAATACTTTTTGTCTTCCGTTCCATTTGCATTTCATTCTTATTTTTGCGTATATTATGTATATTAATTAAGATTTCATTTTAACCACGAGCTTTTATGTGTATGAAATAATAAACAGTGGGAAACGTGGTTGGTAATGAAGAAAAAAATAATTTTACGTATTAATTAATCTGTGATAATGTTCGCTTAATTTGGTTTTTATGTAACCAATTTCATTTTATACGCATGAAACCAACTTTTTTCTCTTCATAAACATATATTTTTTTTTTATACGCTCAAGAAGAAATATCCTCCAAATTAATCGTTTTAAAATTATGACTTACTAACATTTAATAAGTTTTATTAATTCAATTAAGCGTATCAATAACTTTTCTGTAGTTATTTAATACGTTCTATTTATTTATTATTTTTAAAAAATGAATTAAAAAAATTACGAGGCCTTCATTTATTTTTCATTTATACGTTTATTTGTATTCTACATTGTACTGTACAAGGTAAAAAATTATTTAAAAAATGAAGCTAAAAATATAAATATCATTTAACTATGAATGTATTTTATAATTTATTCTATTGTCATCCTTAATAACTGTTTCTGCATTCATGTGTTAAAACACCTTAGGAAGAATTCGTTTTACTTATGATTGAAACTGAGTACCTACCGTGTAAATTATACGGCCGAGTACATGTGTTTAAAAAAATGCCAATATAGTTATCAATATTGTTGATTTTATCTTTTTCTTTGTTATCTACATCGAGCTGATCCCTTCGAAATTGGAAAGATGAGTTAATTCTAAAGACTGGTGAAGATTTGAGAATGGAAATTCTCTTTTAATTTGGATTTTGGATTCCAATCTCAATCTATCAACGAATTATTTCTGAATCCCAATTCCGTGTACAAAATTAATTATTGAACATGCGATATAAAATCAGAACCATAGTTGAATGAATAATTAACTTGTTCTCATGATTTTATTGACTGGAAAAAATCGTTCGAATAAAAAAAAAAATTTTTTTCTTTCCTTTTTTTCGTAGGGGGGAAGATATATTTGATGTCGGATTTGGGGAGGGGATGATAGTGATCCGGTGGTGAAAGGTTACCAACATGAACTTTTTAATCACATTCTGGAGCACCATAGCAACTTAATAACCAAACATACTTCACACTGCCATTTTTTGGGTCGGAAATGTGACGGCAGCCAGTTTCGAACTAACTGCTGATGGCAACACCAAGCACCTGATCACTACGCCACGCAGACCACAAATATATTTTCCAATTCAATTCTATTTAAAGATTCTTGGACTCTGTATTTAGCTTTTTTCTTTTCTCAACCAGGATTTAGAACAGTTGAAATTCCACTTTAATTGTACATAAGCACATAATAATACTTCTACAATTGAAACTCAACAACTATTAGTTAGAACTCGGTTAAAAAAATTATAATTCAATTCTTATTAGTAAGAAAATTCAACTTCTCTGATTTTTGACTTACATTCTAATTTTTTCTCTCTTAAAATAAATGTACATTTGTACATTAAAAAATCACGAATGTAGCTGCTCATTCAAAGTTCATGCACCAGAAAAGATTAAGTTTCTTACTCGTATTCAGCCTAAAAAGTTTATCGTTACAAAACTAATGATTCTTTACTTATATAAGAATGAGGAAAAAACAACCTATTTTTGTTCAGGCCTACTTACGTTCAGTTTACTAAAAAACTTGTCGAACTAATTGGTTCATGATTATTATCCATCAAAATCAAACTCGTCCTCTTTTTCTCTCGGTTTGGTTGGTGCAACTGTCAAGTTCTATCCGAAAAGTTGTGAATTCGATACTACTATGACTCCAGAAATCCAGGGTTCTTTGAAGCGATGAAGAAAACATTTCAGAACAAATAACGTAAGGGCATTCGAGATTTTATTAACATTGAATTTAAAAAAAAACAAGGATCCAAATCATGGAAAAAGTTTTTAAACTGAATATAGTATTACAAGTTATAACATCAAAAATTCATTAGATCTCCGCTCACGAATTGGTCATTCACTCAATAGCTAAGTATTATGAATCCGACTCATCAAATTCTTTGTTAAACTGCTCATCTGATATCTGAAATTCAAAAAGGAACAATAAACTATCGGACAAAATACCAACGCACACATGAGTGTTGAGGATAGCCAGGCCTGTCAAAAGGGGGGAAGGGAGTATTATCCGCAGACCCGAGATTCTTAGAGGCCCGGCATTCTCAAAATAAAAAGGAGAAAAATATTACAGGGATTTTCAAAAACCGCTTAAAACATTTTTTTCGCTCGGTCTGTTCGCCAAATTGGTTTTCCAGCATTGTAAAACCCCTCCTACAGATAAATCTTAGATACTGAACCTGAACACAGATCTATTTTGAATTTTTCAGGAGACCCATAAATTTTTTCTCCCTCCGACCCAAATTTCCTCTCTACAGCCCTGAGGATAGCAAACATACTTTTTTCTTCTTGTGCTTTTTCAACAGAGCAATATCATTCATTAAATCGTCCATTTCTTCTTGTGACATTTTATTCTTCCTTTTGCGCTTCTTAATTTCACCTTGTTGAACTTTTTGTTTTCGAATTTCTTTTCGTTTAACTCTGCGCTCTTTACGATCTACTTTTTTTTGCTTAGACTCTTCCCATGGTATCGTTTGTTTTTGCCGTTTTTTCGTTCTTATACCAGGCCAAACACCAGTTTCCTGATATGTTTGTAGTTTTTCTTCACGAACTTTTTCTTTACATTCATTTCTGGAAACATCAATCAGGAATAAGCGGCATGACAATCAACCAACCAATTAAAAAGATAATAGAAAAAATTTTACCTACCGATATTTTATACTGTTAATATCGACATCAGCGGTCTTAAATTCTGAAATATTTTTTCCTTTAAATTCTGGCATCTTAGGTAACTTAAGCAAACCGAATCCATAAGCTAACTTACACAAGTCCAAATCTGGAGGGAAAAGAATTATAAAACTTCGGTCACAAATGGCACAATTTAAATTGTCCTGAGTGTTTTTCTACCTTTGACTCTTAGAAGTAGATTACATTCATGTTTAGAATATGCCTGAATGTACGAAACAAATGCTCGATTCGCTTTGTCGTAAATAATGCGATCATTTATTTGTAACTGACGTACAGAATTGATTATTTCCTCAAAATTATCAGATTTTAGGGGCACTGATCTAACCAGCATTACCTAGAATATGAAGAGAAAACATGACCACTTAAGTTTTAAGAGAAAATGATAACAAATTATATTCTCTTTACTTTTTGGTTACGTAAAATAAAGTTAGGATAAGCATCTTCATTTGGTAATAACAAGGTCAGCGCGTTGCCAGTACGCCCAATTCGCGCTGTTCTTCCACACCTGTGGACAAAAGATGTGGCCGAACTCGGCGGATCATATTGAATAACCCAATGTACTTCCGGAATATCTACACCACGAGCCATTACGTCGGTACACAGTAATACACCTGCACTAATATTTACACATAAGAATTTGAAAACTACGGAAAACAGACTTTTGATGAACGAAAAAAATAATTAACCTGATTCAACATTTCTAAATTGTTCGAAAATTTTGTGTCGTTTCGACTTCATTTTACCGTGAAGAGCATAAAAGTTGATTTCAGGCAATAAATTTTGAAAAATTGTTAAGAAATAATCCACACAAGCACATGAGGATAAAAATAACATGTATTTAAGGTCGAATCCTTTTTTCTTCATAAAATTGATTAGTATCGTTAATTTTCGATCAGGTTGGCAAACCATGTAGTAAATAGACAATGTACTGGGTGTAGCAGCATCTTCAAGCTGAAAGCTTCAACAAAAATACAAATTTAATAGTGAATATTATCATTTACACATATACTGTATATACATTGAGAAAAACCATCTGAAAATATTACTTTTCCGGATTTCTCATTTTCTTTTCTTTTACTTCGATTAAAACTGGATTACGAAGGCCTGCTTTCATCAACATCGTAAGTTGACGAGTTTGGGTCGCAGAGAATAAGCCGGTTCTACGTTGGGTGGGCAAATATTGTAAGATTGTGTTTAGAGACTTTTCGAAGCCGAAATCCAAAAGTTTATCGGCCTCATCCAATACCAACATTTCCTAGTAATTACATCACTCATTACTGCGTAGTTGATAAATAGTGACCGAAGTTTATCATTGCGTTCCAACTTACCAATTCTTTCAAAGATCGATGAAACTGAATTTCTGGAAAATTTTTGGTGAGTAATTCCTCAAGCCTACCCGGAGTACCAATTATAATATTGCCACCGAGACATTTTAGTTTCTGCACATCATCACTAACTGGATTTCCACCGACAAGCAACAAAGATGATAAATTCGGAATGTTTAACAAGAATTTTAGTAAAACCTGATGAGTTTGATTGGCTAATTCTCTAGTAGGAGATATAACTAGGCCACCAATTTGGTTTTTCTTTAGTGAATCCTCTCGTTTCTACATATAAAAATTGAAATTTCGAAACAGTTATTTCGAAGGAAATTGAATCGACTTCAAATCAGTAAAATATGACTCACTAATAATCTTTCCAGCATGGGAATAAGGAAGGCAATAGTTTTACCACTACCAGTGACGGCTTCTGCAGCGACGTCTTTGTTTCTGATCAAATGAGGAATACATTCTGCCTGCAAACAAGAATTGACTAGAATCAAAAGTTTTTCCAAGGTACAACTGATACGTTATTCATTCAACATATTTACCTGTATAGGGGTGGCATGAGTAAAATTCAACTGTTCCAAAGTTTTCAGAATAGGTTTTGGCAGCTGAACACCCAATTCATCAAATTTTTTGTACATCCTAAGGTGATTGTATGCGTTCTTGACTTTATAATCTAAGCAAATAGATTTGTAACAACAGAAATTCTTTCCCTAATTGCAGAAGTTATGCTACCTTGACACAGTAGAGAAGTTTACGGTGAAAAACTAATTTCGAGATTAAACAATAAACTCAAAAACAGGTGAATCGAAAATAATCTAAATAAATTTTATATTATACGATGAATATAACAAAAAGCAAGAAACATACAGCTTCCATATTTTTGATAATCTTATAATCCTAGATCTAATATGAAAGTTCGAACCAGACTCAAAAATATATTCTTCAACTTCACCTCGCGAGTTGTGTCGTGGGTTCGGGAACTCGTGAAATTAATATCAATGGATTCGAGGATCGTGGTCTTCGATCATTTATACTGGATCCATGGTCAATTTCTATTCATTTCACAAATATTTTGATTTCACATATTTACATGGTATTATTTACTGAAATGAATAATTTATCATGAAAACCACGTTTATCGAGACTCATCACTCATCACTCATCAGTCATTAGTTGACTATGAACTATGAAGAGTGTTGGGATACGATTCCCTCACTACCACACGAACACGGGACATCACATTGACTAACACTGTATGTAACATACTTTTACATTTACTCGTTTTACATGTGGCGACACTGATCGCCAATATAATATTCTTTCCGCCACTGCTCGACGGAGAATGTTCTCCGTTCGTCAGTCGTTGTACTAACGTCGTTAATAAACATATTGTTGAGGTGAGTTTCGATCGTTTCATCCAAGAAAATTAAGCACGGACATTTATCAATAAAAAGATTTATTCATGACTTTAGTACAACGACTGACGAGCGGAGAACATTCTCCGTCGAGCAGTGGCGGAAAGAATATTATTCTGGCGATCAGTGTCGCCACACTCAGAAACAATAAATGTGATGTGTTACATGCAGTGTTGATTAATGTATGGTTACATGTTCGTGAGGCAGTGAGGGAATCGTATCCCAACACCCCCCTGCAATTCAAAACGGACGAGCGAACATATAACTAAAAGTGTGTCACATATTGCATGTATTTAAAACAAACATATAAACGAGAAATAAGCAATAGCAGTCAAAATTGTTACATATAGTTGTCATATAAAAGAAAATTATATATACATAAAATGGTATAATAAACAATCCAAAAAAAAATATGTCGTTGACTAGTATAATGTTTTATAATAAATGTGTATGGATTCATATATTGTCATAATGTATTATCTTAAATATATCGTGTAACGTTAACATGAGGTATATATAACCTTATGTTACAGTGTCACATCTTATGAGTATTGTGTGATTTTGATTTTAAAATATAAAAAAAATTGGCAGGTCGGAGAGATCAATATCTCCTCATCGTCAGCTATAGAAAAAATATTATTATATATATATATATGTCCCTATAATTAGTCGTGTGGGATTTTTTTAATGTGATTGTACTATTGTGGGAATCAATTGTATATATTAGGGAATGCTGATACCAATAAGAAAGGCAGAGCAGCTACGGGGAACCTATTGTATGTTGTGAAATGAATTGTGAAACGAATTATGGACCACTCGGTTTACGATAGGCGCTAAAAGACCGACACCCATCCGCAGTCCAAACCAAAATAGAAAAATTTTGAGGGTTGAGTCAATTAAGACTATTGGCCGAAAAGTTGACTTGTCCGGAGTATTCTCATAACAATATTTTGAAAGGTTTTCCAATCAAGTGCCTTTGTTAAAATATCAGCAACCTGATCAGATGACCTAATATCGTTAAACGTTATTAACTTATTTTTGAATGCTTCTAAAACTGCATAACATTTGATCGCTAGTGACCTGAAGCGTTTCTGGCCTCCCCCAGATGCAATGCGTGATGCGGATATGTTATCTTCATACACTTGCACTGAGTCGGTTACAGAAAAAACGCTCTCAGTAAGTCTCCAGATCACATATATATCGTCCAGTTCGTCATTCAACGCAATTAATACGGCTGCAGTTGACGATGTTGCAACCAAGTTTTGCTGGTGAACGGCCCAGTTTAACAAGTCTCCGTTTAAGAAAATCATATAGCCAGTGGTGGAGCACCCTTTCTCCAAATTATTTATATCTACGGGTGAATCGTCTACGTCGGGTGCATACGACGCATCGACAAATGCTTTAATTTGAGTTTGGTCCGAGTGGAATACTAACGAGAAATCCCTTGTTGTATTAAGGTACCTAATTATACGACGAACATAGTTCTTTATTTCACTATTGGAGGATGCTTGAAATCGCGACAAATAGTTGACGGCGAACGCAATGTCCGGGCGGGTGAGTCTTGTCACATATAGCAAATTCCCTATCATGGCCCTATATTCAGTGTCATCCAATCCATTTGTTGGCTTCTTTATCTTAAGCCCCGTTTCCATCGGTGTGGTTGATGGTTTACATTCCGCCATACCAAACTTCCTTAATATTTTATCTATGTATCTATTTTGGGTTAATATTATTTCCTTTTTTATTATGTCTCTATTTATCTCGAATCCCACGAAAAAAGTAGGGTTATCTTCTATTTTTAAAGTAAAGTTTTTCTTGAAGATACTTATCAAGTCTTGTGTCCACTCGTCATGGTTGCTAGCCAACAACATGTCATCCACATAGACTATCAAAAATGCCATTGCACCAGTATCATCTTTTTTTACATATAGACACCTATCTATTTTAGATTGTATAAATCCCGCTTGTATTATCGTTGAATTCAATAGGTCGTACCAACTTTTGGAAGACGTTTTCAGTCCATATATTGACTTAATTAGTCTTAGGCATTTATTTTCGCCCAGTTGGCACCCCCTGGGGTTAGATATAAAAATAGGATATTTTATTTCCGAGTTAAGGAATGCTGTTTTTATATCGAACTGTGTAATATTTAGATTATATTTATTTGTGATTGATAGCACCCATCTTATAAGCCAATATTGGATCACTGGGGCATATGTCTCAGTTAGAGAATAGTGGGTGAGATCTTTGAAGCCCCTTGCAACCAATCTGGCCTTTGGTATGTGGACACCTTGATTGTTGGGCTTTGTGGTGAAACACCACTTTGTATCTACTAACCTCACATTTCTTTCCCTGGGTACAACCTCCCATACGCCCATATCAGACAATGATTTCAGCTCGTCACTTATAGCTTGTTGCCACTGTTCCCTAAAAGGGTTATTATCGACATCCTCCCATCTTTGAGGGATGTGGTCCTCAATATAATTTTTATATCTTTATTTAAATAGGTTTAATATTACAGGGGTTTCTATTATATTATCATCTCCCTGTATAGTGTCATTATTATCATTTTTATTTATTATTTTTGTGATATTTCTCGTTTCATCGAATCTAACATCGCAAGTGACATGCGATTTGTCTATTAACGGGTTCCTTATACAGTACCCACTATTCGTGTATCCCACGAATATACCCTTATCAGATATTTGTGTTAATTTTGGATGTTCTACATTGGTTTTATTTCTCTTGTTTTTTGTAGCCTGCTGTTGACGGATTTCTATAGGGATGTGTCTAAATGCGAGAGATCCAAAAACTCTCATATTGGATAAATCAGGCTTTATGCCATAAAACATTTCAAACGGGGTTTTATTGTCTTTATTGGCCCTAGTTGGGCTTCTGTTTATGTTATAAACAGCCGTCAAAACAGCCAATGACCAATAACTGAAGTTTAAATCGGAGTCGAACAGCATGGCCCTAGTTCTAGCCATTATCGTTTGATTCTGTCTTTCAGCCATTGCATTCAGCTCTGGCAAATACGGAACGACAGGCTCAAGGTTCACGCCGTTCTCCTCACAAAAAGTTTTCATATTTGAGTCAAGGTATTCCCTTGCATTGTCACATCTCAAGGTGGCTATAGGGTGATCTGGGAATTTCGACTTCAACTTCATATATAATTTTCTAAATTCCTCACAAACCATTGATTTCTTCTCAATGGTGGAGATAAACGTATACTTTGTGGCATGATCCACGAATATTAAAACGTACTTTTCACCATATATTCCTGGTGAAAAGGGGCCCATAGTATCCGATGAAACGAGTTCCAATTTTCTTTCGGGTCTAGTTCGGTTTCCACTATGTCCCAACCTTTTGGAATTAGCCTTTACACATATATCGCAAAGGCTAAATTAGTCATTGCGGAACGTGATCCCGTTTGGAATATCCCTTGAGACCTTTGTCAATAATTTTAAATTTTTACCAGACAAATGTCCCATCTCCTATGCCATATCATCTTTTTATCTATTTTCGGCCTTTCTATATCCTGGCTTACTTCTTGATTATTATCTATTATATTACTATTATTTATTATATCATTATTATTCACGCCTACATCCTCATTCGGTTCGATATCACCTTCATTTATCTCATTATTATGTGATTCATTATTATTGTATTCGTCATTGACATTTATTATGTCATTATTGTTTAAATTATTATTATTTATGTTATTTTGTGTATTATTATTTTTGTTCTCTATATTCTCTTCCACTTCATTCTGACTCCCCTCAATAATTTCTTCCTCTATCTCATATTCCATCCATTCGTCCTGGGAATTTATATTAGGCATACATGCCAGTTTATTCGACTCATTCTTATAAGGACATATTTTATTTAATTCATCTTTGTCTTCTATTATGTTGACTGTGGATTCCTGTACGATTTCGTATTTAACCATGTATACCCCCCTTATTTTTGTGGCAGAGAAAATTACTTCATCTGTTCCTCTGACATATATATGTGCTGCAGAGAAATTCTGATCTATTCCTAGCGCCCTATTTTCAGTTATCTTTATACCCGACATCAGGTCTACATTGAGGGACGGTACATAGTGTACGTTTTTTAGTCTTATGACTTTTTGGTTGCGTTCTGAGTTCTCTACTCTAATAAACATTGTACCTATATGCGTGGCCACTAAGAGTGTATCTTGAATTGCACATTCCAGTTCGATGGGTTTTTCCAACATTATAGGGTTGGTTAGTTTCGACAGGTCCGAAATGACGTGAGCTACAGCTCCACCATCTAACATAATCCTTTTAGTTAAGGGAACGTAATTGGAGTTTGTCTCCTGTTTAGTATCTTTTGATGTTATTAGATTTATTAATTTATTATTTAAATTATTGTTCGGTCCTTGATCTCTATATCTGATCATCATTGACCACTGAACGTCATTTTCTTTTTTGCTTTTAT
Source organism: Ericerus pela (assembly GCA_011428145.1). Lineage (NCBI taxonomy): Eukaryota > Metazoa > Arthropoda > Insecta > Hemiptera > Coccidae > Ericerus > Ericerus pela. The sequence continues at coordinate 664,915 of WOFM01000426.1, forward strand.
TATTATTGTTATTAGTGTTGCTTCGTCCGTATCTTGTATTTTGTGCAGGACCATCTAATTTATTTTGGGGTCTTGCACCCTCTTTATTTGACGGACATACTTTGGCTATGTGCCCTTTGCCATGGCACTTGAAACAAACTAATGTACTCGAACTTGGCAAAGTATTTTGGTTTTGATTATTATTATATTTTTTATTTTCATAGTTATTATTATTGTACTGTGATGTTTCTGTTTGTTGGTTATTATTATATTTCATCTTCCCCTGTTCTACGTTTTGATTATGGTTCAGATTTCTATTTGTACTACTATATCTATTGTAATTTCCACCATATTGAAATCTTTGGTTTTTATTATTATTTGTGAAATTACAAAATTTATTATTATTATTATATTTTGACTTTTTCTGGTCATATAACCTATCCAACCTTTCGATTAACATGGCGTGGAGAGTTTCAATTGTTTTTTGTTCCTGACTTAAAGTATTAAACTCCAGCCTAGTCATATCATAGTCCATGTTTAATGAGATTAGGAGTTGTTCTATCTCCTCCTGTTTGTCCAGATTCTTCCCACAATCTCTTATTTTTTGGGCTGACCTCGAGAAAACATCTAAATAACTTCTCATGTTCCCATCGCTATTGAATTTTAATCTTTGGAATGCTTGTTTAGCGTTGATATATGTGACCTGTGTGCAACTTTTATATCTCTCATCGAGAACTTTTAAGATTTGATTTATTGTTTTAAGGTCTTTAACTCTTTCGATCAATTCATTGTTTAATCCTTGATATATAAGGGCCTTTCCCTTTTCCTGATTTCGGAAATATGTCATACGAGTTGCTGGGCTAGTATTACTAGATTCAGGATTTAAAAAATTGTTTAACTCTAAACCCAAAAATAGCACCTCTGTTTCGGTATCCTGCATAATTGGGTATAGTCCCTCTGCATAAAGTGTGGAGACCATCATGGTCCTCCAGGCGTCATAATTCCTCCCGTCAAATACTTTTTTTGTGTCAAAACGTGACATATTGTTAAAATTTTCTATCGGGGGTTTATTATTCCTACCTCAGAAACACGAGCACTTAAATCTAGGGGTAACACGGTCTCAACCGCACAATTATGCAAAACACGGTCTCAGCCGCTTGATCGGGAATGCAATTTAAATATTATATTATATTATAATTCTTAATAATTATTTGGTATTTTAATTAATTCTTACCAACGCTGTCGCTGACGATGAGTTGATCTCTCCGCCGTTGTTTCAATTTCTTCTCAGTTTATCTAAATTCTGGTATGTTATCGCCAAAATCTCTAAGTCGAAAATTGGTTTCAGCTTTTGGTTGTGTTTCAAAACGAGAATAATTCTGTTGAACACGTTAAAAGATAAATTAAATTTCAAGGCAAAATTATTCAACAGAAATACAAAAAGTTAATGCTGAAAGGAAATGATTCATTATCTATTATCGATTACAAGTACTCTTTGTAAATTGTGAACAGGAAAAATCTGTCACCAAAGTCAATAGGTATTCAATAATTTTTTCTTTGTTATTCAAGATGTATCTCATTCAACAAATATTTCCCTTTTTCGACCACTCTCGACCAACAAGATAAAGTTTGAAAGGTTACCAATGATACCTTTCAAGTTTCAACTTTCCTCTAATTTTGGATGAGAGTTAACATGAAAATATTTCAAACGTTTTACTTTATTTCACTTAAATTTCAAACTTTTACTATTAATTTTGAAATAAAATCACACCGATTACTAATTAATTATTCTAAATTTTACTTATCTCGATTTTATTTTTGTATTCTTCCGTTTTTCTTCTATTCTGCTCCGATGTTGACTCTGACTTTTGACGCTGCAACTTTCAGACTTTCGACTTTTTGACTTCGACTTCCTTTTTGGAACACAGCACGAACAATTGCCAGCTGTTTTTGACTCTGCAAGCCGGTTTTCCAAACCACAGGATTCTCTCGTACCTGATCTGCTTACACCAAACTTTCAACTTCGACGTTTTAACTGGCACCCACGATTTCACTGACGTTTTCATTAATTTTGACTATTACCTTTGATTCATTTGATTTACGATTTTTCAATCTTCCAGGATAATTCCCTTAATCACTGGAACCGAACTTTACGTTCACGAACTTTTTAACTTTTCTTCCACTTTGCGCGGAAGTATCACAGGC